>MU224510.1:480923-506110 GCA_018584345.1 Thuja plicata
TTACAGTTTATGATATGTTGCTTACAATTTGATTTATTCAAGCCTACTTGCCATCTTGAGAGATCGGTTGAATTATATACACAAGTTATCTGCTATAAAATGCCTTAAACCAGTAGATAGTGGTTAATGTAAAGGTTTATCCACCTTGGTCTTGCAGTGCTAGAAGTGTAGGGGAAGAGGATCATAATCGATCATTCCCGTTAGTTGGCCAAAAACAATTGGTTTTCCAAACATTGCATTGGCAAGTCCATAGGAAATCCAATTCATCATTTTTGGGCACCAACAGCTACCTCCTCATCAAATTTTGTCAGTTGTAGGAAATACCCCAGCCATCTACACGCATTGAACCTTCGAACTGCTTCAACATCCATGAGAAGAATTCCATGAACCATGGGCTCATGGAACATTAACTGCCCTCCCATTTGTTCAAAAAATTTTCCTTCAAATTTCTACTTTATTTTTTCAATTTCTCAGTTTCTTCTGCTTTGTAATTTCCAAATTCCTTATTCCCTTATGAATCACCCTGAATTTAAGCTTTCAAACTGCACTTCTTGAAACTACAAATTTTTTCTTACAATATTTCTGTTGTATTTGACATAAACAATAATAATGACACTTTCACAAAAGGAATTATATCTTTAAGTGCTAGTTTAAGTGGAAGTTTTCACATAGCTTAATTATGTCTTTTCAGGGTCGCATCAAGTCAAAAAATATGGGATTATTTGAGAATTATGGTTCGACACTTGTGCGAGAAATTAAAAGGGCTTAATGAAACAAGGCACAAGTACAGATTTGAGTTGAAAGGTAATCTTAAGAGAAATGATAGGGACAACTAGAAATGACATGAGAACTTAATACACTTCCCTATCTCCTACGAAATTAAGACAAGTGTCCACACTTGTCACACTTGGCACAGGGTAAGGAACTGGTGTAATGCCTTAATTATAGATTAATCATAGTATTAGATATAATTATGAAATATATGTGCTAAAAGTGGAAATAATTTGAAAACTTGTACCTATCATTTGGTTATCACATGTGCAAAAAAGGTGGCAAGAGTGGAACAAGTGCGGTAGATGCATGCGTCAGCTGATTTGGCTCTTATTTGAAACATAGAAATATAGAAAGAGGTGATGATGTGGAGGATGGGTGGGTGGAAGGTAGATAAGTAGAATGGGTTGGAAATAAGAATATAGAAAATGAATGGAGAATGGAAATTCATTTAAAAATGAAGTTTTTATTATGAACATACATAAAGAAATGTTATGTTGAAGCTGTAGGAAGAAGGTTTGCACCCTCTGCTGCAGGAATTTTTACCTATTGCGCATTTGTATTTGTATCCCTGAATTGTTGCAGGAAGTCATCTTTGGTCTGGGGCTGATGATATAGATGAAGTTGATGCCTATTGACCAATAGCTTGAAATGCACTGGATCAGTATTTTTCAACTGGACTGCTCGATTGGTAAAGACATGGTCTATTTCATATGGGCCGAACCATCTGGTCTGTAACTTTCCTAGTGTCTCTTGAAATATAGAATCATAGAGTAATTCCAAATCAACTACTTGAAACTATTTGTTCTTAATATGGGATTCATGCCACTTCTTCCTCTGTTTCTCTACTATCTTTGTGTGCTCCAATGTAGATTTCCAAATTTTGTCCAAGGAGTTGAGATGTAGCAGTATGTCTTGTTGTGCTGCAGGAAGGTCAATGTTTAACTCCAGTGTAGTACATAATATTGTATGCTCAAACTCAATTGGTAACATTGTTGATTTGTCATAAAGTAATTTAAATGGAGTGAATCATGTGGTTTTCTTCCATTTGGTTATGTATGCCCAGACTGCTCCTGAAAGTTGGTTGCTCTAGTCACAGTGGTGCAGGTGAACTATTTTTGTTAGAATTGCTTCAATTTCTTTGTTAGTGACTTCCACCTAACCATTGAATTGAGGATGGTAGGAACTGGACTTCCTATGTCTGATATTTTCTTTCCCTTGCTTGTTAATTATGATTATGTTAAATTCCTAAAAAAGAAGAAGCCATCTTGCCAGCCTACTTGAGATGACATGTTTGTGAACCGCCTCACAATAGGTACTAGTAATTATACCAAAGCTTCTCCTAGGAATGGTATATTCAAACTAAGGATTACTTTTCCTATCATGAAGTGCATTTAAATTGTCAACCCAGGGACGTATACTTGAAATGGGACAGCAGAATATGTGCACTAGGTTTCTCAAAGAGTCATACTACCTATGCTGCAGAAGTTAAAATGCATTAAAGAAACCTATGTTGTTGTTGTGGGAAAGGTAAACACACTTGACTACTTAATGTAATTAATTATAAAAACTGTAAACTTAGTTTAAACCTATTCTATCAACCTGTAGCATTCACCATAATTATCCTTGCAAGTGCTACAAGAACATACATGAATCTAATGCTGCAGGAATGAAACACTAAACTCCTATTCGAAATACTATAAATTTTGAAAGTAAATTTAATCTACTCTAATCTAGTCCACCTCCCAAGTGGGTCCCCTTGGTTGGCTTCTGCTAACTAAATACTAACACATAAGGTAAACCAAAATCACTTCATTATATTTCAAAAACTGATTACATAAGAATAATGCACAGAACTAGAAAAATAACTTGTTGTGTAAGATGCAACAATATATTCTCCAAAAACTTCTGAACTTATAAACTAACAATCAAATCCCTAATATAGAGGATTGACACTTATTCAAAACACAAAGATAAGTTCTGACTTAAATCTCACCATAGAAGAAAAAGGAAATGTAATAGCCCATGACATATGTAATAAAGTCTCGATGACCAATTCAACAAGATAATGAGCGCTGGGGAAATATAGAAGAGATATACTGCTATATTCTCTGAGATGGTGGCTCCTCCAATGTAGCACGTGTGTCTCTTGATGCCATGATGATTTTCTCCATCATAGCTAGACTTCAACGTTTCTTCTTTAATGTTTTTGACCACTCTCAAGCTACTCCTTTTTCCCTGGCAGGTTAGTAGCATGCGGAAATGTATACAAGTAAACTTAGTCAAATCAATCCAAATATTAGAACACACATTCTGATATCTATATGAAGTACTGCAATATATATAACTTTTGGAAAAACATGTCATAGATAACTACCCATGGGCTTGGTGATTCTAGTTGTACTTATCACAAGTTCAAATAGTTATAGCTTCATAAATGTCTCGATAATGTCTTAAATAGAGTATCAAGATAACATAAAACAAAGATAATAAATTGTCTCATCATCTACCCCCGGCAAGTAAAATTATTATCCTCAAGTATTTCATTTCTTTGCAATTCCTTGGAACTCCCCGACCTCTATCCTTCCTCTTCTTCGGCTCTTAAAGGTATAGTAGAAGCCTCTGGTATTTTCCCAGACATCCACCCTATAGTACTCCTGTAGTTGATCAAGCCTTGTGGCATTGACATCATAAAACAACTATAGGAGCATAGGTGGTTGCATTATAAGGGGAAACTAGAGCTCGCGTCTAATCTGCCTACCCAAATAGATATATTTTGGTGCTCTATGGATCATTTCCTCAAGATTAATAGGGCTATGTGGCTCTGATTTCTTGAATTCTTCTGGCATTCTACTCCACCTGCTTCTAACACTAGCCAGGGCTCTCTGAAAAACAAATTAGGACATCCTTCATATTCTGCATAGACCTCTCCTTTGATAGTAAATATTTTAATCTTAGTTTTTTCTTTAATACTTCCATAGGTGAGGCTGAACCAATCCCTAAGGAGCACATCAGGTTTGTTTCTTTCAGCTCTTAATGGTAATGGTTCTGACTTCTCCTCATCTCTATAGTTGTCTAACTATCTTTCATACTTTGCTTCATTATGCATCCAGGACATTAATGCCCTCAGGTTTATATCTCCAATATATAGCAAAGGATTCCATTCGGTTTCTCTGGGGATAATGAAGTTGTGCATGTATAACTCATAGAGTAGGTTCTTCTACCATGAAGGAAGGGTTTGATATAGGCCATCAAATTCTTGGGTCATTTTGAACTTAGAGTCTATGTTCTTTAAGTTCATCATAAGTTTAAACAAAAGGAACTGTTCTTTTAAACAAATAGCATAGACCCTAGGAGGTCTACAAGTGATAATCTGATCAGCCAATTTCAAGGCATGATCCATTATTTGTTTTTGCTTTTCCAATTTCTCCTTTATGCCTGTTATTTCCTCATCTTAGTATTTTATTACCCTTTGCATTGTCTTCTTTTCCTCTTTCCACATGGTTGTTTAAAAAATATATATATTGTATAAGCCAAAGAGGAGTGATTGCAAAGTGGATGGACCACACTCTTTTATCTGATTGTTCTACCTCCTTTGTTCTCCCCGTGCTTGTTCTAAGTAGTTGGTAAACCAGATTCTTTTATAAGGCACTGGGGCATTTTTTGAGTGGGTTAACTGATGAGGTATTTGAACTTCTTCCTCATTTCTTTTTGGGATATTCTAATTTATCTCTTGGGGGTTGTTTTAACATATATTAGGTTCAACATCACATTTCTCATTTAATTTTTGATAAATATCTAGAATTTCAGGCTGAGTTAGGGAATCATTTGGAACATATTGCACATGGGATTCTATATCAGCTTGTTTGAGAGAAACATATTGGATTTATAGGGACACTTTAGGAATTTTTCCTCTCATTCCGGGGCTTCTTCTTATAGGAGTTTCCTCAACCTCCATAGCCTTCTTTCTACTATCTTTATTCAGTCTCTTTGCTACAGGAGTAGCTGCTGCAGGAGCCAATTTTATTTTCTTCCCTTTCGAAGCTATGGGGTTTTGTGGTTTGGCTGCAAGAATAGAAGTTCCGTTTCCTACTTTTCATTTTCCTTTCTTTTGGGTAGGAGTAGGTACATTTCTCATATGAGTAAGTGAAGGCCTATCTTCTTGAGATTTTTGGGGTTATATTTCTTGGTTGACTTGCTCAACAACTGGTTTAGTGTGTGGCACATCATCATTGATAGTTTTCTCAATAGGCTCAACCTGGGGTTGCAGGGTTTTACACTGAACAAACTCTGACCATGCCATAGGAGAGGCTTCCCTAAAGGATGTCTCTACTATCAATTTTATTAGGGCATGGTGAGAGATAGAATTTGCATTCCCCTTTTGGGTTTCCTTAGCACTGATACTTAGCATATTATACAAGAAATTAGGAACATTTACTAGAAGGTTATGCCTTGCATAGCTAAGTAACTTGAAATTATGTGCATGAAAATTTGAAAATCTTCCCTCACAGGTCAAATACCAGATAATGTGTGTTTCCATCTTGTTAAATGGTGGAGGAAGAGACATTCATTTTCACCCTTGCTTGTTAATCTCTAGAGGAGGGTCACCTGGAAGGGTAAACTAGGCTCATGCTGACCTGGCATCATGCACATTGGGGTAATGTTCCCCAATTGCTGGTAACCTAGTTGCCTCTGATATTTATTCTTTTGTCACAATAACTATTAAACCTCATATGGTTTCTTTCTCTTCCTCAAATGTATTTGTGAATTAAGTTGGTACTTCTTCATCAAACTCCATTAATTTCAAGAAATAACCCAACCAACCACATGCATTAAACCTCATCACTGCTTCGACATCTGTAAGAAAATTTCTATGAACCACTGGCTCATGTCGTTGCATCTTCCCTCCCATTTATTCCAAATTTTTGCCTCCAAATTTCTGTTGTAGCTTAAGCTTGTCAATTTTTTTAACTCTTTTTCTCTGCAATTGACAATTACCTTATTCCTTTTTGAATTTCAAACTGCTCCTCTTAAAACTGCAAACCTTTTCTTACAATCTTCTATTGTTCTTGACATAAACAATGATAATGGCGCTTAACAGAAGAAATTATAACTCAAACTGCGAGTTGACACATAGTTAAATTATAGTCATTTTGGCTCACATCAAGTCTAAAAATTAGGGATAATTTGAGAATAACAATACAACACTTGTGCAAGATAGTAACGGGTTTGAACGAGACAAGTCCAAAGTAAAAATTTGAGGTGACGGGAAATATTTACAAGTAATTACAAGGACAATTAGAAATGACATTAGAACTTAATACACTTCCCTACCCCTTATAAAATCATGATAAGTGTCCACACTTGTCATACTTGGCATGAGGTATGAAACTAGATTAATGCCGCAATCATATATTTATTGCAGTGCTAGATATAATTACCTAAATCTATGTGCTAAAAGTGGAAAAAAAAATTAAAATTTTATACTTGTCATTCGATTATCGCATGCGCCAGAAAAAAGGTGGCGAGAGTGGAACAATGCTGGCGGCTGTATGCATCAGCTAATGTGGCTCGTATTTGAAAGATATAACTAAATAGTGGTGATGATGTGGAGGATGGGTGGATGGAAGGTAAAGAAATGAAATGTGCTGAAAAGAATAATATAGAAAGTGAATGGATAAATGGACTTCATTTGAACATGAAGTGTTTATTATGGGCATACTCAAAGGAATGCTATGTTGAAGCTGCACAAAGAAGGTTTGCACCCTCTACTGCAGGAAGTATCACTTGTTTCTGATTTAGAGTTGGATGTCTGAATTTATGTAGGAAGTCTTCTTTCGTCTAAGGTGGATGATACAGATGAAGTTGATGCATGTTAACCAATAACTTAAATTGGACTGGGTCAATAGTTATCAACTAGATTGCATCATTGGTGAAGACATGGCTTATTTCATATGGGCCCCATCTTGTCTGTAGCTTGCCCAATATCTCTTAGAATCTGGAATCATACAATAATGCCCAATCACTGACTTGAAATTGTTTTCTCTTAATATGGGTGTCATGCTAATTCTTCCTTTGTTTTTATACTATCTCAGTGTGCTCCAATGCATATTTGTGCATCTCATCCAAGGAATTGAGATCTAGCATGCATTCTTTCTGTGCAACAAGAAGGTTGATGATTAACTCTAGCACAGTGTGCAATGTTTTGTACTCAAATTAAATTGGTAACATTGTGGCCTTCCCATATAGTAATTCAAATAGTGTGAACCCTTTTGTTGTCTTCCATGTTGTTATGTATGCCCACACTACTTCTGAGAGTCTTCTGTTCCAATCTCGACAGTGTAGATGAACTATTTTTGTTAAAATAACTTCAATCTCTATGTTTGTAACTTCTACCTGACCATTGGCTTAAGGATGATAGGGACTAGACTTTTGATGTTTGATATTGTATTCCTTCATGAGTTTTGTTATCATATTGGATGTGAATTGTGCTCCCTGATCAGTTACAAGTTCTTTTGGCACACAATAACGGGTGAAGATTTCCTCATACAAAAACTCTGCTACCTTATGATCTCATGCATGCTTCATGGATTTTACTTCCACCCATTTAGTTAGATAATCAGTGCATACCAAGATGTAGGATTTCCCATTAGATGGATGGTCTATGGGACCAATGAAATCCATGCCCCATTTATCAAATGGTTTCACCAACACTTGTGGATTTAAGGGCATTTCATCTTACTTTGTTGGATGACCCATCCTCTGACATTTATCACATTTTCTTGTATAATTGACCGCATCCTTGTGAAATGTGGGCCAATAGTAACTTGTTGTTAGGATCTTCAGGGCTGTTCTCTTAGCTCCAAAGTGTCCTCCACATGGCTCATCATGACAAATATGGAGGATATCATTTGTCTCATCTTCCCACACACACCTCCTCATGACTTGGTCTAGACCAGTATAAAATAGTGTGTTGTCAATCCAAGAGAATTGGAAGCTTTTCTCTACAAGCATTCTTCTATCCTTTAGGGATAAATGTGTGGGAACTTTGTCAGCTGCAAGGTAATTAGCTATATTAGCATACCAGGGACTCTTGACAGCAATATGAAACAAATTTTCATTAAGGAATGTGTCATATATCACAGTAGTATCATTGGCAACATTTTTTATTCTGGATAAATAATTTGCTACCACATTTTCTTTCCATGGCTTGCTAATGATGGTTATATCAAATTCCTACAAAAGAAGAAGTCATCTTTCTAACCTTCCTGAAATGACAGGCTTGTTCATAAGATACTTGATAGTTGCATGGTCAGTATGAATAAAGATAGGATAGCTTGTTACATAATGGCAAAATTTAGTCAAAGCATAAACTATTTCCAGAAATTCCTTTTCAGTCACTGTGTAGTTTCACTCTAGTCCATGTAAACTCTTGTTCATATAGTAAATTGCATTTTCAAGGTTACTAGACTTTTTTCCTAAGACAACACCTATTGCATAGTCAGAATAATCTGTATGTATGTGGAATGGTAAAGACCAATCAGGTCCCCTGAGTACTTGTGCGGTTGTCAGAAGTAACTTGAACTGCAGGAAAGATTCATCATAGGCTTTTGTCCATGCAAACTCGACCTCTTTTGTAAGTGTTGGTTGTATTTCCAGTTTTGGATCTTGCCAGTAAAATTTTGAGTTCTCAATCAAATTCATGCATAAGTATTGAAAATCCTATCTAATGTTGTTGCAATCCCTCTACATATATTGGTCTTCAAGCCTAAAAATTAGCAAAGAATGTAAAACCCTAAGTCCTAGGTAAACTTTTCACGTATATCCAAGGAAAACCCTAGTTCTTAAAAATCATTTCTATTTTGTAGTTAATTTTTTAGAAAAATCCAAATCACTTAATTCATGTGTCTATTTCATACTTTACATATAAGTCGCGATGTCTCTTTATAATTTGAGAATATTTCATTTCTTTTTGAGACTTAGTGAATTCCTTCAGTCGTGTTATCTCTATAAGAAAAGAATATGCTTTTAGTGCTAACGAGATTTCACGTGAGCTACAGATGAAGGTAATGATCCTATGGTTGGCGGAAAGTCTCTTTGAAAACCCAGAGTTAGAAAAATCATTTGGCGACTTCGAGTTCACTCAATCGCGCTATCTTGAAAGCTGATCAGAGTTACAAGTTGAGTTAAATATGGTTTGAAGTTTCATGCAGTCACATAATCATGAAGAGAAGTAAAAGTTAAATCAAAAGATATGAGATTTAGTGATAGTTGTTGATCTGAAAGATAATCAAGCGGTGGTCGCGTAGTCTCGAAGAAAATTCTTGAGTTAAGAAATCTATCAACGACTTCAAATTTACAGAGTCACGATGTCTCACAAAGAAACCAAGGTTAACAGAGTGAGTTAAAAAGCTTCATTCATGTGATCTCTTTTAAAATTAATGGTTAAGTTAAAGGCTAGGATATTAAGCGACTACCTTTAGATGAAAGATAGATCCTATGGCTAGCGTGAAGTCGTGAGAAAATTTTTCAGATGGATAAAAGATAAAGAGATATCCTAACTACCGTTAGACTAGAAAAGGATCTAATGGCTAGTGTTCAATCATGAAAGAAACCCAGATTTAGTGATTTCTTAAAGCGACAGTGAGAATCAATGAGTCTTGAAGTTGCGATAAGGAATATGGTTAACAAAGAGTTCAATAAATTTTAAGTGAGTTTGCAGCAAGAAGATCTAAGCTGTGAAATAGAAAAGATTTGACAAATAGCGCAAAGTCACTTTTGAAAGTCAAAAAGTCAAAGAAAGTTTAATGATTTAGCGATAGTGATTCAGATTAGGACATGTGGCTAAATCTTTCAAAGACCTGAGTTAGCCGGGAAGTCTCAACGCAAACCAAAGGTAAAGAAATTACTTCCGTGACTTGGAGATAGCTTAAGTCGTGAAGTCTCTAAGTAAACTATAGTTAAGTGAAAAGCTAAGGAGATTACTCACAAGATGTTAGATTAAAATAAGATCTACGATAGTCACAAAGTCTCAGATAAAAAAGAGAAAGTACAAAAAGAAAATGACATTACACGTGGACCGTTCGATTGAAAAGTGATCATATTGTGGTCGCGTAATCTCGAAAGAAACTCAGAGTTAATGAAATCTTAAAGAGACTTTGATTTTGCATAGTCGCATAGTCTCTAAAAGGAACCCAAGGTTTAAGATGAGTTATTTAAAGGTCTTAGTCACAGAGTCTCAAAAAGAATGTGAGTTAAGAGATTTCACTCAGCGATCAAGAGATAATTATTGATCAATAAATATGATTGTGTGGTGGTCTCTAAGTCTCAGTAAAGAACCAGAGTTATGGATAACTCTCCACGACAAGGAGAGCACACAGTCACATAGTCGCTGAAGGAAACTAGAGTAAGATCAAGGTAATTGTTGAGCGTTGTTTTAACACAAGCCAACTTGTTAGGATCTCGAGATTTGATCTCCTCTCTTAAAAGAATAACAGAGTTATTCCCAAGGTTCTTCGGGGTTGGGTCACAACCTGCTTGGTTACTCAGTTGAAGATAAATGTGATTGTTTATGAGGAGACCTTTGCTGGTACATTCAAGACAACAGACTACAAAATATTCTTAATTCTCTTTTTTGGGTATTTTCTATTTTAACAAATATGGTGTTTGTAAATAAAATGCAATTTTGTGTTTTTCAAGATGGTAATTTCAGAATTAATGACAACATTTGAAATGAGAGAAGGGTAATGAGAAAGGAAGAAAATTATGAAAAAAGTGAAATCCTAAGGACATAAACCACCGTAAACCCTTCCTTGCGAATTGAATGCTGGAGAGATTTGGAACAACCCACGAAGCACAAATTAGACCAAGTCACAATACACTACTCCATGGATGCAAGCATTTTGGAGAGAAGACGTATTCACTCGTGCAATATATTCAAAATCTATCAAATCGTGAAGCCACCAAGATGTGCGCACCCACAAGATGGATTTATCGTTAAGCTCAAAGGTAATATTTTCCACACATTCGTCACAGTAAGGTAGATACATAGTAGCAAACTCCAACTAAAAGTAGCACGAATTCAAAACACAACAACACAAAGGGCTCTCTGAAAATAAAGAATAATGCAAGCATACATTCAATAAATTTGCATAGATAGCAGTAATTCACACACCACAAATGAAGCACCCAATTTAGATCTTTATTGTATTAAAAAGTCGGCCCTTTACATTGTTTTTTTTTATTACAATATATAGAGTTTTGATCCACAACTCTGATTTTCAGAGTTAGGGCATCAGAGAGTCTAAACTAGAGAAATAGAACTAAAACTAGAACTTTGCTGAAGATAAACTACTGCTAACTGATACTATGTAACTTGCATGGATTCTTGAACCCATTTACAATCCATTTTCTCATGCAAAGAGGGAAAAATCTGCCAGAGAAGAGAGAGAGAAAGGAGGAGAATTCCTTCTGTGAACTGGGAGTCTTCTTCTTGATCTTGGTGGATGCTTCTTGGATCCTTCACCTGGGTTGTTTCTGATGGTGGAAAATGATAGGATACCCTTAGTTCCTCTGAAACAAACTCAAGTTGTACATTGATCTGATCTAGAGTCAAACTAGTGTTGAGAAAAGTGACCTTGCTGAAAACACCTAGTTGTTTCGGACCCCGACCTCTACCCCAAAACTTTAATGTCTTCAAAATTTCCTAGGTGCTCTTACAAATATTCAAACTTCGGAGGTCCAAAATTTTGGACTTGTCATGGACCAAAAAGCCGAAAAACTTTGAGAAGGCCGAAGGGCCAAAATCTTCGTAGGCCAAAAGCCTGAAAAATACTCCTACTGTATGGGCCGAAAGGCCAAAAGGCCAAAAAATACTGCCTTGGTGAAATCTGACCAAGTGTGAAAATCTTGCCTGGTCCATCTAATATTTGAACCCTAGAACCTTATCCAGTGAAGACTTCTGGGTGAGCTTCCTGAAGCCTCTACACGATCTCCTGAACTTACTCAAAATTGATCTCTTTTCTTTTTACTTTTGCGACCCTTCGTTCTTGTTTCTCTCTGAAGATAGTCAATTCAAAAGTGAAGAAAGTGATCTCATCTTCATGTTGTGACATCCTATGTATTTTTTTCTTCATGTAAAATAGTTGTTGCAAGGCCTCTTTGGTATTGACTCCAGCCAGAATGTCCCTGAATTATTGGACAACTTCCTTGGAGGGACATAGAGTCTGTTGGCTTTCATCTCAGTAAACGTTGAGGCCAACCTCTGTGAAGAAGGTATCTATATCTAAGACCCATTTTATTACCTCTTCCCACTTTTCTTCTACAAGGGCCTGATGTTTCTTGTAGGCCTTTATTATTTTGGCCATTTGTTTGGTCCAAGTCTCAAATTTATCCAGCTCTTCACCCTCATAGACTTTGACCAAAATTTGGAAGCATTGCTTTCTAATTACCTCCAAATCTTGGAGAGCTACCTGCCACTTAGCTACCTTGGCATCCATCCCCACGTCATCTTCCACCAGGTCAATGAGTGAATTAAACTCAACCAAGATGGTCTTGTATGGCTTGAATATTGACAAGATTGCCTTCTCTCTGAACTGTTTGAAGTCATTTATCCAGTCGGCACTCACCTGGATGAAAGAGGGGGTTAATCCTGTCGGCAAATCTGGTGTAGCCCTTTTATCAATCATGGCTTGTAATGAAGCCTCTGAACAATTTCGATCAATGGGACCCACCATTTTTTGGATGAACCCTTTCAATGCTTCATTCTGGTCTATTAAAGCCTTGATGGTTTCTTCATCTTTATTCATGAAACCCAGAGCATGCTTGAGTCCCAAAGCTGCTAATGTTTTGCTCCCTTCTCTGGTTGGTTCCCCCAAGTCCACCTCTTTGAATGTATAGTCTCCTAAAGAACCTATGGTTTGAGAGGTTCTCAAGGGTGGGATAGCTATTTGTGTTGTCCATTGACCCTTAGGGTCTTGGTTCACATATGACATAGTTTTAGCAGGCACGCTCATGTCTGCATGGTGGAAAGCTTGCTTCACAGTAGTTATACTTGTATCTTATCCATCAAGTTCACTTGTGTAGGTTCTTTTCTGGGGTTGTATCTCCTTGGTAAACCAAGTAGGTTTACCAAAGGTAGTTACTAGCTCGTATGGTGCCATGTGGAGAGTTGAGGTCAAGCCTTGTTGCCCTGGAGCTATTCCCTATTCTGATTCCTTCTCTGCCTCTCTTCTTTATCCATCTTCTCCTTCTTCTAGTCTATCCTCTTTTGCATCCCCCTATATTTCCTCATCTTCCTTATCTTTCTCACTGGCTTCCTTTTCCTTTTCCTTCTCCAGGCCTTTGTCGACTGATGAATCAATTACCCCTTCTGGCCTAAGACCGGTCATGGCCTCTAGTGAAGTCTGAAAAGGTGATGTGTCTTTTGTGCCTACTACTCCTTTGGTTGCCTGAGTGGCACATGTTGGAGGGATTGGTATTGGTGAAATAATTGTTGGCATTACTATAGTGGGAGGTGAGGAGATGGTTTTAGTAGATGGAGGCAGAGTTGGTGCAAGAGGAGGTGTTGGAGTCGGTAAGGAAGTTGGTAAAGTAAGTATGTGGGGTGGTGGAGTGAAAACATGACTTCCTCCAGCTACATTGTCTGTTAATGAAATCTGAGTTACCCCACTGTCTTGGGTTTTAGGCCCTGGAGAAGAATCGGGGCCTACTGGTGGAGTAGGAACATTCACCGAAGGATTGGTGAACTAGATCGGTGGAGGAGTAAGGGCTACCTGAGGTTGTATCAACGGTGGTGTAGTGAGGGAAACTTGAGGTTGTATGAGTGGTAGTGGAGTGAGAGCAACTTGAGGTTGTATGAGTGGTGGTGCCCCAGTGTATGTGTCTTGGCCTTGGTTAAAAAATCCTTCAAGTCCCTCAAAATCAAAGACCATAAACTCATCCGGTCCTAGTGGATCCACAGGATCATCCTGTTCTTTGGCTTCCTCTCTATGTTTCTTAGTAGTTTCCTTTTCTCTCCTCTTTTGCAACCTGGTCTTTTGGACTAAGTGCTCACTTCTATCCTCTTCCTCAGGTTCTTCCTGTATATTTTATAACTGTGGAGATTCTAAACTCTTCTTCCTCTTATAAGCTTTCTTCTCAGTGGTGGGGGAAGATTGGCTAGAGGTGGATGGGCCTTCTCTTGATTGGGTTTGTGACAATCTTGCTGGTGGGTCAATCTGGCTAGTCATTCTGGTTTTCTTAGGCCTAGGATTGGAGCCATATTCAAATGGTCATTCATGACCATACACCATTCTTGGCTTCTGAGGGGGAGCCTTCTTATATTTAGGAGTTGTTGACTTCTCTCCTCGTTGTTTCTCTACTTTCTTGGAGGGCTCCATTAATTTTTTCACTAGGATCGGGCTCATCCGATGTGGCTTCTTGATCCAAGATATAGTGGTTTTTATCACGTGCCTTGCCCTGAAGTCTATGTCATCATTTTCATCTTTTTCTACCTTGGCATTCATGATCGACTAGTCATACACCTTATCTTGTGTGTAAATATCTTCTAAGATATCCTCTGAATCACATTCCCATATCTTCGAGGAAGGAACCTTTAACACCTCTTTTTCTAGAGCTAGGTTCATTCTACAGTAATGTCAGATTCTGACCTCATGGTCATCTATACAGTTTATCCAATGATCTTCCAGGTGTGGCTCATGTACGTAGAATCTGCTAATGATGTGGCTATAAGTTCCTATGGGGTCAAAACAAGCTCGCACTGTCTTGTAAACTTGTAAGGGGCAATCATCCCATTCAAAAGAAAGGGATTTTCAAACCTTCATGTCTTGTAATGTATAGGGTCCCAAAGAGATGGGAAAGTCCCAACAGTGCTTCTTCTTATGCTTGATGTGCTCTTATGCATGTGCAAGCTGCCTAGCCATCTCCAATATGATTATCTAGTTAGATGGATACCTGGGTAGCTTCTTTGGTTGTATGGTTTACCCAGCTATCTGAATGTACACGATAGTCCTAAACTGGATGAAATAGGCCCAAATGGCCCTCACCTTAGAAGAAGCTTCTTCTGACATCCTTTAAGCAAAGTCACCCTCAATAGATCGGATGATTGCGAAAATGAATGCGTCATTGACTATTCAGTAATCAGGGGAATCCTCTGACATGTTTTCTCCCTTTACCAACTATGGGTATACAAGATGGGTCCATGAATTTGGATCATTTAGACTTCCCCTCTTGGTGAGGCCGGGATAATCTGCCCGTGCAGCTAGTAGATACATTATGTAAGTGCTCATGTAGAACTTCAGGTTATGCTTCACTGCTATCAACTGCTCATGCAGGTTGTCACTAACAATAGTGCCCCAGTCGAATCTTGCCTTTCATTCCCTGATCCTCTCTATTAACAGGATCATCTAGTGCTCAAGTTGGGTGGACTGTGGTAACCCATACACCTGGCTTATCATTGTTATAGCTGCCTGGATATTATCTCTCATATAACCCCTCCAGATGTCTATCTTGTCTAGTCTATTCTTTGGAACTGGTTGCTTCAAGTACTCCTTATTCATCATCTCATTTAATGTTTACTCCCTATTACCAAACCATTTGTTCCCCTTTTCAATTTAAAAATCATAGAACTTATCTATTCCTTTGTGGAGGTGAAAGATGTCCTCAATGACATCCATACTAATGTCCAATACAACCTGATCATCCCAGTTTACCACCACCCTTTTGTCTGAATCATAGTGGTGAGCTAGGGTGATGATCAATTCTAAAGATGTAACAGCGACAGGGTGTGCAGCTACATTTACCAGCCCAAATAGGACTAATGAGGTACAATCCTCAAATCTATTTGCCGGTTGGGAGCACTAGGTCAAGAATTCATTCCAATCCACGTTCTTGATGTTGGTATCAGTTATCTCACTGTGTTTGTACCCCACCTTTGAGCTGGGGGGATTCCCCTTGTATTGAAACTTCATTGGGGATACTATCTTTGGTTCAGTCATTCCTGCAAGAAAAGATAACTATCAGTAGCTTATTGAAAAGAAAAATCAATTTAAACTACGAAAGCAAGTAAAGGGAGCTGAAAAATAGCTAAAGTGCAAGATTTTGCAATTTCAGACCTTTCAGGGGTTTTGGACACCGAAAACTAAATTGGAGACAGAAAAGTTCAAAAGTGCAAACAGGCAAAATGGTAAGGTCAAGGTCATCGAAGGTTTCAGAGTTTCAATCACTGAACTAGGAAGGGTTTGCACAAGAATGCTGAATTATCCAGACATGGTGAGGATCCTAGATGGAGCGATCGGAGGTTTCGTTTATTCAACTTTTTAGACTTTCAGACCTTTTGGACATCTGAAATGCCAAAACATCTGAAATGGCACTTGGTGAGGATGAGATCTAGTTTTCAGCCTTTCAGAGGCCAAAAACCTGTGGTAGGTGCCGCGACTGAAAAAAATGTGAAAACCCTAAACCTAGACTCAACGACGCTAGAAAACCCTAGTGTCAACAGGGAGGGACGTCCCTATTGATGCACAAAGACACAAAAGCCCAAGAGGGTGACAAAATGAAATGCCCTAGGCTGGACAAGCACTAGGCACACCGCAAAGAGAAACAAAAATAGACCTAGATGAAAGCAAGAAATGAAAAGAGGGTGAGCAGGACTTTCCTTGGACGAACGAGTAGGGGAGGGAAACCAGGTGGCCCAGAAGTGGAAGTGATCATCGAGGAGAAACAAGAGGAATAGTGAGTGGGAGCACAAATAGAAAAAATGCAGAGTGAAATGAAAAGAGGAAGTCACCCCTTTTATAACCTGTGGGCTAGTGTCAGTAGTTTTGGGGGTGCGGACCCTGAAAGGCCAAAAAGACCAGACAAGGAACCAAGCCTTCAGCCTTTTGGTGTTTTCGGAGTCCAAAAACACCAAAAGGTCGGGTCTTTGGCCTTCCAGCCATTTTGAAATTTTAGAGGATCTAAGTCCTCGAAAATTCTAAAGGAGTCAGAAGGTCGAGTCTTCTTCCTTTCAGCCATTTCGGTATTTTGGAGGACTTAAGTCCTCCGAAAGGCCGAAAGGCCGAAAAAGGCTTCTTCCTTTGGTTTCAGTAGTCTTTCCCGGTGGCTGACTAGATCTCTACGAGGGGTGAACATGACAACAAGACAAAAAATAAAAAGGGGGGTCCCCATGGTTAGATGACCTTAAAATGGGGTGTGTGTTGTAGACCCACAATAAATAACCCCAACAAAAGGATGAATGACCAAGGAATTTCTTCATCATCAATACTCTTCTGAAAAGTAGCTTTGCAGTAGAACTAAACCAAGAGGCGGTGGAGTCGATGATTCTTCAATGACCTCCAATCTGAGGTTCTTCCATTAGTTTAACTATGTGTGTTCATGTGTGTTCATTCCTTGACCCTTTGGTTGTGATAACCAAGGTGATTTCCAGTTATAACCAACTTTTCCAAATAAACCAAGGCTTCCTAGAAAGAGCTCTGCTACCAGTTAGGCATTCATAGCCCTGACAAATTTTTCCCTGAGTCCCAAGTATAACCTTGCTCTACTTCCAGCCAGGCGTCCATAGCCCCGATAGAGGTTGTCATAATCACCCAAGTCCATTCTGCCTACTAGGCCATAACTTTCTTTGTGAGAGCTCCATCTTTTGGGAAACCAGTTTGTTCCTTTTGCTTGCTTGGAGACGTATCGAGCCTTGGATGCTCAGTGTGTTCCATGTATTCAGGTCCATAACTTCTTTTCTTTCTTTCTCTCTCTTCTTTTTTTTTATCTGAGCAATGATTAAGCGGTGTTGTCCAGATATTTCACTCATGACCTCTTTGGGGCACTTTTATTGTGAGTGTTTCTTTCACTTTCCCTTTTGGGCTCTTCTTTCTTTCGTTATTGCCTCTGCATTTAGTTCAGACTTGGGTTCTAGGATCGGTGGGTACCCAACCCTATGCACTTAGGTTGGCTACAACTAACAAACGCCTTAGAAACCAACACCCTCTAGTATTTGTACCTTAATGTTTCTTGTGATCAGGATGACCAAACCTCAAACTTCCTCTTGTCTGTCAATCATAATCATCACTACTTTGTCTTGTGGGAAGGTTCTCTTACGCTACATGTATCCTTGGAGAAATTTGACAAAGAAATACCTCTACTCCTCTTGAGAAACACCTGTACTAGATCCAAAACACACTAACCCTAAACAACAAATAGGCCTCGACTGAAGGAAAAAAACATGAGCGGAAGAAAGGACTAACGGTGAGAACAACAAAGAAAAAGGGGAAAAAAATGCAAAAGTGACTATGGTACAAGGGACAAAAAATAGTCCCATTTAGGATCCAAAGTAGTGTTTGAGGAATTTCCCATTGACTGGCAATGGGTTCAACTCTCCATTCAATGTGCTGATCCTAAAAGTGTTCTCCCCTAGGATCTTTGATATTTGGTAAGGACCTGTCCACAATCTTTGGAACTTGGTGTGGCTGCCTGGCTATTCTTTCGCCTTATCCCACATGAGGAAAAGGTTAGAGATCCTAAAGGATTTGATGGTAGCTCTCTTGTTGAACCATCTTTTGACTTCAGCCTGATGTTTGGATACATGTTCCAGGGCCAAAGTCTGTTTCTCCTCTATCTTTAGGAGATTCATGAGTCTGACCTATACCCGATCTTCCTCCCCTATGTATTGGTCCATGAATCTTAGAATTGGGATCTTTAGGTTCATAGGAAAGACCAGTTGTAATCCATAGACTAGTTGGTATGGAGACATCCCCAGGGCATTCTTGATCCTTATGTGATCAGTCCACAAAGCATATTTCAGCTGAGTGTGCCAGTCCCTGGGGTTGTCATCCAGGAGGTGTTTGATCACTGTTGTCATATTTTTGTTTGTAGACTCTGCTACACCATTGCCTTGCAAATAGTAATTTGAAGAGAATTTGAGGATAACCTAGTTTTCAAAGGCCCATTGCGTGAGTGAGGCCAAAGAGAAAGAAGGGGAATTATCACATACCAGATAGAATGGCATTCCAAACCTAGTTATGATGTGTTCCTCCATGAATTTGGTTACATCCTTAGTGGTACAATTCTTCAAAGCTTGCACCTCCGTCTAGTGCGTGCAATAATCGGTGGCTATTAAGATAAACTTATGTCCTACAGATGAAGGGGGGTTAATCACTCCAACAAAATCTAAGCCCCATTGGGCAAATGGGTGTACCTCATAGACTGGTTGTAAATGCATTGCTGAATTTCTCTCTCGAGTCGCGCTAGTTTGGCAAGTGTGGCAGGATCTCACGTGTTTGTTGGTATTTTTAAATATCATCGGCCAAAAATACCCTGCCCTCAGGATTTGGTGAGTTGTGGCCTTCGCCAATCCATGTCCCATTCTGTATTTGTCATAAAATTCCACCAATATTTTTTTTGCCTCCATTCTATCCAAACATCTTAGGTACAAACCCTCGTAATTGCGTTTGTAAAGTTGTCCACTCTTGAGCATGTAAGAGTTGCTTTTGATCTTCAAGGCTCTCCTTTGGGAACTATTCATTTCCTCAGGGCAGCGATTCTGCAACATATAGCACACTATGTCTTGGTACCATATATCTATGAACATGCCTTGGTCTATGTAAGTTTGGCAGACTAGACCTTCTTCAAACTCAGAGATCAACTTAGTCAAGCTCTGGCCTCTTACCAATTTCATTGGTTGGATCTTTAGGTCAAACTCTTGGAGAATTTCCATCCATTTTCCTCTCCACTCTCCCAGCTCATTCTGCATTAGGAGGGATTTAACTATTGTATCTAGGACTATCACGATGACTTTACTCCTTAGAATGTAATGCCTAAATTTCTTCACCGCCTTGACAAGAGAAAAAGATTTCTTATCCAGGTTTGGGTATCTAAGTTCAGCATCTTTGAAAGGACAACTCATAAAGGTGATGGGCCTTTCATCTTCACTATTCTTCTTCTGCATGAGAATGCCAGTACAGGACTGCTCTGATGTAAAGGAGTAGACCTTGAAAGGGCTGGTGTAGTCAAGACTAGCTAGGACTAGTGCCATGGAAATGGCATTCTTAATCTCTTTGAAAGACTTCTTGGCTAGGAGAGCCCATTCAATCTTGGCATCTTTCTTGAGCATGTCGTTCAATGGTCTCACTATTTCTGCAAAGCCACTAATGAATTTCCTAATGAAGTTGATCTTTCCAAAGAAAGATTTTAATTCCTTGCGACTATGAGGTGGTGTCAATTTTAGGATCGACTCCACCCTTTTGGGGTCAATAGATATCCCCTTTTCAAAGATGATATGCCCCAAGAGCTTTCCTTCAGTTACCTCGAACACACATTTCTTGGGGTTGAGGGAGATCCCAAACTCTCTACACCTCTAAAGGCATTTTCTAGGTCATTTATGTGGTCAGCTATTAATTTTGAGTAGACTGTGAGATCATCCATGTAGATGATAATGCACCTTCCAACTAACCCTTTGAAGGCTATGTCCATTGCTCTTTGAAAGGTGGCTCCAGTGTTAATTAGTCTGAAAGGCATTCGTTGGTACGTGAAAGTCCCCCACTTAGTGGTGAATGTTGTTTTTAGTCTATCCTCTTCCTGTACCATCACCTAATTATACCCAGAATATCCATCCAGGAATGACATCGTCTAAGACCCATTAACCTTTTGCAGCACTTCATCTAGAGATGGGAGCAGATAATTATCCTTTTGAGAGGACTTGTTGAGGTTCTAAAATTCTATGCACAACCTGATTTCTCCAGTCTTCTTCCTTACCGGTACTAGGTTTGCGACCCATGTAGAATGTCAAATCAGGAAGATGATCTTAATGTTGGGAAACTTCTAGACTTCCTTCTGAATTAAGGGCTTCATAGTGGGATTCACGGGTCTTTGGCATTGTCAGAAAGGCTTAGAATCCGGCTTCAAAGGGATGTTTTGCACTATGACTGAGGTGTCGTATGTCTTTAATTCTTCATAACTCCATGCTATGACATCTTGATATTTAGTGAGAAGCTATACCATTCTCTTCTTTTCTTCTTTGGTCCCTACCTTTCCAATGTGGACTTTCCTTGGTTCCTCTTTTGTGCCCAGGTTGTAAGCGTCACATTCCTTACCATTAGGTATTACGTCAGGGCGTCTTCTCACAATAGTCTTATCACTGTCAAAGATCCTTTCTAGTTCTACCATTCCCTTCCCTTGGGTATGGCATTGGTCTTTAGGTTTATGATGTCATGATTGTCAGGCTCTTTAGGTTTAGCGGTTTCTTCATTGTTATCCTCCTCGTCTATGATTTTCTTCTTGAACACACCGGCGCACATGATAAATTCTAAGATATGCTGGTCATCTTGGAAGACTTGAAAGTTAGTAACATTATCTGGAATGGCCAGGGCATCAACAAGTTCAACTGAGAATTTCTCTAGTTTTGATTTCTCCATTGGATGTAGTGAGCTGGCTGAAATAGCCAAGGCGTCAGCAACAACGTTCTTTCTTCTTGGGATTGTTTTGATGTTGAAAGCGTCAAAGTCATTGATCAGATCCCATGCCCGATTTCTGTAGGCTGAGAGCCTCTTATCATTGCAAGTATACTGACTATGGATCTTCTTGAAAACCAACTATGAGTCTCCTTCCACCGTCAATATCTTGATTCCTTTCTCGTGAGCTAGGAGGAGTCCGTGAACCAGTGCTTCGTATTCTACAACATTATTAGTACAAAGGAACTATAATCTATAAGCAGCATAGAAAGACTTACCCCTTGGATTTATCAATTCAATCCTGACACCAACTCCTTGTTTACATCTGGAACCATCAAAGCATAGTTTCCATATCTACAGTGGTTTAGTAGGGCTGGTTCCAGCCAAGCTTTTCTTGGAAAAATCCTTGGTACTTGGTTTTCAGCCCCTCTCTCCATCACTGTTAGAAGAAGTGGATTCTTCTGTATTTTGAGCATGCTTAGGTTTGAGGAGTTCATTGTCTTTATCTTCTAGTATTCCCTTATGAGGGGGACATGCTCCATCATCTGAGGTACTCCAATCACTAAGCATGTTCAGGGCAAGGCTTCTATCTTCCAGATTTGACCCACTGTCTTGACCTTGAGGTGGACTGTGTGTACGGACTAGGTTGTCCATACCAAGTGTGATGTTGTTGCCATCTTCTATCCTGAGTACATCTCCCTTTATCATCTATGCTTTTGGTGGCTCATTTGGTTGGGCAATTTGAGCCAACACTTGTGATAGTGCCTCTTGAGAACTGTGGAACGTAAACTCAGAATGACTAGCTTGATGTAATCGACAGTATCTAGGTAGCAATAAGATGTTGGGATCTGTGTCTTGACCTAGGTGTTGCAAGCTAGCCATTGTGCTATTAACGAAACTCTAGAAGATGTCACCACCAATCTTTAGGTCTAGGAGACCCTAGATGGGATTGTGGTCTAACTCTTCACCTTCTCATATTTGAAACATGAAAATGTCATCCAATCGATAAGTGCCCAAATCAGTTGGAGTGGACAAGACTTCATTTGGGGCATTATATTCAGTGATCATCCTTTTCAGCTTCGGTTCTACATCTATCTTGATCTGGTTGTTCAAACCTCTCCAAGGTAGCCAAAGTTGGGTGAAGTCTGTAGAGAGCCATCCTCTCAAGCATCTAGTCCATTCTCAGCTTAGCAACATCCCATAAGTTTTGGGGATGTCCACTATGTGTATATCAATACATTCTTGTATTTGGGGATCTGTGACTAGTTGGATGTGTACGTCTTTAAGCACACCAATTACTTTGACCTCAGTTTTGTCCAATTGTATGACCACCTGGTTTGTTACTTGGGGCACCATCCCCAACTTTTGGCAAATTGACAAGGGCATAATGTTGCATGAGGCTCTTCAATCGATCAGGCAGTTATGTAGGTTCTTCCCAAACATTCACAAGCTGAGTAAGAATGGCGGGACCTCTGTCCTATCTGTGAATACTACTGGGAATGCCTTAGATGTGTTGACACTAGACGTGGGTGCCATGGTGTTGTTGGTCGATGGGCCAGGTCTTGAATGATCTAAGGATCTTAAAAGTGCTTCCTTTTGAGATGGGTAACCCTATAATAATTCAAACATTGAGATGTTCGCCTTAGTTTTATTGAGTTCATCCACTGCACTATACTTGTCATTTGACCAGGTTGTTCCTCAGTATCCAGCATACATACCTATCATAGGAGGTATGGCGTTTGGGCCCTTTGGAGGTATGGGATTGTTACTAGCTCGAGGATCTGGTGGGGTCGGTTGCTTTCTTGGAGGTATGCCATTGGTGAGGGGTTCCTTTCTACTCTAAAGGTTATGTGGGTTTCACTGATCATTTTGGAAGGCATGAACCTCAGAATATTCGGGTTCATTTTCTCTCTGAAAAGGGAACATGATTTCATCTTCTCCTGTATAAGCTTCTGAGCTTCCCTCTTTTCCAGACTCATAAGAATCGAACACCATAGCATTGAATTGTACCAGGGCCCCCTCTAGATTCTGGGTGTAGTGGTCTTGGGAGTTGTTCATATATCCATTATTTTCCTGATGCCTACTTGGAGCCCCAACAAAATTGGTCTCTGAAGCCTCATAAGTATTGGCATTATCTGCTGGGATGCTGCCATTATTTGGTCTAGTGTTCCATGGCCAATTTGGCCTTTGCTGCCCAAATGCTTTCTCTTGCACGTTGTTGTTGCTATATGCTTTAAAACCCTAGTTTGGATTCTAAGGGTATGTATTTGGACCAGTAGATGCTCGTTCGTATCCACCTTTATTTTGGGGTGGGTTTAGTTTAATTCTGGTAACTTTGCTAGTGAGCTGTGATAAAGTCTTTTTTACGGCGTCTAACTCAGAAGCCATGAGAGCATCAAGCTCGTTGTGGGGTACAACCCTCTATTCTATGAATGTCATTTTATGAGCTTCGTAGCCTGGATAAGTAAAGGATGGAGGCACGGTTATACATGGTTGTACCGGTATGGGTAAGTGGTTGGCCAAGGCTTGATTGTTTGCTGCAAATGGGTGTGGGACAGCAAGATTACTTGGGATGGGCACAGACACATAGCTTCCTTCTTGTGGGTCCATTTTCTAAGTAAAGGTGATGGCCTCATTATACACCTTTTCAATTGTATCTCTATCTGTCGGGGGAAGCCTTCATAGAAAGATTGAGGTGAATGGATCTAGAGATTTTAGGTAAACTTGTATGACAGCCTCGTCTGGTATAGCGTAAGGAGCTTCCAACTTTTGATGCATTTTGTGAAAGAGATGATTAAACATAGTGATGGGCTCCTTAGGATCTTTCCTCGTGGTTATGAACTAGTGATGTGTCACAGTAGGATCAACATATAATTTGGTTTCAAAGTCATTCCATACTGAGATAGACCCTCGTGGTAAATTAAGGTACTAGTTGTATGCAAATTCTCCTAAGGTATATGGGAAGAGACGACAGACAATGTCTTGGTGGGCAATCTCTTTACGATTGAAAATTTCCTTGAAGGCGCGGATATGTTCTTCCGCTATCCTAGATTTTCCATATATGAATCATGTACAAAACTTCTCTGAATTTTTAGGTAACTCATGGAGCTACCCGACAAATTTCAAAGGTGAGCTTGTTGCGTTAGCAAAAAAGGCCATCGGATGAGGTTGCTGCAAATTTTGATTTAGAAAGTTCTAATTTTGATTGATGGCTGTAGCAATAGTTAGGGCAGCGATGTGAGATTTCTATCCAAGAGGATTCTGAGGTGCATCAAGGTGATGAGAAGATTTATCCCTTGCCTTACCCTTGTCACTGCGAGCCCTTCGGTGGTGAGTGAGTTCAAGAAACTCACCTCTTTTCAAAGATGATCTAAGCACACACTCAAACCTCTCTAGGGAGAAAGATCCAATATTATCCAACTCTTGAGTCTTGGGCCCTCCTTCTAGCACCACTTCTATTGAGCATTGTTTTAACACAAGCCAACTTGCTAGGATCTCAAGATTCGATCTCCTCTCTTGAAAGAATAATAGAGTTATTCCCAAGGTTCTGCGGGGTCGGGTCACAACCTGCTTGGTTACTCAATTGAAGATAAATTTCATTATTCACGAGGAGGCCTTTGCTGGTACATTCAAGACAGCAAACTGCAAAATATTGTTAATTCTCTTTTTTGGATATTTTCTATTTTAACAAATATGGTGTTTGTAAATAAAATGCAATTTTGTGTTTTTCAGGATGGTAATTTTAGAATTAATGACAGCGTTTGAAATGAGAGAAGGGTAATGAGAAAGGAAGAAAATTATGAGAAAAGTGAAATCCTAAGGAGATAAACCGTCGTAAACCCTTCCTTTTGAATTGAATGCTGGAGAGATTTGGAACAACCCACGAAGCATAAATTAGACCAAGTCACAATTCACTACTCCATGGATGCAAGCATTTTGGAGAGAAGACATATTCACTCGTGCAAGATATTCAAAATC
>MU224510.1:506233-544250 GCA_018584345.1 Thuja plicata
ACACAACAACACAAAGGGCTCTCTGAAAATAAAGAATAATGCAAGCATACATTCAATAAATTTGCATAGATAGCAGTAATTCACACACCACAAATGAAGCACCCAATGTAGATCTTTATTGTATTAAAAATTTGGCCCTTTACATTATTATTTTTTATTACAATATTTAGATTTTTGATCCCCAACTCTGATTTTTAGAGTTAGGGCAACAGAGAGTCTAAACTAGAGAAATAGAACTAAAACTAGAACTTTTCTGAAGGTAAACTACTGCTAACTAATACTATGTAACTTGCATGGATTCTTGAACCCATTTACAATCCATTTTCTCATGCAAAGAGGGAAAAATCTGCTAGAGAAAGGAGGAGAATTCCTTCTGTGAACTGGGAGTCTTCTTCTTAATCTTGGTGGATGCTTCTTGGATCCTTCACCTGGGTTGTTTCTGACAGTGGAAACTGATAGGAGACCCTTAGTTCCTCTGAAATGAACTCAATTTGTCCATTGATCTGATCTGGAGTCGAACTGGTGTTGAGAAAAGTGACCTCCCTGCAAACACCCATTTGTTTCGGACCCCGACCTCTACCCCAAAACTTTAATGTCTTCAAAATTTCCTAGGTGCTCTTAAAAATATTCAAACTTCAGAGGTCCAAAAGTTCAGACTTGTCGTGGGCTGAAAGGCTAAAAAACTTTGAGAAGGCCGAAGGGCCAAAATCTTCGCAGGCTAAAAGGCTGAAAAATACTCCTACTGTATGGGTCGAAAGGCCAAAAAATACTGCCTTGGTGAAATCTGACCAACTTTGAAAATCTTTCCCGGTCCATATGATATTTGAAACCTAGAACCTTATCTAGTGAAGACATCTGGGTGAGCTGCCAAAAGCCTCTGCACAATCTCCTAAACTTCCTCAAAATTGATCTCTTTTCTTTTTACTTTTGCGACCCTTCGTTCTTGTTTCTCTCTGAAGATAGTCAATTCAGAAGTGAATAATGTGATCTCATCTTCATGTGACATCCTATGTATTTCGTTCTTCATGTAAAATAGTTGTTGCAAGGCCTCTTTGGTATTGAATTTGGCCATAATGTCTCTGAACTATTGTACCACTTCCTTGGAGGGACGTAGAGCCTATTGGCTTTCATCTCGGTAAACGCTGAGGCCAACCCCTGTGAAGAAGGTATCTATATCTGAGACCCATTTTATTACCTCTTCCCGCTTTTCTTCTACAAGGTCCTGATGTTTCTTGTAGGCCTTTATTATTTTGGCCATTTGTTTAATCCAAGTCTCAAATTTATCCATCTCTTCGCCCTCATAGACTTTGACCAAAATTTGGAAGCGTTGCTTTCTAATTACCTCCAAATCCTGGAGAGCTACCTGCCACTTAGCTACCTTGGCATCCATCCCCCCGTCATCTTCCACCAGGTCGATGAGTGAATTAACCTCAAACAAGATGGTCCTATATGGCCTGAATATTGATGGGATTGCCTTCTCTCTGAACTATTTGAAGTCATTTATCCAGTCGGCACTTGCCTGGATGAAAGAGGGGGTTAATCCTGCTGGCAAATCTGGTGTAGCCCTTTTATCAATCATGGCTTGTAATGAAGCCTCTGAACAATTTCGATCAATGGGACCCACCATTTTTTGGATGAACCCTTTCAATGATTCATTCTGGTCTATTAAAGCCTTGATGGTTTCTTCATCTTTATTCATGAAACCCAGAGCATGCTTGAGTCCCAAAGATGCTAATGTTTTACTTCCTTCTCTGGTTGGTTCCCCCAAGTCCACCTCTTTGAATGTATAGTCTCCTGAAGAACCCAATGTTTGAGAGGTGCTCAGGGGTTGGATAGCTATTTGTGCTATCCACCAACCCTTAGGGTCTTGGGTCACATATGAAATAGTTTTAGCAGGCACGCTCATGTCTGCATGGTGGAAAGCTTGCTTCACTGCAGTTATACTTGTATCTTCTCTGTCCAGTTCACTTGTGTAGGTTCTTTTCCAGGTTTGTATCTCCCTGGTAAACCAAGTAGGTTTACCGGAGGCAGTTACTAGCTTGTATGGTGCCATGTGGAGAATTGAGGTCAAGTCTTGTTTCCGTGGAGCTATTCCCTATTCTGATTCCTTCTCTGCCTCTCTTCTTTGTCCATCTTCTCCTTCTTTAGGTCTATCCTCTTCTGCATCCCCCTATATTTCCTCCTCTTCCTTATCTTTCTCACTGACTTCCTTTTCCTTTTCCTTCTCTAGGCCTTTGTTGACTGATGAATCAATTACCCCTTTTAGCCTGAGACTGGTCATGGCCTCTAGTGAAGTCTGAAAAGTTGATGTGTCTTTTGTGCCTACTGCTCCTTCAGTTGCCTGAGTGGCACATGTTGAAGGGATTGGTATTGGTGAAATAATTGTTGGCATGACTATAGTGGGAGGTGAGGAGATGGTGGTAGTAGATGGAGGTGCATTTGGTGCAAGAGGAGGTGTTGGAGTCGGTAAGGAATTTGGTGGAGTAAGTATGTGGGGTGGTGGAGTGAAAACATGACTTCGTCCATCTACATTGTCTATTACTAAACTCTGAGTTACCCCACTGTCTTAGGTTTTAGGCCCTGGAGCATAATAGGGGCCTATTGTTGGAGTAGGAACATTCACCAGAGGATTGGTGAACTGGACCGGTGGAGGAGTAAGGGCTACCTGAGGTTGTATGAATGGTGGTGTAGTGAGGGAAACTTGAGGTTGTATGAGTGGTGGTGGAGTGAGAGAAACTTGAGGTTGTATGAGTGGTGGTGGAGTGAGAGAAACTTGAGGTTGTATGAGTGGTGGTGCCCCAGTGTATGTGTGTTGGCCTTGGTCTGAAAATCCTTCAAGTCCCTCAAAATTAGAGACCATAAACTCATCTGGTCCTAGTGGATCCACAGGATCATCCTATTCTTTGGGTTCCTCTCTATGTTTCTTAGTAGTTTCCTTTTCTCTCCTCTTCTACAACCTAGTCTTTCAGACTAAAGGCTCACTTGCGTCCACTTCCTCAGGTTCTTCCTGTATAGTTTCTAACTGTGGAGATTCAGAACTCTTCTTCTTCTTATAAGTTTTCTTCTCAGTGGTGGGGGAAGATTGGCTAGAGGTGGATGGGCCTTCCCTTGATTGGGGTTGTGACAATCCTGCTGGTGGGTCAATCTAGCTTATCATTCTAGTTTTCTTAGGCCTAGGATTGGAGCCATATTCAACTATTCATTCATGACCATACACCATTCTTGGCTTCTGAGGGGGAGCCTTCTTATAATTAGGATTTGTTGAATTCTCTCCTCATTGTTTCTCTACTTTCTTTGAGGGCTCCATTAATGTTTTCACCAGGATCAGGCTCATTCGGTGTGGCTTCTTGATCCAAGATATAGTGGTTTTTATCATGTGCCTTGCCCTGAAGTCTATGTCATTATTTTCATCTTTGTCTACCTCGGTGTTCATGATCGCCTAGTCATACACCTTATCTTGTGTGTAAATATCTTCTAAGACATCCTCTGAATCACATTCCCATATCTTTGAGGAAATAGGAACCTTTAACACCTCTTTTTCCAGAGCTAGGTTCATTATGCAGTAATCTCAGATTCTAACCTCATGGTCATCTATACAGTTTATCCAATGATCTTCCAGGTGTGGCTCATGTATGTAGAATCTATCGATGATGTGGCTATAAGTTCCTATGGTGTCAAAACAAGCTCGCACTGTCTTGCAAACTTGTAAGGGGCAATCATCCCATTCAAAAGAAAGGGATTTTCAAACCTTCATGTCCTATAATGTATAGGGTCCAAAAGAGATGGGAAAGTCCCAACAGTGCTTCTTCTTATGCTTGATGTGCTCGTATGCATCTGCAAGCTGCCTGGCCATCTCCAATATGATTATCTAGTTAGATGGATACCTGGGTAGCTTCTTTGGTTGTACGGTTGACCCAGCTATCTGAATGTACATGATAGTCCTAAACTGGATGAAATAGGCCCAAATGGCCCTCACCTTAGAAGCAGCTTCTTCTGACATCCTTTAAGCAAAGTCACCCTCAATAGATCAGATGATTGCAAAAATGAATGCATCGTTGACTATTCAGTAATCAGGGGAATCCTCTAACATGTTTTCTCCCTTTACCAAGTACGAGTATACAAGATGGGTCCATGCATTTGGATCATTTAGACTTCCCCTCTTGGTGAGGCCGGGATAATCTGCCCATGCAGCTAGTAGATACATTATGTAAGTGCTCATGTAGAACTTCGGGTTATGCTTCACTACTATCAACTGCTCATCCAAGTTGTCACTAATAATAGTGCCCTAGTCGAATCTTTCCTTTCATTCCCTGATCCTCTCTATCAGCAAGATCATCTAATGCTCAAGTTGGGTGGACTATGGTAACCCATACACCCTGCTTATCATTGTTATAGCTGCCTGGATATCATCTCTCATATAACCCCTCCAGAGGTCTATCTTGTCTAGTCTATTCTTGGGAACTGGTTGCTTCAGGTACTCCTTATTCATCATCTCATTTACTATTTGCTCCTTGTTACCAAACCATTTGTTCCCCTTTTCAATGTAGAAATCATAGAACTTATCTATGCATTTGTGGGGGTGAAAGACATCCTTAATGACATCTGGCCTGATGTCCAATACAACCTGATCTTCTGATTTTACCACCACCCTTTTGTCTAAATCATAATGGTGAGCTAGGGTGATGATTAATTCTAAAGATGTAACAGCCACGGGGTGTGCGGCTGCATTTACTAGCCCAGATAGGACTAATGAGGTGCAGTCCTCTGATCTGTTGTCAGTTGGGAGCACTGGGTTAAGAATTCATTCCAACCCACATTCTCGATGTTGGTATCAATTATCTCACTATGTTTGTTTGCCACCTTTGAGCTGGGGGGATTCCCCTTGTATTGAAACTTCATTGGGGATACTATCTTTGGTTCAGTCATTCTTGCAAGGAAAGACAACTATCAGTAGCTTATTGAATAGAAAAATCAATTTAAACTATGAAAGCAAGTAAAGGGAGCTGAAAAATAGCTAAAGTGCAAGCTTTCGCACTTTCAGACCTTTTGGGGGTTTCGGACACCGAAAACTAAATCGGAGATCAAAAAGTCTGAAAGTGCAAATAGGCAAAATGGTAAGGTCAAGGCCATCGTAGGTTTCAGTGTTTTGGACACCAAACTAGGAGGGGTTTGCACAAGAATGCCGAATTAACCGGACATGGTGAGGAGCCTGGATGGAGCGATCAGAGGTTTTGTTTGTTCATCTTTTTGGACTTTTGGACCTTTCAGACATGCAAAAGGCTGAAACATCCAAAATAGCACTTGGCAAGGATGAGATCTAGTTTTTGGCCTTTCAAAGGCTGAAAACCCGTGGTAGGCATCATGACTGACAAAAAATGTGAAAACCCTAAACCTAGACTCGACAACACCAGAAAACCCTAGGGTCGACAGAGAGGGACATCCCTATCGACACACAAAGACACAGAAGCCTGAGAGGGAAACAAAATGAAATGCCCTAGGCTAGAAAAGCACTAGGCACACTGCAAAGACAAAAAAAAATAGACGTAGATGAAAGAAAGAAATGAAAAGAGGGCGAGGATGACTTGCCTTGGATGAATGAGCAGGGGAGGGCAACCAAGTGGCTCAGAGGTGGAAGCGGTCATCAAGGAGAAACAAGCGGAGTCACGAGTGGGAGCACGAACAAAAAAAATGCAGAGTGAAATGAAAAGAGGAAGTCACCCCTTTTATAACCCACAAGCTGACGTTAGCAGTTTCAGGCTTGCGGACCCCGAAAGGCCAAAAAGACCAGACAAGGAACCAAGCCTTCGGCCTTTTAGTGTTTTTCAGAATCTGAAAACACCGAAAGGTTGGGTCTTCGGCCTTCTAGCCATTTTGACATTTCAGAGGATTTAAGTCCTCCAAAAGTCCAAAGGAGCTGTAAGGTCGGGTCTTCAGCCTTTCGGCCATTTCGGTAATTCAGAGGACTTAAGTCCTCCGAAAGGCCAAAAAAGGCTTCTTCCTTTGGTTTCAGTAGTCTTTCCCGGTGGCTGACTGGATCTCTACGAGGGGCAGACATGACAACAAGACAAAAAATAAAAAGGGGGGTCCCCATGGTCAGAGGACCTTAAAATGGGGTGTGTGTTGTGGACCCACAATAGTAATATATGAGGTTTTCTCCTGCACCATGTTGTACAGTTGACAGCCAATCAGAATGCAAAGATTATAATAGCATGTTTAAAGAGTTGCTGAGCTATGATAAATGAACCAATAGAATCATATCTTGATTTTTTTTCAAATATAATAAGGTTTTAATGGAAAATAAATCATTCAAAATTGATCATCTATCAGTTTCAAATGCCACGGCTAGAATGAAAAATTGATGGCATAGCACGTAGAAGTAAAGGCAAAAGTGACTGAATTGCAAATTCATGATTTTTGAAGAGATTGGTGCATTAATTTCTCTAGATAAATAAGCATTACCATTATTCATTTCATCTTACCAGCTTCAAAGTTTTTCAGAGTTCAGAGTTTGCATAAGTGAACAGCATTTTCAAAAGAACAGAGTTATCCAGATTTACAGAGTGAACAAAGAAGTTTTCAGTTCAGAATTCAAAGAGTCATTATTAGTGCTAAAGGGTTGAGTTGTAAAGTGATTTATAGTTGGAAGTGAGGGTTCTAAATACATTTGTTTCAATATCAGTGAAGAAAGAGTGGTTGATCAGTTGCAGTTTATACCAAACAATATGAGTAGAGCAGTAAGTGTCACCTCTACTAGCAGAAAGAGCAGGGATGATGATGATCTAAATGGGAAGTGGAATTATTTTGAAGAGCTCATTCAATTTCTCCTAGGCTCTAACCAAGGAAAAAAGGTAAATGATGAATACCTTGGTGATAATTATGCATATGTTAGCGATGCTAAGACACCAAACTATTCTGGTTATCATTTGTTTAACTATTTTCATAAGAATAGTGAGGGCCCTATGCCTATATCAAACCCTTGGACAAGTGGATTGGCTAAGTTAGTTGTCCCTGATGTATTTGTGGATGTTGATTTGATATTAGAGTTAGCTAGTAGGTATGACACCATTTCAAGAGCCATCGAGAAAGATGATGGAATTGTTTTAGTAACACTGGATAGGGCATCATTCATGAAATCTTTTGACATATATAACCCTTGTGCAATAGGGATAAGTTTGAAAGCCCTAGCTATTAGGTATACCAAGGAATTTGGTATTGTAGTTAAATTGATTTAGGACCATACCCCAAAGGGAAATAGGAATTACATTTCCCCTATTCCTAGTGATACTTCACCATATTTTTAAAAAGACCTGGCATTCTACATGAAATATATTTCATATGCCCTATGCAGAGTCTTAGGTTTGGATAGTGGAAGAGAGACAATATCATCAGACATGTTGATGATAATTATAGATTTACAAAGTCCTTATGTTAGTACTAACTATGATTACATTCAATATGTAATCGATAAAATACACCAGGGATTTGTTGACATCTAGAGCAAGGAAGGAAGCCCTAAGTTCATGCAATATTCATTGCTCATGCATTTAATTATGTTTTACAATTTCAACATCATGGACCAGTCAAATTTGTAGCTTAGAAGGTTTTATCATGGACAGATCAACCATGTACAACTTTTGTTAAGGGTATGGAATTACACTTCTAGGGAGAATGAGTTTTGTGCATTTGAGAACTGGGTAGTGTACCCCTTGTTGAGAAAATTGGAGTGAATATGACTAGACTTACAATGAAGGTGTTACAACTGTTGAGACCCTAAAAATTGTTAGACAAGTGGAATGGAGACCACAACTGTGGTGATTTCTATTATCACCATAATTTCACTTTAATCAGAGTATATGGTTGTTCTCAACCACCACATATTTTTCCCTATAGAGTCCCCACCTAGAATTGCAATCATGGAGCTCCTATGGAAACTTTTGCTGACAGGTAAGGAGCATTTGGCTCCACACAAAAAGGGAACCTTTACACCAAGGTAGTTTATTTCCTCTAATTTCACAATACGGAAGAGAGCATATGATCCTATGAATGGGTGGTTGAGACACTATAGGATGAATGTTGCCCTATATAGATATATTGATACAGAGGGGTTTATAAAGAGTGCTAAAAAAAATTTGACACCCACCATAACAATTACAAAGGAACATCAACCCTGTGAGGAAGAGGATTTTATTAGAAACATCCTTGAAGAGGATGAGATCTCAGCAAGATCAACAATATATCAATATTTTATGGAACTAGAGCAACAACTCAAAAGGAAAGGGATCCCATTTGGTGGATTTTTCCCAGGTATTCCTTATCTACAGAGATTAGATAATATGGTTGAATCACATGGATTACTTTTAATCAATTAGAGGAACAAATTGAAGACAAGGACCAAGGTCCAAATAAGCAATCATCGTCAGAGTACAATAGCAGTTACTCTATACATAGTCCACCACCTCAAGATCAGCCACCTGATAATGAGGAAAATATAATTGACTTGAAAGAAGGACATGAGGATAAGGTAGATGTAGATCCTCCACAAAAGAAGAAAAGAGTGGAAACATGGGAGCCTTCTGTTGCAAAGACACGAAATAAGAAAAAGGATAAAGTTAGTGCCCTATTTGCAGGGACTAGTGCTTATGACCACCAAATAAGAAAGGTCATTAGAGAGGGTAAGAAAAATAGGAAGGACACTGATGAAAATGTTCAGATGCCCCTCATATTATGCCAAGATGAAAGGGAATTGCAACAAGAAGAGTTCCCAAAAGATGATTAATTCATAAAGACTAAGGAATTCAAATATTTCCTTATATGGGCTAAACAGGAGCAAATTGGGGCACAATTGAATTACAAGGAGGAGAAGCCATAACAAGTGAAGGTTTACAGGCTCTCCAAGAATATGACCTAGAGTCAGAGAGTGAGGCCTCACCCCAACCCATCATAACTTTACTTCCCTATCACACTTTGATACTTTATGTTTTGCTACATTGATACACTTTTTGATTATCCCAATAGAGACTCGTGATATTATGTTATGATGATGATTATATTGTGTGGATTAAATTTTGATATGGATTAGACCTAGAATAGGTGGTTGATTTTGATTATATATGTTTAGATCAGTGAATTGATGAGAAGACTGAATCATGATTAGACTTGACTATTGCATAGATGTTATGTCATGGTGATTAAGGAATTCTTATGTTTTAAACATTTTTGTATGAAAATTTCAATTAGGGACTTAGTTCTGCTTATTGATTAATGTTGCTAATTATGAATTGAAAATGTATATTACATGTGATTTTATCATCTTGGACTACTGATGCTTGAAGTTTAGTGTGCAGAAAAGGGAACCATGGAATTATTCAGAGAATCAGAGCTAAACACATGTGAATTGAATAAGCCAAGGTCTAATCCAATAAGGGGTTGAAACCTCATTGTAATGTGATCCTGTAAATGTCATCTGAATGTGTGTTAATAGTTTAAAATTTATGTTGTTGTTTGGACATATCATTGTGAATGTGATGTGTATTTTGCTTGGTGTCACTTGACACTTGTGTTGTCCATGTGGATGGTGACATGTCAATTAGGGCTTGTGAAAGAATCACCTAACCTTATATGATATTATATTAATCCCACTTGCATATAGATGTCTTGTAGGGATCACATCATGTTGGAACTCGGATTTGAACTTTAGGGGTACTTTGGAGGGATTAAAAGTGACCTTAGAGTGTATTTTTTGACCAAATTAGTTAACCCTAAAGGGGTACCTTGGGTTAGGGCTAGTTTTTACCTATGAGAGAAACCTAGGTCACCACTATGACTCTCCAAAATGCCTACTTTCCAAAAGTAGCGAAAATGGAGATGGCCACATGCATCTAACTTGGCCCACACTCCTTACTAAACTCACAATTAAGAGGGGAGACAAAAAGGCTAGTTGTCATGTCTCATTATTGCTAGGTCTTGAGTACACTTTTGGGGGTCTTTTTAGAGGGTTTTGGGTGACTTAGTGGGTGTTCACCCACTCTCTAATTTTAGAGACAATTAGGGTTTTGGAAAGAGGAAGGATAAATATTTGGGCTCTTCTCAAGTTTTATTTTGCCATAACACATTTGGAAGGTTGGTCTCCTTTGCCATGAAGTGCTTGTTTTGTTACAAGAAGATTTGGATGTTATTGTTTTATGAATATTAAATCTTGTATGGTTCTCATGTATGAAATCTTGTATAGTGTTGTTGTATGTAGATTTTGTTATCATGTGTTGGGTTGGGAATGCAATTATATTTTTATATCAATTCTTGTTCTTTTGGATTGGGAGTGTTGTTAATGGGAGTTAAGGCATTACTCACCCTTTGGGAAGAGAAGAAGTGGCCTTGGGTGAAGGGGTTAGTTGGGCTCCCCATTGTAGTGAGAGTCTCTTCTATTGGAGAAGAGGGATAATTTCATGGAGTATGGGCTCCATGAAGCCATGTTGTAAATATTATTTTTGGTATAGAAATGGCCAAATGTGTACATGGAAGGAATGTCAATATAGCCTTGGAGAGGCATGGAAAACTCTTGTTGAGAAATTTGGAAATTGCAATGGCATTATCCTCATTGGAAAATCCCACCTTCACCCTACTTCAATGGGTTTGGAAAACTCCTTTGTGAGACCTTGGTTGGGAGTTTATTGTTGTTTTTGTGCATATAAAATATTTGTGAGAATTTGGATGTGAAATCTTGTTTAGCCTTGGTTCTCCAAGCTCAGGGGTGGCCTCCTTGAGGCCTTGGTTGGGAGGTGAGGTTGGGAGGTGAGCTTCCCATGGTTTCCCTCATAAAATTTGCAGGTTTTTGAAGTCATAAAGATGGTGAAAGAAGCTTGAAAGAAATTCCTAATTGGGGGTAGTTGTATGTAAGCAACTTCAATGTTGCATAGTCACTCATTGTATTCAAATTCATTCTTGTTGATTGTTGTAATGCTCATTTTTTAAGCTTTTAAAGCTAGATGTGAAGAGATATCCTTCTTTATATAATGATTCATTAAAGGAAGATATGTTGTATACCATCCAAGTATTGTATAGACTTATCATCTTGAAGATGTGTAAATGTAGATTGTAAGATTACCATAATTTAAATGATAGAATCTTTAGTTCATGCATATTGCATTCTATTTCTTAAAAGAAAAGAAGTTAATCATACATGTATAGATGGATACCCTATATTGAAAGAGAAAGACAATATAATAGTTTCATTTCCTAAAAATCTTGAAGAATTGTGAATCTTGAAACCTCCATAATGTATGTAAATGTAAATATTCAAGTTATTGGAACACTCCATTTCTCCCTTTGAAAGTCTCTAATTCCATCTCCATAGATTCAACTCTCTACAATAAAAATCTCCATTTCAAATTCAACTCTTGAGAAGAAGAAATAACCTTGCTAACAATAACAAATCAAACTAGTTAGTATGATAATATAGAAATCAACTAATATTATTAGTCTTCTTGGTATATTACCTTTATAAATCAATCCTAATGAAAACTGTGATCTATTACAAAAAATTGAACCAAGTAAATCAAAATGGAAGAGCTTATATCAAACAAAGCCCATAGCACTTTCCAGATTTAGAGCAAAAATGCTCTCTAAAATTTGTATGGGAAATGAAATATTCTCCTTAGCACAGAGAATATTCCTTTCCCAATGTGCTTTCTCTCTAATTAAATTCATAATCTAATCTCATTAACATAACCATGTACTTTAATCCTAAATTCTAAATTAAACTCACCTAGCCTTTACCCATTTCCCATGGGCCCCACCCTTACCATACTCCTTACCCTTCTTACCTCTTGTTTGAGTGCCACTTTGCATATTTTGTATAATAAATCAAAAAATTTATTGGGGGCTACACTACTTGGGCTATGTGCCACCCTTACCCCTTGTTGTCATACCCTGCAACTCTGACATGTCCTTTGCTAAGTCAACTCCCTTCCATTCCATACGAAAATTTACCTTGGAGGATGGGAGATTGGTAGGTGGGCCTTGCATCATCACCTCATCCTAGTAACCCACGCCACCTTTCTATGTTCTACCTTGCCATGCGAAATACTATGCATAAGGATGGTAAGATAGGTGGTGGGCCCCCAAAACAGCCATTTAGACTTGCACTCTCCCCATTGCAATTCGACCCCCAAGGCATTTGGGAATTTGTAATGCAAATGATAAATTAATAAGTTAGTAGGTTAGTTAGGTTAGGAGATTATTTGATAGATAGATTAGATTAATAGGTAATTAGTTGATAAGTTTAAGTTAGTTAATTAGGCCTTTTTCTATATTGCTTTTAATTCTCAATTTGGTAGCGTTCTATACACATAAACTAATTCAATGATGTAGCATAAATCATTAGGATAATAACTTTAGTGTTTTGAAAGATGGATGGATTTATTAACATGTTTTAATTTCAATTGGTATTGAAACAACTTATTAATATAATAATTAATCATTTTGGATCCTTAGCATTAGTTGTTTAGGTTATTCTAAAATTGTGAAATTTGTGAATTAATTAATAGGGATTTTGGCCTAAAGTTTTGATTGGCCAATTAGAGAAATGAAATTACCCAAATGTATAGTTAATATTAAATTAAATTTTACCATCATGAAAAAAAAAATGGATTATATTTCTCTTGTGTTCAAGGGGTTAGGGGTTATGTTAGATTTCTATTAGAAGTTAATTTAAATTTTGTATTAGGGAATAATTTAATCATTTTATTAAAGATTAATTTAAAGTTGATTTGCGAAGGGATTGATGAATTAGGAATGCATGTGTTTTCTTCATAGGGGAATAATTTTATTAATGATGTTGGTAGGTTAGGAAATCAGATTGATTTTAGCTATTAGATTTTAGTTATAGTGAAATTGTTATTCAATTTTAAGCAGGTCAATAGATAAATGTTTATTGTATGTTGTTTAAAAAGGAGTAGAATATTAATTTATCTAGGTTTCGAGCTAGTAGTTAATGTTGAAAGAAAACTAGAACTAGATTTGAATGGAACTAGATGTAAACTAAGTTAAGAGTTAAGCAAGCATTAGGTCAACCTAAATCAACATATGTTCATAACCACTAACTATCATCTTGATGCTAAACATAGTTAAACCTGGAATCAGAGTTAGATCAACCTGAGTTAAGCGTTCATATAACTGTGGAATAAGTTGATGCTCCAAACCTAAATTTGTTTGTGGCATGGCCCTTATTCAATCTAAGTATATACCTTGTAACTCGAAGGTTACCTCTACCTTGCTACCACCTTTCCAACTCAACCATTATTAGTTGTACGTACTTATGTGTTTAAAAAAAAAATTGTGTGTATTTTGCCCTAGTTTTGGGCATGACATTTTGGTATCAGAGCCATGTTTCAACACTAGGAACCTAACCCATTACGTTTCAACTCATTAAAAACTTAAATCATTGTGTAGGATGTCTGCGGTCAACAGAGCTAACCAATGAGGCAGAGGTCATAGAGCTCCTCGTGCAGGGGTAGGACAGGAGGATCCACCACCTCCACCACCACAACCTCCACCACCTCAGAACCCTAACCAGGATATTATGGATGTTCTCCAAAATCTGATTGGAGTGATTCAGCAGAGACTACCACCCATAGTTCAGCAGCAGATTCCCGAAGGGGAAGCACATGTTTTAGAAAATGATAGAGTAGTTAGCAGAGAGAGGAGTAGGAGTCCTCAGCCTAGGTCTGTTGTGGGTCATGATGATCAAGAGGGTGAGTCAGTTCATCAGGTTGTAATACCATGTGAGGATGAGATGTTGTTGATGAGATTTGAGAGTTATTACGACTCCAGCCACCCTTATTTTGGGATCCACTGATGGGTCAGTAGCAGAGGCCTGGTTATAGAGTTTATAGTGATGTTTTGGATTGTTCCTTATGGGATTAATCTAAAGGCATGACTTGCATTCCATCTCCTATGGGAGAAGGCTTCCACTTGGTGGGAGCAGGAGGTGTCCATAGGTAGAGTGAGTATTGACACACTCACTTGGGAGACTTTTTTGGCCCGTTTCCATGAGAGATATCTCTTTGAGCATTTTAGATAGAGACAGATAGAGGATTTCCATGATCTCCAACAGAGATGCCTCACAGTGAACTAGTATAAGAGTCAGTTTCTCAAGCTCCTTCCATATGTTGATTACATGAAGGACAAGAAACTACGTATTCACCATTTTATTAAGGGACTTAATATGTCTCTTCAGAGCACAGTACGCCTAGCATTCCCTACCACGTTCAGAGGGACAGTTGACACAGCACTTGTAGTTGAGGATATTTGTACTAGATAGGAGTCTCAAGATTGTTCCCAGCACTGAAACCCCTCTTCGCAACAGGCAGGGCAGCAGAGACCCCCTTGGAAAGGGAAATAGAATCACTCAGTAGGATCCTTTAAGGGTCAATAGTCTCAGTAGCAAAGATCCTAGTAGGATTCTAGATAGAGGCATTCACAGGGATATCAAGGCTATAAGCCCAAATAATGGCAGTCTCAAGGCCCTAGATAGGATCATAGGACATAGACCCCTTAGACACAGTCATCTAGGACTCCGCAGTCCTCTAGGGGTGGATACAGTGGTTCTAGGAGGACCGGAGGGTCACAACAGCCTAGGACATAGGGAGTGCAGATTCAGACCTGTGGGCCATGTTACACTTGCGATGGTATGGGTCATTTAGCAAGAGAGTGCCCATAGGGACAGTCAGCCAATGGTCAAAGAGGGGCTACCTCAGAGCCTATAGTTGGAGATATGGGTAGATCCCATAGAGTTTTACTAGAGGTTGATAACCGTCAGGCCGAACACCAGGCCACGATCATAGAGGCCGCAGGTATGATTCAGGGTATCAGTGTTTCTATCTTGTTTGATTCAGGAACCAAAGACTCCTTTATATCTCCCTATGTAGTGGAGCATTGCGGGCTAGTGGCAGTTAGATAGGATGTCGGTTGGGAGGTTGAGTTAGCTTCAGGAGCTAGAGTCTCCGTTAGTTCCTTAGTTCACAGTTTTCAAATTCAGATTGGAGACCTTATCACGGTGACTGATCTCCACATTACCCCTCTAGGTTCTTATGATGTAGTCCTTGGCATGGATTTTCTATGTGCCCATAGTGCCAAGGTGGATTTTATTCAGAAGAGGGTTGAGTGTGTTGATGATCATGACACTTCTATGGTGATATTTGGGGTACAAAGACCCATATCCCTTTGAATTATTTCTTCTATGCAGCTTAGGTGATGCATGTGGAAGGGATGTCAGTTATTTGCCATCACCATTAGTGATAGAGAGGAGGATTCAGGAGGGGATCCTTCACTCAAGGATTATCCTATTCTTCAGGAGTTTGCGGATGTATTTCCTACCGAGCTACCTGGTATGCCTACACCTAGGGCAGTTGATTTTCACATAGATCTTGTACCAGGAGCCAAGCCAGTATCTAGAGCACCTTACAGGATGACCACACATGAGCTCAATGAGCTCAAGATTCAGTTAGAAGAGCTCTTGGAGAAAGGACATGTCTGACCTAGTGTATCACCTTGGGGTGCACCTATGATTTTTGTGAAGAAGAAGCGTGGGTCACTTAGATTGTGCATTGATTATCGGAAGTTGAATAAAGTAACAATTAAGAACCAATACCCACTTCCCAGGATCGATGATCTATTTGATTAGTTATAGGGTGCCTGAGTGTTCTTGAAGATAGATCTGAAGTCGGGGTATGATCAGTTACAGATTATGGAAAGTGATATCCACAAGACTACTTTTCGTATGAGGTATGGTCACTATGAGTTCACAGTAGTGCCATTTGGCCTCATGAATGCTCCAACTATGTTCATGAGCCTCATGAATGGAGTATTTTGTACATTTTTGGATAAATTTGTTGTAGTATTCCTTGATGATATTCTAATATATTCTCGCAATGAGGAGGAGCATGAGGAGCATCTAAGACAGATTCTGCAGCATTTGAGAGAGAATTAGTTATATGGTAGCTTGTCAAAGTGTGCCTTCTTTAGACCCAAGGTGCATTATCTTGGTCACATTATATCCAATGATGGGATCTCTATAGACCCATCAAAGATTAGAGCTATTATGGATTGGCCAGCACCCACCAGTGTCACTGAGGTCAGAAGTTTTATGGGCTTAGCAGGATATTACAGACACTTCATGGTAGGATTTTCTAGAGTATCTCATCCCATCACATCCCTTCAGAGAAAGGGGAAGAAGTATGAATGGATAGAGAAGTGTGAGAGATCTTTCAAGGAGCTCAAGAGAGCCCTCACTAGTGCACCAATTTTAGTAGTGCTAGATCCTTCAATGGATTTTGTTGTATGTTCTGATGCTTCACTTGATGGTTTAGGAGCAGTCCTTATGTAGGAGGGTCATCCTATAGCCTTCGAGTCTAGGAAGCTAAAGACTCGTGAACTTAATTATCCTACTCATGACCTAGAACTCACAGCGGTGGTTCATGCTTTAGTGAGATGGAAACATTTCCTTCTAGGTCACCAATTTGAGCTTCATTCAGATCACCAGAGCCTACAGTATATCTTTACACAGCCCAATCTTAATGCTAGGCAGGGGAGATGGATGGAGTTTTTGTGTGAGTATGATTTTGATGTTCATTACATCAAGGGGAAAGAGAATGTGGTTGCAGATGTCTTGAGTAGGAGGCGACATGAGCTCTCATCTATGACTTCTAGTATAAATTTGAGGGACCGCATTTTGCATCATTTGCCAGAGGATGGATTATATGTGGAGATTTGTTAGTTTATCCATTCTCAGAGACCCCTTGAGGGGATATTTGTAGAGTATTCCTTGGACTCTGATAGACTTCTACATCATAGGGGATGCATCTATGTACCTTCTACAGGTGACTTGTAGGAGTTTATTATGCTTGAGGCTCATAGAGCACCCTATGCAGCTCATTCGGGAGTTAAGAAGTTGCATGCCAATCTGAGATAGTTGTATCATTGGGCATGAGATTATAGATTGCCAGCATAGTTTCTAGATGTCTAGAGTGCCAGAGAGTGAAGGCAGAGCATAGTCATCCACGTGGGCTCCTGCAGCCACATGAGATTGTCGAGTGGAAGTGGGATACTATATCTATGGACTTCATTGTTGGTCTCCCTATGTCTTCTTGCCACCATGATGCTATCTTGGTGACAGTTGACACATTGACCAAGGTTTCCCACTTCTCACCTGTGCATACTACATTCACAGCACAAGACATAGCTCAAGTCTTTTTGCAGGATATTGTCAGACTTATTGGCATTCCCTGTAAGATCATCTTTGATAGAGACTCCTTGTTCACATCAGCCTTTTGGAGAGAGTTACATGCAATGTTGGGCTCTAGGCTCAATTTTAGTACAACATATCACCCTCAAACAGATGGCCAGACCGAGAGGGTTAACCAGGTATTGGAGGACATGCTGCACATGTATGTGATGGACCATCAGGTCAAGTGGGAGGAATACCTACATTTGGTCAAGTTTTCCTATAATAATGGGCATCATTCTTCTATAGGTATGCCACCATATCAGGCCTTGTATGGTAGACCATGTAGGACACCATTGAGTTGGGACAGGATCAAGGATAGAGTATCTATTGGACCTCAGTTGGTCAAGGATATGGAGCAATAGGTTGTCTTGATTAGACAGTGCCTTAGGGAGGCTCAGGATTGACAGAAGAAGTATGCAGATGCGAAGAGGGTCGATCATGAGTATATGGTTGGAGATAGGGTCTTCTTAAGAGTGCGCCCACATAAGATTCTAATCCATTTTAGAAAGGGCTCTAAGTTAGTGCCTCGCTTTGTTGGACCTTTCAAGATATTGGAGAGGATAGGACTAGTTTCCTACCGTCTATCCATTCCACCCAACCTGTTATGCATCCATGATGTGTTTCATGTATATGTGCTATGAAAATATATATATGATGAGTCTCACATTATAGATTGGGATGCCTTTCAGGTGGAGTCGGATGGACAACTAGCACTAGAGCCCATTCGTATTATAGCCCGATGGAACCTTACACTCTGAGGCCGAGAGCTGGACCAGGTTAGGGTCCAGTGGAATTATTATGATGAGGTCATGGCTTCATGAGAGGATACAGCGTAGATGAGATCTTAGTACCCATATATTTTTGATGAACTCTAGGAGGAAGTTCATGCCTAGTGGGGGAGGATGTGAGGCCTCACCTTGACCCATCATAGCTTTACTACTCGATCACACTTTGATACTTTATGTTTTGATACATTGATAGACTTTTTGATTATCTTGATAGAGACTCATGATATTATGTTATGATGATGATTATATTGTGTGGATTACATTTTGATATAGATTAGACCTAGAATAGGTGGTTGATTTTGATTATATATGTTTAGATCAGTGAATTGATGAGAAGACTGAATCATGATTAGACTTGACTATTTCATGGATGTTGTCATGGTGATTAAGGAATTCTTATGTTTTAAACATTTATGTATGAAAATTTCAATTAGGGACTTAGTTCTGCTTATTGATTAATGTTGCTAATTATGAATTGAAAATGTATATTACATGTGATTTTATCATCTTGGACTACCGATCCTCAAAGTTTACTGTGCAGGAAAGGGAACCATGGAATTATTCAGAGAATCAAGGCTAAACACATATGAATTGAGTAAGCCAAGGCTTAATTCAATAAGGTGTTGAAACCTCATTGTAATGTGATCCTTGTTGTAAATGTAATCTGAATGTGTGTTAATAGTTTAAAATTTATGTTGTTGTTTGGACATGTCATTGTGAATGATGTATATTTTGCTTGGTGTCACTTGACACTTGTGTTTTTCATGTGGATGGTGACATGTCAATTAGGGCTTGGGCAAGAATCACCTAACCTTATATGATATTATATTAATCCCACTTGCATATAGATGTCTTGTAGGGATCACATCATGTTGGAACTCGGATTTAAACTGTAGGGGTACTTTAGAGGGATTAAAAGTGACCCTAGAGTGTATTTTTTGACCAAATTAGTTAAACCTAAGGGGTACCTTGGGTTAGGGCTAGTTTTTACCTATGGAAGAAACCTAGGTCACCATTATGACTCTCCAAAATGCCTACTTTCCAAAAGTGGTGAAAATAGAGATAGCCACATGCATCTAACTTGTCCTACACTCCTTACTAAACTCACAATTAAGAGGGGAGAAAAAAAGGCTAGTTGTCATGTCTCATTATTGCTAGGTCTTGAGTACACTTTTGGGGGTCTTTTTAGAGGGTTTTGGGTGACTTAGTGGGTGTTCACCCACTCTCTAATTTTAGAGAAAATTAGGGTTTTGGAAAGAGGAAGGATAAGGATTTGGTCTCTTCTCAAGTTTCATTTTGCCATAACACATTTGGAAGGTTGGTCTCCTTTGCCATGAAGTGCTTGTTTTGTTGCAAGAAGATTTGGATGTTATTGTTTTATGAATATGAAATATTGTATGGTGCTCATGTATGAAATCTTGTATAGTGTTGTTTATGTAGATTTTGTTGTCATGTGTTGGGTTGAGAATGCAATTATATTTTTGTATCAATTCTTGTTCTTTTGGATTGGGAGTGTTGTTCATGGGAGTTAAAGCATTACTCACCCTTTGGGAAGGGAAGAAGTGGCCTTGGGTGAAGGGGTTAGTTGGGCTCCCCATTGTAGTGAGAGTCTCTTCTCTTGAAGAAGAGGGATAATTTCATGGAGTATGGGCTCCATGAAACCATATTGTAAATATTATTTTTGGTATAGAAATAGCCAAATGTGTACATGGAAGGAATGTCAATATAGCCTTAGAGAGGCATGGAAAACTCTTGTTGAAAAATTTTGAAATTGCAATGGCATTCTCCTCCTTGGAAAATCCCACCTTCACCCTACTTCAATGGGTTTCAAAAAATAATTTGTGAGACCTTGGTTGGGACTTTATTATTGTTTTTGTACATATAAAATGTTTGTGAGAATTTGGATGTGAAATCTTGTTTAGCCTTGGTTCTGCAAGCTCGGGGGTGGCCTCCTTGTGGCCTTGGTTGGGAGGTGAGCTTCCCATGGTTTCCCTCATGAAATTTGTAAGTTTTTGAAGTCATGAAGATGGTGAAAGAAGCTTGAAAAAAATCCCTATTTGGAGGTAGTTGTGTATAAGCAACTTCAATATTGCATAGTCACTCATTGTATTGAAATTCATTCTTGTTGATTATTGTAATGCTCATTTTTAAATCTTTTCAAGCTAGATGTGAAGAGATCTCCTTATTTATGTAATGATTCATTAAAGGAAGATATGTTGTATACCATCCAAGTATTGTGTAGATTTATCATCTTGAAGATGTGTAAATGTAGATTGTAAGATTACCATAATGTAAATGATAGAATCTTTAGTTCATGCATATTGCATTCTATTTCTTAAAAGAAAATAAGTTAATCATACATGTATAGAGGGATACCCTATATTGAAAGAGAAAGACAATATAATAGTTTCATTTCCTAAAAATCTTGAGAAATTGTGAATCTTGAAACCTTAATAATGTATGTGAATGTAAATCTTCAAGTTATTGGAAAACTCCATTTATCCCTTTGAAATTCTCTAATTCCATCTCCATAGATTCAACTCTCTACAATAAAAATCTTCATTTCAATTTCAACTCTTGAGAAGAAGAAATAACCTTGCTAACAATAACAAATCAAACTAGTTAGTATGATAATATAGAAATCAACTAATATTATTAGTCTTCTTAGTAAATTGCCTTTATAAATCAATCCTAATGCACACTATGATCTATTACAAAAAATTGAACCAAGTAAATCAAAATGGAAGAGCTTATATCAAACAAAGCCCATAGAACTTTTCAGATTTAGAGAAAAAATGCTCTCTAAAATTTGTATGGGAAAGAAAATATTCTCCTTACCACAGAGAATATTCTTTTTCCAATGTTCTCTATCTCTAATTAAATTTGTAATCTAATCTTATTAACATAACCATGTAATTTAATCCTAAATTCTAAATTAAACTCACCTAGCCTTTACCCATTTCCCGTGGGCCCCACCCTTACCATACTCCTTACCCTTCTTACCTCTTGTTTGAGGGCCACTTTGCATAGTTTGTATAATAAATCAAAAAGTTTATGGGGTCCTACACTACTTGGGCTATGTGCCACCCTTCCCCCTTGCTTTCATACCCTGCAACTCTGACATGTCCTTTGCTAAGTCAACTCCCTTCCATTCCATGCAAAGATTTACCTTGGAGGATGGGAGATTGGTAGGTGGGCCTTGCATCATCACCTCGTCCTAGTAACCCATGCCATATTTCTATGTTCTTCCTTGCCATGCAAAATCCTATGCATAAGGATGGTAAGATAGGTGGTGGGCCCCCAAAACAGCCCTTTAGACTTGCACTCTCCCATTGCAATTTGAACCCCAAGGCATTTGAAAATTTGTTATGAAAATTGTAAATTAATAAGTTAGTAGGTTAGTTAGGTGAGGAGATTATTTGATTGATAGATTAGATTAATAGGTAATTAGTTGATAAGTTTAAGTTAGGTAATTAGGCCTTTTTCTATATTGTTTTTAATTCTCAATTTGGTAGCATTATATACACATAAACTAATTCAATGATGTAGCATAAATCATTAGGATAATAACTTTAGTGTTTTGAAATATGGATGGATTTATTAACATGTTTTAATTTCAATTGGTATTGGAACAACTTATTAATATAATAATTAATCATTTTGGATCCTTAGCATTAGTTGTTTAGGTTATTCTAAAATTGTGAGATTTGTGAATTAATTAATAGGGATTTTGGCCTAAAGTTTTGATCGGCCAATTAGAGAAATGGAATTACCCAAATGTATAGTTAATATTAAATTAAATTTTACCATCATGGAAAAAAAAAAGGGATTACATTTCTGTTGTATTCAAGGGGTTAGGGGTTATGTTAGATTTCTATTAGAAGTTAATTTAAAGTTTGTATTAGGGAATGATTTAATCATTTTATTAAAGATTAATTTAAAGTTGATTTGCGAAAGGATTGATGAATTAGGAATGCATGTGTTTTCTTTATAGGGGAATAATTTTATTAATGATGTTGGTAGGTTAGGAAATCAGATTGATTTTAGCTATTAGATTTTAGTCATAGTGAAATTGTTATTCAATTTCAAGCAGGTCAATTGATAAATATTTCTTGTATGTTGTTTAAAAAGGAGTAGAATATTAATTTATCTAGGTTTCCAGCTATTAGTTAATGTTGAAAGAAAACTAGAACTAGATTTGAATGGAATTAGATGTAAACTAGGTTAAGAGTTAAGCAAGCATTAGGTCAACCTAAATCAACATATGTTCATAACCGCTAACTATCATCTTGATGCTAAACGTAGTTAAACCTAGAATCAGAGTCAGATCAACTTGAGTTAAGTGTTCATATAACCGTGGAACAAGTTGATGCTCCAACCCTGCATCTGTTTGTGGCATGCCCCTTATTCAATCTGTGTATATACCTTGTAACTTGAAGGTTACCTCTACCTTGCTATCACCTTTCCAACTCAACCATTATTAGTTGTACGTACTTATGTGTTTAAAAAAAAACATTATGTGTGTTTTGCCCTAGTTTTAGGCATGACACATTGAACTTGACTCCTGATGAGGCAAGACAACTAGTGAAATCAAGTGGCATGCTTTTAGTGGAAGGATGGGACTTGGCTTCAGCTTTCATTATAGATCAAATCAGAAGGCAATCAGATATAAATATCTCAATAGAGACACAAGTAGGAGATATGAACAAAGGGTGTGGTTATGATGCCAAATCTCAAACCCTTGAAATGTGGTCTATGGATCCAAAGAATCAGAAGCCCTCAGTGTTCAATTTCCAAGAAAAGATGAAAGGAGATAAGATAATCTGGTATGTCCACAACACAGGAGACCTAGAGATTTCTTAGGCCCTGACCCACTTTTCTCACCTAAATGAAGCAAAGGCAGTTCAGATGTCCAATAGATACCAGAAATTGTTTGATTAAGAAATCCTTATTGCCAAGGATAGAGAATTAGGTCTAATAAAGATCAGTGCCATGGAAAAAATAATTGTAGATTTGACCAAGAAGTTGTAAGAGATGCCTAAATTTGTTCCTACTTCACCTAAGAAGGGAACAAATGTTTAAATCTAGACCAAGGATACAGGGTATGCTACATCAGAAATAGAGCAGACAATTAAGGAGCATAATGAGGTTATTTTGGGAGCCCTAATGCAAATTTTACAGCATAGGGTAAATATATTAAAGGATAAAGTTGATGTAGTGTATGGTGCCTATTGCAAATTGTCTGGATTGCAAACAAAAGTGAATAATTATGTTTCAATTTTAAATCCTTATTTTTCAACCTGGTCAGCTAGGACCAATTTATTTGAAAGGCTAACAGCATTAAGGATAGATCTCCCAGAAATTGTGTGTCAAGTGGGAGAAGAGATAGATCAAATAAGTGTTACCTTATCTTTCTTCAAGGGAAAGGTAAAACAAATAGAGGCTAGAATTAATATGTTTGGGCCTAAATATAATAGGTTTATCCCTCCAATAAAGGGAAATGATGATCAGATCAAGCCATTAGAAGTATGGAGAAATGAGTTTGACACTTTACTACCTACTAAAGAGGCATATATTTCTGACAATGGTGAATTAGATATGGAGAGATATAATAAGATATTAAATGAGGCATTTAAGGCTGAATCAGATTTTAATAAATTTGTAATAGATGTCAGGAGCATAATAGATGTTAGGTGGGAGAGGTAGAAATCATAACTTGAAAGAATTCAAAGCTTTAAATGGCCTACAGAGGAAGATGTCACGGCATGGGATGTTCTAAAAAATCCAAAGAAGAAGAAGCCTACCTCTACTGACCTTGACATCATAGATGAAGAATAGAAAGGACACTTGGCACCTGATCTTTGAGCACATGGAGGTTAGTAATCTAAAAGATAAGTGTATGTTAGCCTGTAATGGTATTCACTTAATCTCGCAACAACTATTGGAGGCTATCCATAACATATATAGACAAAGGTGCCAGCTAGCAGAAGATTTCAAAGATATTGTTTAGATGTATTCCTATTTTGTCCTTCCACCATTTGGTCTCTTCTTTTTGTTTGTCTTCTTTTATGTTTTTAGGGTTAGGTCTTAAACCATCCAAACCTTGTTGCATCCTTAATTTTGAAGGATTCCAAGATGGTTTACACTATATATAGAGCATTGATATCATTTTGTAAGGGATTATTGGAATATGATGATGAAATGAGAATTGCAAGCCAGACTACTTTATTGTCTGAGTTTTTGTACATATTTTCTTTTAAATGTATTTGAAATAGTGACCAAATTAATAAAATACATTGCAGTTTCTATCCTATATCTTGTGTTTGTCTCTTTATATTTATGTTCTAGCTCTTGTATGTTTAAATTGTAAGGCAGTTTTGATATACCAATTACAAGGTAATTGTGCAGTTTCTTGTGAGTTCTTTCAAGGAAAGAATAATTCTTTCAGGTGATTAGTATTAGGATCTAATAATAGGGGTATTGGAGTGAAAGGTATTTTGTAAGGCATTCTACTCAAATTGTGTGTATTTACATTAATTATTTGTTGTGGATTTATATTTGATATAGACTCAGTGCCCAAGGATTAGGCATTGGTTAGGGTTTGGAAAAATAGTTAATCATCATCCAATATTCAAAAAAAAATCAAATATTTACAATTCAATCATAAATACATAGAAGTTTAAGTAATTGTATCAGAGTATACAATTTAGTTTGATGATTCCTTCAAGAGAGAATCAATAGGTTAACCCTCCTAAGTTCAGATAACTATAAAAGGAAGAAGGATGAGAATCCTTATCACATAATTGTTCGATATTTTTAAGATAATGGTTTGGCTTATTAAGATTTGTATCAGATTAATTATAGTCATTTGTATATTTTTCTATCTATTGATACAGTAAAAGGCAATTAGCAAATCAGTAAGAGACCTAATCCACTATAAAATATATTGCAAGTCAGTAACCATTTGATGGTACACCCGCCTGAGCCTATGGATCTCAAAGTCAAAGGAGGAAATAAGTCCTCAGTAATTAGGCTTTCTCTTGCATAGAGTTAAGTTGAAAATATAAAGAGTAAGCATTTACATTGTTTTAAGTTCTTGCAAGAAAAAATTGGCAACTTTGTTGGCGAATTAATATAAATAATTATCCCAAAGTCTCTGGTTGAAGAAGATTTATTTACAAATATCACAACTAAGTTTTCCTATTTAGGTCATTCTTATAGTATTCATATCTCCCAAACTTGTGTTGGGTGGTGAATCTAAAAGAAAATCTTTGTAATCAGTGCAAAAGTGAATTTCAAATATTCAAATATATCCTTTCAATATGAATACTAGGTCAAGAATGAGATAAAATCCTGAAGTTGAGTTGGATAGTGGAATCCCATCTACTTCAAGGACTAAGATGGCTTGGAGAGAGAAGAAGAACCAAGCCAATATTAATGCCTAATCTCCAAGAAATGAAGAAAACAACACTAGAAGAAAAGATACAAATCAATCCAGTCATGAGGGGAATACCTCAGAGTATGAAGAAGCCCCTGACCTAGGATTAGTGACATATGCAATTACCACTACTTCTAGTGAGAGAGAAGGAACTGACACTATTAGCTCAAACTCTGAAGTTCCTTTTGATGAGCTTGTTGAAGAGGAAAGAATCCTCATGAGACAGTTGGCCCTTATTCAGCATAAGAAGAGAGAAAAATAACTTAAAAAGAAAAAACATGATCAAAAGGATGTTGATAAGTTTAGAAGAAGATCTTTAAGACATCGAGCTGCAAAAAATGTTAAGAGGTCTCGTAGAGACCAAGAAACCCCAAACACCCACAAAAGTTTTGGTCTTCAAACCTTTAGAGATAAAGGAAAAAAGAAAGTTGTTGAAAATGAAATTGAGGAACCAAAAACTCATGAAATTCTGACTGAACAAATGTCTAAGCTAGACATTGACCTTGAAAGATCAAGAAGGGAAAAATAAATCATGGAAAAGATGCTGGAAAAGGAAGAAGTTGAAGCTGCCACCTTGGAGATGAAGAAAAAGATTGACTTTTTGTAACCTTCTAAATATTCTTATGTTGGTGGTGAAAATACCACATCTTCAAAAGCCAAGACTATCACTTTCTAGGAGGATGATGAATTTAAAAGGAGGTCATTGCATCCAGAAAGGTACAAAAAATTCACTTTTATTGGCATTCTTGGGTATCCTAATGTAGTACCTAATGATATTGGGGAAAAACTCCCTAAGTTTTTCAGGAAACAATGTTATTTCTTGTGAAGTCCATTTGAGAAAATTTACATATATCATAGATGATTTAAATATTAATCATGAAGATGTCCTATTGAAGCTATTTGTTCAGTCCCTAGTAGAAGATTCTAGGGAATAGTTTAGAGGACTTTCTAATGGTTCTGTAGCATCTATGGAAGAATTAATAGATTTGTTTAAAGACCAGTATGGTGAGAAAACTAATGAAGGGTTCTTGCTAAATTAATTCAATAACATAATGAATAATTTCAATGAAGAGGTTACTAAATTCAACACAAGATTTCAGAGAGCCATGCACAAGCTCTTTCAAAAGATCAAACAGGATGAAAAGGTATGTCTAGCTACATACCTAAATGCTTTTGATTCAAAAATGGGTTATTCTCTTAGAGATAAAAATCCTAGAAGTCTTACAAATGCATATAAAATAGCAATAAACATAGAGATGAATAGAAGAGTGTCAGGGAAAATGGGTAGAAGAGATGATGCTCATTTTAGTAGTAGTAAAGAACTTGAAAATAAGGAATACAATGCTCCACAAAATAACAGACCATCCTTTAGCAATAATTATAACCCATAGAATAGGATGTAGAATCATCCCTATGGTACCCAGTTTAAGGATGGAAAGCCTATTGCTCCACCAAGAAAAGATAAATCATAAAATAGAATCCCTGACCCTTTGCATAAAAATTTTATGAATATGTGCACTGACACTTGCTGGTGTGAGGCATGTCAATCCCCACACAACCCTAATTTTTTTGTTGTATCCCTAGACATCAGTGCTAATGAAGAGAAAGAAGTTGAAGAAGGTAAGCTATGTGATCACAATAGATGTGATATGACTAATGCCTATACATGCTCTGATATAGATTCTGAAGAAGAAGTTGAGAACCATGACATGTATGGTTCAGAAGGAATAATGGAGATATATCACCAACAATTCCTATCTGACAGTGATGAAGGGGAGGTTGATGATATAAGATGCTATGCACAAAATAGTCAAGGATCTACCACCATAAGGAAACCTTCTGATGAAGAAAAGGCTAGAATTATTACTGATCTAGTGAACAAAGCAAGAAATAACTACCACTTGAGAAATAGAGTTGTGGGTGATGTAGGTAGTCAGCCAACGGGAATTTCATCAAAGAAAATAAGACAGATGCCAAGTATATACCAAAAAAATATGCACCTGGAGAAAATGTAAATAAACCTAAGGTCAAAATTGTAAGCAAAGCTAGTGATCCAAAGGATGTACATGATGGAAAAACTAAAATGCCAAAAGCAAATCCTTCTTCCAAAGTTAAAAATAAGAAATCCAAAAAGGAAGAGCCTACTCTGAATATTCAAATAGAGGAGAATAATATCATTATAGAGTAACCAAAATCCTCTTATGTGAAATATACTCTAGTGTATATGGGCCAGTGTTTATCTCAAATGATTGTCAAGGTCCCATTCTTAGAAATGATGAGGATAAAAGAACACAAAGAAAAGGTCATTTTAGTATTAAACAATGTATCTCCACTGAAACCTCAAAAACCAGAATATGTTGAAAATAAATCTAACAATAAGGGAAAGAAGCCTGAGGGGATGATTTCTGAGATCCCTTAGATTTATTTAAACACAAATATTGTAGTAGGGGTTGTTGATCCCTTTTTCCTAACATTGGTAATTAATGGTAAGATGTTCAAAAACTGCATGATAGATCCAAGAGCATCTAATACTATCATGCCTATAGAAATCATGAGATCCATGGGATTGTAAGTAGATACTCCTCATGGGAGGTGTCAAGCAATGGATTCAAGAGAGATCCCTATTGTTGGTACCATTGAGGCCTTACCTTACAAATTATCCATATGCCCTGATACAATATTGACAATGAGTGTACTGGTGGTTGATATCCCACCACATTATGGCATGTTGTTGTCCAGGAAATGGAGTGCTTCAATGGGGGAGTATTCAGTGTGATTTATCATATGCCACTTTCAATATTGCTGAGAATAATGTAAAGGTGTCCAAAGAAGGTAGGACACCTCATATGATTGAGTTGCATGAAGATAATAATATTAACTACTGTGTTGATATTGATATGGAGAATTGCAGAATAAAAAGAAGTGCTCATCAATGTAAAAAGTTTGATCCTTTGGTGAAGGTGTTGATTACACAGAATGATGGTTTATGGAAAATTTATTTTTCTGGGGCCTATTCTAAGGAAGGATCAAGAGCTGGATTCTTACTCATCTCTCCATCAAGTACAAGATTTAAATATTATTTCATGTTATCTTTCTAGTGTACAAACAATACAGCAGAATATGAGGCTTTGTTTTTAGGGCTAGACATTGTTGCTAAACATGGTATAAAATGTCTAAAAGTTTATGGTGACTCAATGTTAGTAGTAGCCCAAGTTAGGTCCAAATATGCTGTGAAAAATGATAGACTAAAATGTATAAGTATGCTATTTGGGACCAAATTGAATCTTTTGATGCCTTCAATATAAATTGGATAGAAAGGTCTAAGAACATCATGGCATATTTCTTAGCTAATGTTGCTTTTAAAATTGATGATTTGACCTTGAATGGGGTATCAATAGTTGAGATTAAGACAAGACCAATCGTCCCTGACAATATTTACAACTGGAAAGTATTTGAAGATGACCAAGACATCCTTAGATTTATCCAATGCCTAGACCATTATGAAGACCAACACATAGATTGCAATTCTTTACTTGAGGTCATTAATGGTAGGGATTGTGTTTTGGGGGATGAGGTTGTCCAACTAAGTTCTAATCAGGTTCCTAAAGGATTTGTAGAACTAGAAGCATTTTTTAGTGATCAGAGTGAACATTCATCAAGAATAAGCAATGCTAAAATTGAGGATTTGGAAGAGATAAATTTAGGATTGGAGACCACTCCTCAGATAGTATATATTGGAAAAGGATTGGATTCCCATGTCAGAATGAATTTGATAAAATTGTTAAGAAAACATAAGCATGTATTTGCATGGTCTTATGAAGATTTGAAAGCTTATAAGGAAGACCTTTTCAAGCATGAAATCCCACTAAAGCTAGATATGAAACTATTCAAACAAAAATAGAGACCCATTAATCCACTATTGGCTCCCAATATACAACATGAGTTGATGAAACTAAAAGATGTAGGGATTATCCAGCATATCAGACATTCAACTTGGGTTTCTAATCTTGTACCAGTGAGAAAAAAGAATGGTGACATAATATTATGTGTTGATTTTAGGAATATGAACATTGCATCTTTGAAAGACAATTATTCTCTACCTAATATGGAGGTAATGTTACATAAGGTTACTGGTTGTGAGCTATAATCAATGATGGATGGCTTTTCAGGCTACAACTAGGAACTAGTAAAAGAATCTAAATAGTTTAAGACTGCATTTACTACTCCTTGGGGAACTTATGTATATGTCAGGATGTCATTTGGACTAATAAATGTAGGAGAAACTTTTCAAAGAGCCATGGATGTTTCATTCAAAGATTTTATTGACTTATTCATGGTTATCTGCCAAGATGATTTGACTACATTTTCTAAGAAAGCAGGGGATCATTGTGAACATCTAGAAAAAATCTTCAATAAAACTTTAGAATATGGTGTCTCACTAAATCCTAGAAAGTGTGAATTTGCAGTAACATAGGGAAAGTTGTTGGGACATATAGTGTCCAAAGATGGAGTAAGGATTAACCCTGAAAGGATAGAAGCTATTCAAAAGTTCACTGCTCCAGGGAATATCAAAGGTGTACAATCTTTCCTAGGAAAGATAAATTTTGTCAGAAGATTTATTGCAAATTTTGCTGAAATTGTCAAACCAATTATTAAGTTATTGAAGAAAGATGCAAAATTCCAATGGAATGAAGAAGCTCAACTAGCTTTTGAAAGAATTAAGAAATAAGTTCAGGAGGAACTTGTCTTAAAGTCACCTGATTATAATAAGTCTTTTTCTTTATTCTTATTTTCATCCTTTCATACTATTTTTGATGTTTTACTTCAAAAAGATGTGGAAGGATTTGAGCATCCTATTGCATTCTTTAGAAAATCTCTTCAAGATGCAGAGCTAAACTATGAAATGATGGAGAAGTAGGCATATGCTTTGGTGAAAGCTATGAAATCATTCAGACCATACCTAGTTTGTGCCAAAGTATTAGCATATGTACCTCATTCAACAGTAAAGGACATTCTTAATCAATTAGAAGTGATTGGTAAGATGTGTAAAAGGATTAATAGAATTCAAGAGTTTAACTTAGAAATCCATATTACTAAATTGGTGAGAGGACAAGGTCTAGAAAAACTTGTGATAGAAGAAAACTTAGACTTGGTACAAGTAAATAACATAGTGATACAAGATTCAACAGTAACAAGTATTGAAAGATAGCCTTTCTATCTTGACATCATGTATTATCTTAAGAATTCCAAGTATCCTGAAGTTGTGACAGACAATCAAAAGAGGAATCTCAGATTACAAGCTCAAAAGTATACCCTAGTTCAGGGAGATTTGTATTGGAAAGATAGAAATGGTGTACTATTATTATTTCTAGATCAGAGCCAAGATGAGAAGGTATTAGTTGAAATGCATGCTAGAGTATGTGGAGGACACTTTTTTGCTAAGACCACTTCCCATAAAATCTTGAGGGCTAAATATTATTGGTCTAGTCTATTCAAGGATACTCATGCATTTGTCAAAAAATGTGAACCTTGCCAAAGGTTTTCAAATAAGTTAAAATTCCCAAGTGCCCTGTTATTGAACCCTGTAAGTGCTAAAGCACTTTTTTTATATGGGGCATAGATTTTATTAGAGAATTTTTAGAGAAATCTAGTGGAGGACATGGTTGGATACTTGTTGCCACTGATTATTTTACAAAGTAGAAGCAATTCCCACCAAGAAAGCAACTAGCAAAGTGGTTACTGATTTTCTACTAGAAAACATTCTGACCATATTTGGTGTCCCTACAAAGTGGGTGATGGATAATTCTATGTGCTTTAGATCAAATTAAATTAAAGGATTTTGTGATGAATATAGGATCATGATGTCTTATTCTTCCCCATATCATCCTCAAGAAAATGGCCAAGCAGAATCTAGCAATAAAAGCATTTTGAAATTTTTGAAAAGGACTCTTGAAAAGAATAAAAGAGCTTGGCACGCAAAGTTAAAACTTTCTCTATGGGTTGATAGAATAACAGTGAAGAAAGAAACATGGAAGTCACCTTTCAAAATGGTATATGGTTTACAATCTAGAATGCCTATGAACAATTTACTACCATTACATAAGTTTATTCAAGAGGAAGAGTTAGAAATTTATGACCCAATGCAAGATATGATGATGCAATTAGTAGAGCTTGATGAGGTTAGAAGAGAAGGTCAAAAAGAGAACATAAAATTGCAACAGAAAATGAAGTATCTTTTTGATAAGAGAGCATGTAGCAGAAAATTCAAGCATGTAGATTTGGTACTCCAGTGGAATGTGAGAGTTGAAGATAAAGGGAAGCATAAGAAGTTTGAATCCTTATGGCTTGGCCCCTTTGTTGTTTATCATGAAGCTTTGGAAAATATTATTATCTTTTGAAAAACATGGATGAGGAAGAATTTGAATTGCCAGTGCATGGAAAATTATTGAAACCTTTCTTCAGTTGAGAATGAAAATTGCATGCACAGTAAGTTTTGTATTATATATATATAGGTGTGTTTCTTTTTGTTGTGTGTTTCCTTTCTGTAGTAGGTTAGTAAGCATAGTCTGCATGGTTTGCAACCATAGATTTGTAATTCTTACATTAAACTTGCATTTAAGCATCCTTAGATAGAACCACTGTTGGTTGTATTTCTAGTTTTGGAGCTTGCCAGTAAAATTTTGAGTTCTCAGTCAAATTCATGCATAAGTATTGAAAATCATGTCTAATGTTGTCAAAATTCCTCTGTATACATTGGTCTTCAAGCCTAAAAATTAGCAAAGAATGTAAAACCCTAAGTCCTAGGTAAAATTTTCATGTATATCCAAGGAAAACCCTAGTTCTTTGAAATCCTTTCTATTTTTTGTAGTTAGTTTTTTAGACAAATCCAAATCACTTAAGTCATGTGTCTATTTTATACTTTACATATAAGTCGTGATGTCTCTTTATAATTTGAGAATATTCCATTTCTTTTTGAGACTTAGTGAATTCCTTTAGTCATGTTATCTCTATAAGAAAAGAATATGCTTTCAGTGCTAACGAGATTTCATGGGATCTATAGATGAAGATCATGATCCTGTGGTTGGCGGAGAGTCTCTTTGAAAACCTAGAATTAGAAAAATTGTTTGGCAACTTCGCGTTCACTCAGTTGCGCTATCTCAAAAGCTAATCAGAGTTACAAGCTGAGTTAAAGATGGTTTGAAGTTTCATGGAGTCACATAATCGTGAAGAGAAGTAAGAGTTAAGTAAAAATATATGAGATTAAGTGATAGTTGTTGATCTGAAAGATAATCAAGCGATGGTCGCGTAGTCTCAAAGAAAATTCTTGAGTTAAGAAATCTATCAGCGACTTCAAATTTACAGAGTCGCGGTGTCTCACAAAGAAACCAAGGTTAACAGAGTTAGTTAAAAAGCTTCAGTCACGTGATCTCTTTTAAAAACAATGGTTAAGTTAAAGGTTGGGAGATTAAGTGAATGTCATCAAATGAAAGATAGATCATGTGGCCAGCATAAAGTCACGAGAAAGGTTTTCAGATGGATAAAAGATAAAGAGATATCTTGACTACCATTAGATTAGAAAAGGATCTAATGGCTGGTGTTCAATTGTGAAAGAAACCCAGAGTTAGTGATTTCTTAAAGCTACAATGAGATTCAATGAGTCATGAAGTCGCGAAAAGGAATATGGTTAAATAAGAGTTTAGTAAAGTTTAAGTGAGTTTGCAGCGAGAAGATCTGAGCCGTGAAACATAAAAGATCTGATGGATAGTGCAAAGTCACTTTTGAAAGTCAAATTGTCAAAGAAAGTTCAGTGATTCAGTGATAGTGATTCGTATTGGGACATGTGGCTAAATATTTCAAAGACCTGAGTTAGTTGGGAAGTCTCAAAGCAAACCAGAGGTAAAGAAATTCCTTCTTCAACTTGGAGATAGCTTAAGTCGTGAAGTCTCTAAGTAAACTACAGTTAAGTGAAAAGCTAAGGAGATTACCCATGAGCCATTAGATTAAAAGAAGATCCATTGTAGTCGTGAAGTCTCAGATAAAAAGGAGAAAGTACAAAAAGAAAACGAGATTACATGCGGACCATCCGATTGAAAAGTGATCATATGATGGTCTCATAATCTTGAAAGAAACTCAAATTTAATGAAATCTTAAAGAAACTTTGATTTTGCACAGTCGCGTAGTCTCTAAAAGGAACCCAAGATTTAAGATGAGTTATTAAAAGGTCTTATTCATAGAGTCTCAAAAATAATGTGAGTTAAGAGATTTCACTCAGCGATTAAGAGATAACTGTTGATCAAGAAAGATGATCGTGTGGTGGTCGTTAAGTCTCAGTAAAGAACTAGAGTTAAGGATAACTCTCTGTGACAAGTAAATCACACAGTCGTGTAGTCACTAAAGGAAACTAGAGTAATATCAAGGTAAGATATGAGGTTTTCTCCCTTGTTGTGTTGTACAGTTGACAGCCAATCAGAATGCAAAGATTATGATAGCATGTTTAAAGAGTTTCTAAGCTGTGATAAATTAACCAATAGAATCACATCTTGATTTGTTTTTGAATATAATAAGGTTTTAATGGAAAAGTAATCATTCAAAATTAATCATCTATCAGTTTCAAATACCACGGCTAGAATGGAAAATTGATATCACAGCACGTAGAAGTAAAGGTAGAAGTAACTGAATTGAAAATTCATGATTTTCAAAGAGATTGGTGCATTAGTTTATCTAGATAAAAAAGCATTACCGTTATTCATTTCATCTTACCAGTTTCTAGGTTTTTCAGAGTTTAGAATTTGCATAAGTGATCAACATTTTCAGAAGAACAGAGTTATCTGGATTTACAGAGTGAACAAAGAATTTTTTAGTTCAGAATTTAAAGAGTGATTATTAGTGCTGAAGGGTTGAGTTGTAAAGTGATTTACAATTGGAAGTGAGGGTTCTAAATATATTTGTTTCAATATCAGTGAAGAAAGAGTGGTTGATCAGTTGCAATTTATACCAGACAACATGAGCAGAGCAGTAAGTGTCACCTTTACCAGCGGAAAGAGTGAGGATGATGATGATCTAAAAGGGAAGAGGAATTATTCCAAAGAGTTCATACAATTGATCCTAGGCTCCAACCAAGGAAAAAAGGTAAACGATGAATACCTTGGTGATAATTATGCATATGTTAGGGATGCTAAGACACTAGACTATTCTGGTTATTATTTGTTCAACTATTTTCATAATAATAGTGAGGGCCCTATGCCTATACCAAACCCTTGGACAAGTGTATTGGCTAAGTTAGTTGTCTCTGATATATTTGTGGTTTTTGATTTGATATTAGAGTTAGCCAGTAGGTATGACATCATTTCAAGAACCATCAAGAAAGATGATGGCACTCTTTTAGTAACCCTAGATAGGGCATCATTCATGAAATTTTTTGACATATATAACCCATATTCAATAGAGATAAATTTGAAAGCCCTAGCTGCTAGGTATACCAAGGAAGTCGGTATTGTAGCTAAGTTGATTCATGCCCATACCCCAAAGGGAAATAGGAATTACATTGCCCTTATTCCTAGTGATACTTCACCATATTTTTACAAATATATGGCATTCTACATGAAATACATGAAATATGCCCTATGCAGAGTCTTAGGTGTTGATAGTGGAAGAGAGAGAGTATCATCAGACATGCTGATGATAATTATAGATTTACAAAGTCCTTATTTTAGTACTGACTATGATTACATTCAGTATGTAATCGATAAAATGCACCAGGGATTTGTTGACATCTAGAGAAAGGAAGGAAGCCCTAAGTTTGTGCAATATTCATTGTTCATGAATTTAATTATGTTTTACAATTTCAACATCATGGACCAGTCAAATTTGTAGCTCAGAAGGTTTTATCATGGACAGATCAACCATGTACAACTTTTGTTAAGGGTATGGAATTACACTTCTAGGGAGAATGAGTTTTGTGCATTTGAGAACTACGTAGTGTACCCCTTGTTGAGAAAATTGGGTGTGAATATGACTAGTCTTACAGTGAAGGTGTTACAATTGTTGAGACCCTGCAAATTTGTAGAAAAGTGGAATGAAGACCACAACTGGGGTGATTTCTATTATCACCAAAATTTCACTTTAATCAGAGTATATGGTTGTTCTCAGCCACCTCATTTTTTTCCCTACAGAGTCCCACCTAGAATTGCAATCATGAAGTTCCTATGACAACTTATGCTAACAGATAAGGAGCATTTGGTTCCACATGGAAAGGGAACCTTTACACCAAGGTAGTTTATTGCCTTTGATTTCACAATAGGGAAGAGAGCATATGATCTTGTGAATGGGTGGTTGAGACACGACAGGATGAATGTTGTCATGTATAGATATATTGATACAGGGGGGTTTATAAAAAGTGCTAAAAAGTTGTTGGCACCCACCATACAAATTACAGTGGAACATCAACCCTATGAGGAAGAGGATTTGATTAGAAACATCCTTGAAGAGGATGAGATCTAAGAAAGATCAACAAAATATCAATATTTGATGGAACTAGAGAAATATCTCAAAAGGAAAGGGATCCCATTTGGTGGATTTTTCCCAGGTATGCCTTATCTACAGAGATTAGATAAGATGGTTGAATCACATGGCATACTTAGTAATCAATTAGAGGAACAAATTGAAGACAAGGACAAAGGTCCAAATAAGCAATCATCATCAGAGTATAGTAGCAGTTACTCTATACATAGTCCACCACCTCAAGATCAACCACCTGATAATGAGGAAAATATAATTGACTTGACAGAAGGACATGAGGTTGAGGTAGATGTAGAGCCTCCACAAAAGAAGCAAAGAGTGGAAGCAGGGGAGCCTTCTTTTGCAAAGGTATAGAAGAAGAAAAGGGATAAAGTTAGTGCCCTATTCATAGGGACTAGTGCCTTTGACCACCAACTAAGAAAGGTCATTAGAGAGGGTAATAAAAAGAGGGAGGACACTGGTGACAATTTTCACATACCCCTCATATTATGCCAAGATGAAAGGGAATTGCAACAAGAAGAGTTCCTAAAAGCTAATGAATTCATAAAGACTAAGGAATTCAAAGCTTTCCTTATATGGGCTAAATAGGAAAAAATTGGGTCACAGTTGAAATCACAAGGAGGAGAAGCTATAACAAGTGAAGCTTTACAGGCTCTCCAAGCATATGACCCAGAGTCAGAGAACATGACTCTTGATGAGGAAAGACAAGTAGTGAAATCAAGTGGCATGCTCTTAGTGGAAGGATGGGACTTGGCTTTAGCTTTCATTATAGATCAAATCAGAAGGAAATCAGATATCAAGATCTCAACAGAGACACAAATAGGGCAGATGATCAAAGGGTGTGGTTATGATGCCAAATCTCAAACCCTGGCAATGTGGTCTCTGGCTCCAAAGAATCAGAAGCCCTCACTGATTAATGTCCAAGAAAAGATGGAAGGGGATAAGATAATCTGGTATGTCCACACCATAGGAGACCTAGAGATTTCTCAGACCCTAACCCACTTTGCTCACCTAAATGAAGCAAAGGTAGTTCATATGTCCAACAGATACCAGAAATTGTTTGATGAAACAAGCCTTATTTCCAAGGAAAAAGAATTAGGTCTAATAAAGATCAGTGTCATGGAAAAAATAATTGCAGATTTGACCAAGAATTTGTAAGAGATAACTGAAGTTGTTCCTGCTTCACCTAAGTAGGGTACAGATGTTGAAATCCAGACCAAGGATATAGGGTGTGTTACATAAAAAATAGAGAAGACAAGTAAGGAGCATAATGAGGTTATTTTGAGAGCCCTAATTCAAATTTTACAACATAGGGTAAATATATTAAAGGATAAATTTGATGTAGTGTATGGTGCCTATTGCAAATTGCCTGGATTGCAAACAGAAGTGAATAATTATGTTTCAATTTTAAATCCTTATTTTGCAACCTGGTCAGTTAGGACCAATTTATTTGAAAGGCTAACCTCCCTATTGCCATTAAGGATAGATCTCCCAAAAATTGTGTGTCAATTGGGAGAAGAGATAGATCAAATAAGTGTTACCTTATCTTTCATCAAGGGAAAGGTAAATCAAATAGAGGCTAGAATTAATATGTTTGGGCCTGAATATAATAGGTTTATACCTCCAATAAAGGGAAATGCTGATCAAATCAAGCCATTAGAAGTATGGTGAATTGATTTTGACACTTTACTACCTAATAAAGAGGTATATATTTCTGACAATGGCAAATTAGATATGGAGAGATACAATAAGATATTAGATGAGGCATTTAAGGCTGAATCAAATTTCAATAAATTTGTAACAAATGTTAGGAGCATAATAGATGCTAGATGGGAGAGGCAGAAAGCACAACTTGAAAGTGTACACCTCTCTCTCCGGTTTCCCACAGCTTTCCAAGGGCGGGGGTTAGTAGCCAAGGTTCACAATTGTATGCAAATCTATTACGCAATAACTACTAAACAGATAATCGAAACGTGAGCAATAAAATGTACA
>MU224510.1:562431-574855 GCA_018584345.1 Thuja plicata
GGCTTGAATGATAAATCTTGAATGCTTGAACCAAATCCCTTCAAAGGCTTGAAATCTTGAATCCTTGATCTTCAATGGAGAAATTGAATGCTTGAGGAGGGAGACTTGAACACCTTGAGAGCTTGAACACATGTAGAGAAATGGATGCTTGAACTTTTTGCTTGATCACCTCTTATCACCTAGTTGATAGTTAGAGAAAATGAGAGGAGAAAGCTTCCTTTTATATGAAATTAGGGCACAATCTTCTAAGGAGGAAAACATAGGAGGATTAAATTCCAATTAGACCCATGCCCCTAGAAGAGGACCTATATTAAATAAAATTTAGGAATCCACACTTTGAAGCCTGAAACAGCCGACCTGAAAGCGGGAGAGAAATTTTTGCAAAGACCGACATCCTGGAAACTGTGGGATTCTGGGTTTGGGACCCTGGGACAGGGTCAAGGTCAGCCCTATCCTAGGATAGGGCCAAGGTTGACCCTATCCTAGGGCAAGGCTAAGGTTGACCCTATCCTAGGAGGTTGAACCTGTCCCTGTATCCTAGAAACAGATTCCTGCAACCCAGAATGCAGAAATCAGTCTCGAAAGTGGTATAAGGAGGAGCAAATTAGGGGGGATGATGCAGAAATGGGGGGATGATGTAATGGAGGTCAAATACATCCCCTAAGGAGGGATAAATTCTCTTAACATGGAAGTGCTTCCATTTTAATATGATACACCTGTGTATGCTTTTTTATGTTTAAGTCTGCAAGGTATTCTGAAGCATTTTGGTTACAAGGTAACTATTTAATTACTTAAAAGTTTCTCTTAAATAAAGAACTAAGTTTTGTGAGTATTTTTAGGGAGCATAACAGTATTCAAGGATTTTATATAGTATTCTGGAGGTAACTAGATAATTTTTAAGGCATTTTATATGAATTGCATGTAGGTTGTAAGGCAGCTTATAGTGTTTTGTTTCTATGAGACTTTAGCTTATTGACTCTGTAACCCAAAGGATAGGCACTGATCTAGGTTTTGGTCTGATAATCTATCATCATCCAAGATTTCAAAACTATTCAAAATTATTTCAATCAATATACTTTTGTTACTAAGAACAAACAAACTAAACTGGGTAAGGACTCATGTCAGTAGGACAATGTCCATTTTAGTGATTCCTTGGAGAGTGAATCATTAGGTTATCCCTCCTATAATCAAAAGGAAGAAGGATGAAAGTCCTTGTATCACTGATTTATGCTATATTTACAATCATGGTTTGTATGGTTAAGTTTTTCATTTGGTTATGCTTGGTCATTTGCAAGGTGTTTCATAAGTTGGTTTAACAAAGATACATAGCAAATTAGTGTCCACATTAATCTATACTATGTAATCAATAATCATAAAGAGGTAAAACCTGCCTGAGTATTTGTGGAGCTCAAAAACAAAGAAGGATCTTATCCAATCCTTATAAATTAGGCTTTCCTTGTATCTAAATTAGTATTAGAAGGCATATTGTTCAAGTAGTCATTTCAAGCACCGTGATTCATATAAGAAAAATCCCTAACAAATTGGCGACTCTGCTGGGGAAAGAGATTATAAAGTCTGGATAAGAATTTTCAGAATATCTCTAGTCCAAGTCAGAAATCCTTGGCACTTAAACTTTTAACTTGTTTACAAATCATACCTATGTTTATTGTTAAATTACCCTTTGATAAGTATTCATCCCAAGTTATTGGGTGGTGACTCTAAAAGGAAAATCTCTGAGATTAGTGCAAGATTAATAAATGTCTTTCAGAATGAATACTAGATCAAGGGTAAGAACTGATCTTGAAAGGGTATTACATGAGGGAATCCCATCATCCTCAAGAATAGGAATGTCTTGGAGGAAAAAGAGAAATCAAGTTAGTATGGATGAAACCCCTTTAAGAGGTAAAGAGGTTAATGTCAGGAGAGATATGAATACCGATCAACATTCTCATGATGGAAATACTTCAGAATATGAAGAGGCTACTAAAAGAGTATTAGAAACACCCACAGTCACTTCTAATTCAAATGAGAGAGAGTAGATTACAACACCTAGTTTATATTTAGAAGATGCTCCTTCTGATATGCTAGCAAATGAAGAGAAGTTCATTTTGAAACAGCTCGCCCTAGTTCAAAAAATGAAAAAGGAGAGAGAAATAAGAAAGAAAAAGAATGATCATAAGGATGTTGATAAAAATATAAAAAGATCTTCAAAACATAAAACTATGAAAGATACAGAGAGGTCTCAGAAGGACCAAGAAATACCATTCACTCATAAAGTTTCTACTTTACAAATGAATAAGGGTAAACAAAAGATGAGTGAACATAGAGATCAAGAACCTAAATTTCAGAAGCCTTTGATAGAACAAATGTCCATATTAGAAATTGACTTAGAAAATTTAAGAATTGAAAAATAAACCATGGAAAAAATGTTAGAAAAGGCACAAATGGAAGCTACAATAATTGAAATGAAGAAAAAAATAGATTTTTTGCAGTCTTCAAAATTTTCTCATACTGGGCCAAAGAATATTACAGCTTCTACAACAAAAGCTACTACTTCTAAGGAGGATGGTAGATTTCAAAGGAAACCACTGCATACTGAAAGGTACAAACAATTTGATTTTGTTGGTATCCCTGGATACCCTAATGCTTTTCCTAAATATGTGGGTGATATAGGAGAAGAGCTCCCAAAATTTGCAAGTAATAATGTTATTTCTTGTGAGACACATTTAAGGAAATTCATTGATTTTGTTGATGACTTGAATATCACCCATGAGGATGTATTAATGAAATTATTTGTTTAGTCCTTAGTTGAGGATGCAAGAGAATGGTTTAAGAGCCTTGCTAATGGATTTGTTGTTTCTATGGATAAGTTGATTGAATTATTTAAAGATCAGTATGGAGACAAAACAAATAAAGGCTTTTTATTGAATGAGTTCAATAATATCAAGAAAATTTATAATGAAGAGGTTACTGAGTTTAACACAAGGTTTCAAAGAGCTATGCACAAACTAGTGCAGAAGATAAAGCTAGATGAAGAGGTATGTCTAGAAACTTATTTAAATGCTTTTGATTCCAAGATGGGATATGCTCTGAGAGATAAAAACCCTAGAACTCTTACTGATGCTTATAAAATAACAATCAATATTGAAATGAATAGAAGAGTATCTGGTAAGTTAAATAGGAGGGATGACTCAAGGTTTAGTAAGAGAAATCTGAAAGAACCAGAATATAAAGAATATAGAGCTCCTCAGAATAATAGACCTTCTTATAATACTACTTACAATCTTCATAACAGAATGCAAAATCATCCGTATGGAACTCAATTCAAAGATGGGAAGCCTGTTACTAAACATAAAAAGGAAAAGACAGACAACAAGACTCCAGACCCTCTTCATAGAAATTTTGTCCATTTCTGCAATGATGATACTTGGTGTGAAGCTTGTGACACCCCTCATAACCTTGATTTTTGTATTGTTTCCTTGGATTTAAGGTCAAGTGAGGAACAGGAAAATGATGAGGGGGAATAGTGTGATCATAGTATGACAAATACTTATTCATGCCATGATATTGATTCAAACAGTGAAGAGGAAAATCATGATTCCTATGTTTCACAAAGGAGGGTGGAGAATCATCATCAACAGATCTTATCTGATAGTGAAAATGATGAAACTGATGATAGTATAAGATGTTATGCTCAAGATGGTCAGGATGTTCCACTCATAAGGAAATCTTCAGATGAAGAGAAGGCTAGAATTACTGCAGATTTAGTGAACAAAGCTAGAAGCAACTACCATTTGAGGAACAGGGTGGTAGGTAGTACTGGTAGCCAACCTTTAGGTGGCTTTATAAAGGAAAATAAGACAGACACTAAGTATGTTCAGAAAAAAGAAGGGCCTAGTGAAAATGTAAATAAACATAAGGTCAAGATTATTACAAAAGCCGTAGAGCCAAATGTTGTACAAGAGGAAGATGTGAAAAGACAAGAAAAAATTGTTCCTGTTCAAAAGATAGAAAATAAAAAGTTAAAAGAGTCAGTTCAAAAGGAACACAATGAAGAAAATGATTTTATTATTGACAAATCAAAGTATTCAGATATGAGATACACTCCAGTAGATATGGGTCAATGTTTTTCCCAAATGACAGTTAAGGTTCCATTTCTGGAAATGATGAGGATCAAAGAACATAAGGAAAAAGTAATGTCATTATTAAACAGTGTACCCACAATAAAGGTTCAGAGTCCAATGGATGTTTCTAAGAAGCCAACTACCAAGGGAAATGAAGTAGAGGTGTTGGCATCTGAAATTCCTCAAATATTCTTGAATGCAACTTCTTCTCCAAAAGTTGTTGACCCATTTTTCCTTTCATTGATAATTAATGATAAAATGTTCAAGAATTGTATGATTGATTCAAGAGCCTCTAATACAGTTATGCCAGTTGAGATCATGAGGGAAATGGGGCTACAAGTTGATACACCTTATGGAAGATGCAGAGCTATGGATTCTAGAGAGGTCCCTCTAATTGGTACCATTGAGGCTATGCCTTATAGACTAGAAGTTTGCCCTAATGTAGTGATGACTATGAATGTTCTTGTGGTTGACATACCACCTCATTATGGCATGTTGTTATCAAGAAAATGGAGTGCTTCAATGGGAGGTAGTATACAAAATGATTTCTCATATGCTACTTTCAACATTGCTGGAGAAAATGTTAAGGTCTTGAGGGAGAGTAGAACTTCCCACATGATAAAAAGATTTGAGGATACTAATGTAAACTGTTGCATTGACATAGACATGGAAAGTTTTAGAATGCAAAAAAATGAAATTTATGTCAAGATCAAGAAGCTAACCCTTTGAACAAAGAATTAATCTTGCAGGAAGATGGATTATGGAAAATGTACTTTGACGGTGCTTGCTCTAAAGAAGGATCAGGGGCAGGAGTGTTGTTGATATCCCCATCAGGTACAACTTTTAAGTACTCATTTCTGTTAGCCTTCCAATGTACAAACAATACTGTAGAGTATGAGGCTTTATTCTTAGGACTTTAAATTGCTATCAAACATGGTATAAAATGTTTAAAGGTTTATGGTGATTCTGAGTTGGTGGTAGCACAAGTCAGATCCAAATATGTTGTAAAGAATGATAGATTGAAAATGTACAAACATGCTATTTGGGATCAACTTGAAATGTTTGATGCTTTTAATATAAATTGGTTAGAAAGGTCAAAAAATATTATGGCTGATTTTCTAGCAAATGTTGCTTTGAAAAATGATGATTTGACCTTACATGGAGTATCAATACTAGAAGTCAAAACAAGACTAGTTGTTCCAGACAACATATACAACTGGCAGGTGTTCCAGGATGTTCAAGATATTTTAAGGTTCATGCAATGTTTAGACCATTATGAGAACCCAAGTATAGATTGTACTTCCTTACTGGAACATTATGATGGAATATATTACATCTTTGGAAATGAAGTTGTCCAATTAAGTTCTAATCAGATTCCTAGGGGTTTGGTTGAACTTGAAGCATTGTTTATAAGTTAGCAGAATGATGCATCAAAGTTAAGCAATGCCAAGGTTGAAGATTTAGAAGAAATAAACTTAGGATCTGAAAATAATCCTCAAATAGTTTATATTGGAAAGGGTTTGGATTCGCATGTAAGAATAAATCTTATCAAGTTACTGATAAAATACAAACATATCTTTGCTTGGTCATATGAGGACTTGAAAGCATATAAAGAAGACCTTTTTCAGCATGAAATTCCTTTGAAATTAGATGTGAAGCCATTTAGGCAGAAACAAAGGCCTATTAACCCCTTGTTGGCTCCCAAGATGCAGCAAGAGTTGATGAAACTCAAGGACACTGGGATAATCCAACCCATTAGACATTCAACATGGGTATCAAATCTAGTGCAATTTAGAAAGAAAAATGGTGACATCAGATTATGTGTTGATTTCAGAAACCTCAATATTGCTTCATTGAAAGATAACTATTCACTACCCAATATGGAAGCAATGTTGCATAAGGTGACTGGTTGTGAATTATTGTCAATGATGGATGGCTTTTCAGGTTACAGCCAGGTTTTAGTTAAAGAGACAGAGCAGTATAAAATTGCATTTACTACTCCATGCGGAACATTTGTAGATATCAGAATGCCTTTTGGATTAATAAATGCAGGGGTGACTTTTCAAAGGGCTATGGATGTCACTTTCAAGGAATTCATAGATCTATTCATGGTTATTTATCAAGATGACTTGATTGCGTATTCCAAAAAGGCTATAGATCACTGTGATCACTTGGGTAAGATTTTTAACAGAGCACTGGAATATGGTGTCTCACTAAATCCCAAGAAATGTCATTTTGCAGTCAAAGAGGGGAAGTTGCTTGGACATATAGTGTCCAGGGAAGGGGTAAGGACAGACCCTGAGAGAGTGGAAGAAATTCAAAGAGTGATTTCTCCAAGGAATTTAAAAGGTGTGCAATCTTTTTTAGGATAGATAAATTTTTTCAGAAGATTTATAGCCAATTTTGCAGAAATTGTTAAACCCATTGTAAAATTGCTAAAGAAAGATGCCAAGTTTGTTTGGAATGAAGAGACCCAACAAGAATTTGAAATAATAAAAAGGGCAGTGCAAGAGGCTCCAGTTTTGAAATCTCCAGATTATACTAAGCCTTTCTCCTTATTTTCATTTGCATCATTTCATACAATTGCTGCTATATTGCTTCAAAAGGATGAACAAGGATTTGAACATCCCATAGCTTTTTATAGTAGATCCTTGCAGACTGTAGAGCTTAACTATGAAATAATGGAAAATCAGGCTTATGCATTGGTAAAGGCTATGAAATATTTTAGGCCTTACTTGGTTTGTGCTAAGGTATAGGCCTATGTTCCTCATTCAGCAGTAAAGGATATCCTTACACAGTCAGAGGTAACTGGTAAGAGGTGTAAGTGGATTACAAGAATTCAAGAATTCAATATTGAAATCAATATCACCAAATTGATAAGAGGACAAGGCTTGGAAAATATTATGACATAAGAGAACTTGGATTTAGTATAGCTAAATCAGACAGAAATATATGATCAAGCCATTACTAGTATAGAGAGGCAACCATATTATACTGATATTGTTTTCTTTCTCAAAAATGCTAAGTGTCCTAATCATTTGTCTAAAAATCAGAAGAGGAGTTTTAATTGAAAACTCAAAGGTATATTATGATCCAAGGTGATTTGTTTTGGAAGGATAAGAATGGTGTACTATTGTTGTACCTTGACAAATACCAAGATGAGAAAGTTCTGACTGAGATGCATGAAGGAGAATGTGGAGGTCACTTTTCTGCTAAAACCACCGCCCATAAGATTTTGAGATCAAGGTATTATTGGACTAATTTGTTCAAAGATACTTATATACATGTCAGGAAATGTGAACCATGTCAAAGGTTTTCCAATAAACTAAGATTTGCAGGTGCTCTATTACTGAATCCAGCGAGTATTGAAGCTCCTTTTGCTATGTGGGGGATTGACTTTATTTGTGAATTTCAGGAGAAGTCTAGTGCAGGGCATAGTTGGATATTGGTTGCCACTGATTACTTTACTAAATGGATTGAGGCTATCCCTACAAGGAGAGCAATAAGCAAGGTGGTTACTGAGTTTCTCATGGATAATATTTTAACCAGGTTTGGTGTAACTAGTAAATTAGTAATGGACAATGCTATGAGTTTCAGATTAGAAGAAATGACAAGTTTCTGTGAAAGGTATGGGATTATAATTCATAATCATCCCCATATCACCCTTAGGCTAATGGACAAGATGAGTCTAGAAATAAAATCATATTGAAGATACTGAAGAGGACTCTGGAACAAAATAAGAGAACATGGCACACAAAATTGAAATTAGCTCTTTGGGCTGATAGGATAACACTCAAGAAGGCAACTGGTAAGTCTCCTTTTGAGTTGGTGTATGGTCTACAAGAAAGATTTACAATTAACAATCTATTAACTATTTGCCAAGTCATACAAAAAGAACATTTAGATGTCTCTAACAATATGCAAGATAGGATGATACAGCTGATTGAATTGGATGAAGTAAGGAGAAATAGTCAAAGAGAAAATATAAAGTTACAGCAAAAGATAAAATATTTGTTTGATAAAAGGGCTACTGACAGAAATTTTTAGGCTGGTGACTTAGTTCTCCAATGGAATGCAAGTGCAGAGAACAAAGGTAAGCACAAGAAATTTGAGTCTTTGTGGCTAGGACCTTATATTGTTTCAGACAATTTTGGCAAAAACTCATATTTATTGAAGAATATGGAGGGAGAAAGTTTTGAGTTGCCTGTGCATGGGCAATTTTTGAAGCCTTTCTTTGAGTAAAAATCAAAGAAATGCACAAGTGAATATGTATCATATGTAAATCTTTCCTTTCTCTGTTTGTAAAGTTCTTTAAATATTTCCCTTTCTGTTTTAAGCGTTCTGCTCCATTTTTTGGTGAGGTCTGCAACTAGAGATTCTGTGGTTCTTTGCCATAAACTATGTTTAGTCAATCCTCATTAGAGCCACTGTTGGTTGTATTCCTAGTTCTAGTCTCTTGGCCAAAATTTTGTGGTCCCCATACTTGTTTGTTGCCTAAAAATAGAAGTCTCTCAGTTTATTTGTCATTTCCTTGTTGAAATCTTGAGGTTTTCAGGTCAGAACGCATGTAAAATTGCAAAACCTCAAAACCCTAGGTCTTTTTTATTAGGAAAATTTGAAAAAACTCTTAGATGTTTATCTCACTTCTATTTTGGCATTAATTTTTGGAGTTCACTTAAGTTATGTGTTGAAAAGCTTGGTCGCCTAGTCGCGTGATCCGGATGGTATATTCCTTTTTTCCTCGAGACTTGGCGATTAGCTTATGTCAGGATGTCTCTAAAAGAATTGGAATATCCCTTTAGCCTTAAGAGACTTGGTGGAGCTCTTCATGTCACGTAGTCATTGAATGAGAAAACAGGTCAGCAGTTTGTGAAAGGGCCCATAGATAAGTCGCGGTGTCGCGAGAAAAGATCAGTAGTTAGTGGTTCATCACAAGACTTGGTGATTTCTTTGTGTCGCGTAATCACTAGATTGATCTATAGTTAAGTAAGCAATACAAATTTCATGTCGTGTAGTCTCCAGAAAGAATGGCGGTTAAGTGAAAATGGCTGAGACTTCACGACTAACCGTATGCAGTTTGAGATTAAACACAGTCGAGTTGTCACCAGATAAAAATGCTGAGTTAACTTTCCATTCAGCAATGTAGAGATGAGTGATAAAACAAAACAGGTGTCCAAAGGCAAAGTGACTAAAGAGCTTGTCATGTGGTCTCCAAATAGAAAAAGACTATTCAGCGATTAAGAGACTAAATATAAAGGCCTTTGTTGTCGCGTAGTCTCTACAAAATTTAAGGGTATGATATATTACTTAGCGATTTAGCGGGAACTGTTAGATGTAATGATTCAAAGATCCTACGGTGGTCGCAACATCTCTAAATAAAAGGTCCCAAAGGAAAAGGTACTCGCAACTCAGATATAAAGGTATGTCGCGTGGTCGCCAGATGAGATTAAGGGTAAAAGGCTTGTCACATTGTCTCTAAAGGCTAAGTCACTTAACATTTGTTTTCAGTGATTAAGTGACTAAAGGTAGTTGCAGGATCTCGTAAAGAAAAGAAAGCATTCAACGATATGGAGATAGCCATGAAAGCTAAGAGTAACGGTCAATCGCGGAGTCTCTGAGTAAAACATGAGTTAAACTTTTCTTCCAGTGACTTTGATTTACACAGTCACGTGATCGCCAGAAGTAAATTGTGATTAACTAAGATAGAGAAAATGACATAGTCACTAGATCTCTAGAACAATCAAGGGTTAAAGACTTGGGTCAGTGACAAGGAGACTATACACAATTGTATAGTCGCTAAATATGAATTCATAAGAAAAGGGGGCAGTGTCTGACATAACAACATGAATCATTTCACGTCCAATGATAAGCTTGGATATTGATTACTGTGTAAAATGGGTAGCTGAGATGTATGACAAAGAGCCAATCACAGTGAAACATGTCATCACAATCAAATTTTATAAATTTTTGCACATATATGAATTTGATTTCCTATCACACTCATGGGCTACGGCTAGGTTTTCAATTAATTCCATGGCATGCTGAATTGAAGACATGAATTGATGATTTTCAAATGATGAGCCGTGTACTTCAAAAAATTACCATAAAGAGCTAATTGAGGGTTCATTTTTTCTTACCTTGCTTTCAGAATTTAAAAATGAAGAAGTGCTAGGTATTCTGAGAAGAGAGAAGAAATTAGACAAGTTTCATAGTTTTCCATTAATTAAAAGCCTTTGAATTTCTAAGAATTGTGCACAGAGGAGTAAAGTGAGTCTTGGAAAGAGATTTTTTTAAATATCGGTAAAGAAGAAGGGATTCAAACATAGAAAACATGAGAAAAGTAGTTAGTGTGGCTTCTACCAGCGGGAGAAGTGAAGATGCAGATGAAGAGACTAAAGGGAAACGGAATTACTCTGATAAATTCCTTAGATTGTTGCCGGGTTCAACTCAGAATAGGAGGGCAAATGCTAACCTGCTTACTGATGACTACTGCAATATCAGGGATGCTAATACTCTGGGGACAACAAGTTTTTCCCTTTTTAACTACTTTTATAAAAATTCTGATAAACCCATCCCAGTATCAAACCCTTTGACCTATGGTTTAGCTAGATTGATTTTTCCTGATGTCTACATAGATGTACATTTTTTCTTAGGCCTCGCCAGTCATTATGATGTCTTATCTAAGACAATTAAAAGGAATGATGCCACTTCCCTACTCATCCTTAATAGGAATTCATTTATGCAAGCTTTTGGCTGTATAGCACTATGTCCACCAGAATTGATATCACTAAGCATGAAGCAAGGTACAATTTGAAGCCTGGTATTGCTAGGAAAACATTGCAGAAACACAGGTTCTAGGAGGTGATAAACCATCTTTGTCCTATGTCTGGGACAAGCCCTTTTTACTTTAAGGACCTACATTTCTACATTAAGTACATTGCCTATGCCCTGTGTAGAGTGATGGGGATAGATGGGGAAGAAGATAAGATTAATGTTAGGATATTAATGATGGTGCTAGATTTACAGGAGGTGCATTCTAGCACTAGCTATGACTATATACAATATATCATTGACAAGATGCACGAGGGATTTATAGCAACTAAGAAGAAAATGGAGAATCCTAAGGAGAAAGAGCCCAAATTCTTACACAACTCCATCCTCATGCATCTCCTATTGCATTATAATTTTGTGATCATGGATGTAAGTAATTTGACCCCTTAGAGGTTTTATCAAGATGGACCTAATCCTATCCAGTTCTGGATAAATATTTGGAATTATACATCTAGGGATTGTGATTACTGTGCATTTTAGAATTGGATTGTGTATCCAATAGTACAGAGCCTAGGCATCAGCAGAACAAGGGACCCAATTAAGGTTATGCAACTGCTAAGGCCTAGTGAATACTTTGATAAATGGGAGGGAGACCATAATTGGGGGTATTTCTTCTTAGAAGAGAACTATACCATAATAAGGGTATATGGATGTATACATCCACCTCATGTCTTGCCTTACCATGTGCCTGCAAGAGTTGCTGCCATGGAATTTATATGGTAGTTTTTGTTAACAGATAATGAGCACTTTGCATCACACAGGAAGGGGACCTTAACCCCTAGACAATTTAGAATTTTTGATTTCACTATTGGCAAAGGTGTCATTGATTCAGTCAGCCAGTGTGTTGGTTCCCAAAATAGCAGACTGGAATTATGCTCGCTCTGGCCAATGAATAGGTTTAATTCCTCAGGAACTTAAACCTCTGCAATTTAGGCTTTGATCTCCAAGCCTGGTAGGCCTAATTATAATACGCTTTCTCAGATGACTGAATGAATTCTATAAACAAAATAATGTAGTGAATTGCTTTGATATAAAAAGATAATAAATCTTAACTAAATTTATAATAAAGACCAGTGCCTATTCCTTATCCTCAATGTGATTACTATGTGTGATTCCTTTAATTGATGATCAATGCCAAAATTCCTCAAGTTCAATCTATTAACAACAATGTGACATTTTGAATTAAAACGTATAACTTTGGAGACAAATTTAAAATAAATCTATCACATCAAGAAAATGATTAATTAATAACAACGAACTAAAAAGGAAGACAACTATTCAAATGCAAACTTAATCCTCAAAGGATAGACCAATTGAATCTTGCAGTATTCAAAAGGCACGGTTAGCCATACACAATGAGAAACCAATTGAATATAGTTCTACAATTCCTATTTGATCTTGCGCTATAATAAATCAAATATCTTAAAGGAAGTAAAGATACTTTATCCAAAGAACAAATTCAAATTAAC
>MU224510.1:591751-609178 GCA_018584345.1 Thuja plicata
TCATTGAAAGATAACTATTCACTACCCAATATGGAAGCAATGTTGCATAAGGTGACTGGTTGTGAATTATTGTCAATGATGGATGGCTTTTCAGGTTACAACCAAGTTTTAGTTAAAGAGACAGAGCAGTATAAAACTACATTTACTACTCCATGGGGAACATATGTGTATATCTGAATGCCTTTTGGATTAATAAATGCAGGGGCAACTTTTCAAAGGGTTATGGATGTCGCTTTCAAGTAATTCATAGATCTATTCATTGTTATTTATCAAGATGACTTGACTGCATATTCCAAAAAGGCTATAGATCACTGTGATCACTTGGGTAAGATTTTTAACAGAGCACTGGAATATGATGTCTCACTAAATCCCAACAAATGTCATTTTGCAGTCAACAAGGGGAAGTTTCTTGGACATATAGTGTCCAGGGAAGGGGTAAGGATAGACCCTGAGAGAGTGGAAGCAATTCAAAGAGTGATTACTCCAAACAATTTAAAAGGTGTGCAATCTTTTTTAGGAAAGATAAATTTTGTTAGAAGATTTATAGCCAATTTTGCAGAAATTGTTAAACCCATTGTAAAATTGCTAAAGAAAGATGCTAAGTTTGTTTGGAATGAAGAGGCCCAACAAGCATTTGAAAGAATAAAAAGGGCAGTGCAAGAGGCTCTAGTTTTGAAATCTCCAGATTATACTAAGTCTTTCTCGTTATTTTCATTTGCATCATTTCATACAATTGATGCTATATTGCTTCAAAAGGATGAACAAGGATTTGAACATCCCATAGCTTTTTATAGTAGATCCTTGCAGACTGCAGAGCTTAACTATCAAATAATAGAAAAGTAGGGCTATGCATTGGTAAAGGTTGTGAAATCTTTTAGGCCTTACTTGGTTTGTGCTAAGGTACGGGCCTATGTTCCTCATTCAGCAGTAAAGGATATCCTTACATAGTCAGAGGTAACTGGTAAGAGGTGTAAGTGGATTACAAGAATTTAAGAATTCAATCTTGAAATCAATATCACCAAATTGATAAGAGGACAAGCCTTGGAAAAGCTTATGACAGAAGAGAACCTGGATTTAGTATAGCTAAATGAGATAGAAATATATGACCAAGCAATTACTAGTATAGAGAGGCAACCATATTATACTGATATTGTTTTCTTTCTCAAAAATGCTAAGTGTCCTGATCATTAGTCTAAAAATCAGAAGAGTTTAAAATTGCAAACTCAAAGGTATATTCTCATCCAAGGTGATTGTTTTTAGAAGGATAAGAATGGTGTACTATTGTTGTGCCTTGACAAATACCAAGCTGAGAAAGTTCTGACTGAGATGCATGAAGGAGAATGTGGAGGTCACTTTTCTGCTAAAACCACCACCCATAAGATTTTGAGATCAGGATATTACTGGCCTACTTTGTTCAAAGATACTTATATACATGTTAGGAAATGTGAACCGTGCCAAAGGTTTTCCAATAAACTAACATTTTTTGGTGCTCTATTACTGAATCCAGTGAGTATTGAAGCTCCTTTTGCTATGTGGGGAATTGACTTTATTGGTGAATTTTAGGAGAAGTCTAGTGCAGGGCATAGTTGGATATTGGTTTCTACTGATTACTTTACTAAATAGATTGAAGCTATCCCTACAAGGAGAGCAACAAGCAAGGTGGTTACTGAGTTTCTCATGGATAATATTTTAACCAGGTTTGTTGTGCCTAGTAAATTAGTAATGGACAATACTATGAGTTTTAGATCAGAAGAAATGACAAGTTTCTATGAAAGGTATGGGATTATAATATCATACTCATCCCCATATCACCCATAGGCTAATGGAAAAGCTGAGTCTAGCAATAAAAGCATATTGAAGATACTGAAGAGGACTCTAGAACAAAATAAGAGAACATGGCACACAAAATTGAAATTATCACTTTGGGCTCATAGGATAACACTGAAGAAGGCAAATGGTAAGTCTCCTTTTGAGTTGGTGTATGGTCTACAAGCAAGATTTCCAATTAACAATCTATTACATGTTTGCCAATTCATACAAGAAGAACATTTAGATGTCTCTGATAATGTGCAAGATAGGATGATACAATTGATTGAATTGGATGAAGCAAGGACAAATAGTCAAAGAGAAAATATAAAGTTATAGCAAAAGATGAAATATTTGTTTGATAAAAGGGCTACTAACAGAAAGTTTCAGGCTGGTGACTTAGTTCTCCAATGGAATGCAAGGGCAGAGGACAAAGGTAAGCACAAGAAATTTGAGTCTTTGTGGCTAGGACCTTATATTGTTTTAGACAATTTTGGCAAAGACTCATATTTATTAAAGAATATGGAGGGAGAAAGTTTTGAATTGCCTGTGCATGGGAAATTTTTGAAGCCTTTCTTTGAGTAAAAATCAAAGCAATGCACAAGTGAATATGTATCATATGTAAATCTTTCCTTTCTCTATTTGTAAAGTTCTGTAAATATTTCCCTTTCTGTTTTAAGTGTTCTGCTCCATTTTTTGGTGAGGTCTGCAACCAAAGATTCTATGGTTCTTTGCCATAAAATATGTTTAGTCAATCCTCATTAGAGCCACTGTTGGTTGTATTCCTAGTTCTAGTCTCTTGGCCAAAATTTTGTTGTCCTCATACTTGTTTCTTGCCTAAAATTAGAAGTCTCTCAATTTGTTTGTCATTTCCTTATTGAAATCTTCAGGTTATCAGGTCAGAACCTATGTAAAATTGCAAAACCTCAAAACCCTAGGTCTTGTTTATTAGGAAAAATTGGAAAAACCATTAGACATTTATCTTGCTTCTATTTTGGTGTTACTTTTTGGAGTTCACTTAGGTCATGTGTTGAAAAGCTTGGTCACCTAGTCGCGTGATTCGGATGGTATATTCCTTTTTTCCTTGAGACTTGGTGATTAGCTTATGTCAGGATGTCTCTAAAAGAATTGGAATATCTCTTTAGCCTTAAGAGACTTGGCAGAGCTCTTCATGTCGCATAGTCATTGAATGAGAAAATAGGTTACCAGTTTGTGAAAGGGCCCACAGATAAGTCACGGTGTCATGAGAAAAGATCAGCAGTTAGTGGTTCATCACGAGACTTGGTGATTTCTTTGTGTCGCGTAATCTCTAGATTGGTCTGTAGTTAAGTAAGAAATACAAAGTTCATGTCACGTAGTCTCCAGAAAGAGTGGTGGTTAAGTGAAAATGGATGAGACTTTGCAACTAACCGTATGCAGTTTGAGATAAAACTCAATCAGGTTGTCACCAGATTAAAATGTTGAGTCAGCTTTCCATTCAACAATGTAGAGATGAGTGATAAAATGAGACACATGTCCAAAGGTGAAGTGACTAAAGAGCTTTTTGCATGGTCTCCAAATGGAAAAAGACTATTCAGTGATTAAGAGACTAAATATAAAGGCCTTTGTTGTCGCGTAGTCTCCAGAGAATTTAAGAGTATGATATATTACGCAGCGATTTAGCGGGAACCGTTAGATGTAATGATTCAGAGATCCTGTGGTGGTCGCAAAGTCTCTAAATAAAAGGTCCCAAAGGAAAAGGTACTCGCGACTCAGAGATAAGGGTATGTTGCATGGTTGCTAGATGAGCCGAAGGGTAAAATGCTTGTCGCATTGTCTCTAAAGGCTAAGTGACTTAACATTTGTTTTTAGTGATTAAGTGAATAAAGGTATTCATGGGGTCTCGTAAAGAAAAGCAAGCATTCAGTGACGTAGAGATAGCCATGAAAGCTAAGAGTAACGGTCAATCATGGAGTCTCTGATTAAAACATGAGTTAAACTTTTCTTCCAGCTACTTTGATTTACACAGTTGCGTGATCACCAGAAGTAAACTGTGGTTAACTAAGATAGAGAAAATGTCATAGTCACTACATCTCCAAAACAATCAAGGGTTAAAGACTTGGGTTAGTGTTAAGGAGACTATACACAGTCTTGTAGTCGCTAAATATGAATTCATAAGAAAAGGTGACAGTGTCTGACATAATAACATGAATCATTCAGCGTCCAATGATAAGCTTGGATATTGTTTATTGTGTAAAAGGGGTAGCTAAGATGTATGACAGAGAGCCAATCACAGTGAAACATGTCATCACATTCAAATTTTATAAAGTTTTGCACATATATGAATTTGATTTCTTGTCACACTCATGGGTTACTGCTAGGTTTTCAATTAAATCCATGGCATGCTAAATTGAAGACATGAATTGATGGTTTTCAAATGATGAGCTGTGTACTTCAAACAATTACCATAAAGAGCTAATTGAGGGTTCATTTTTTCTCACCTTTCTTTCTAAATTTTAGAATGAAGAAGTGCTAGGTATTCTGAGAAGAGAGAAGAAATTAGACAAGTTGCACAGTTTTTCATTAATTAAAAGGCTTTGAGTTTTTAAGAAATGTGCATAAAGGAGTAAAGTGAGTCTTGGAAAGAGATTTGTTTCAATATCGATAAAGAAGAAGGGATTCAAACACAGCAAACATGGGCAAATTAGTCAGTGTGGCTTCTACCAGCGGGAGAAGTGAAGATGCAAATAAAGAGACTAAAGGGAAATAGAATTACTCTGATGAATTCCTTAAATTACTATCGGGTTCAACTTAGAATAGGAGGGTGAATGCTAACCTGCTTACTAATGACTACTGTAATATCAGGGATGCTGATACTCCAGGGACAACAGGTTTTTCCCTTTTTAACTAATTTTATAAAAAATTTGATAAACCCATCCCAGTATCAAACCCTTGGACCTATGGTTTAGCTAGATTGATTGTTCCTAATGTCTACAAAGATGTAGATTTCTTCTTAGGCCTTGCTAGTCATTATGATGTCTTGTCTCAGAAAATTAAAAGGAATGATGGCACTGCCCTGCTCATCCTTAATAGGAATTCATTTATGCAAGCTTTTGGCTTGTATAGCACTATGTCCACCAAAATTGATATCACTAAGCATGAAGAAAGGTACAATTTGAAGCCTGGTATTGCTAGGGAAACATTGCAGAAACACATGTTCAAGAAGGTGAGAAACCATCTTGGTCCTATGTCTGGGACAAGCCCTTATTACTTTAAGGACCTACATTTCTACATTAAGTACATTGCCTATGCCCTATGTAGAGTGTTGGGGATAGATGGGGAAGCAGATAAGATTAATGCTGAGATATTAATGATGGTGCTAGATCTATAGGAGCTGCATTCTAGCACCAACTATGACTATATACAATATATCATTGACAAGATGCACGAAGGATTTATAGAAACTAAGAAGAAAATGGAGAATCCTAAGGAGAAAGAGCCCAAATTCTTACACTACTCCATCCTCATGCATCTCCTGTTGCATTATAATTTTGTGATCATAGATGTAATTAATTTGACCCCTCATAGGTTTTCTCAAGATGGACCTAATCCTATCCAGTTTTGGATAAAGATTTGGAATTATACATCTAGGGATTGTGATTACTGTGCATTTCAGAATTGGATTGTGTATCCAATAGTATAGAGCCTAGGCATCAACAGGACAAGGGTCCCAATTAAGGTTATGCAACTACTAAGGCCTAGTGAATACTTGGATAAATGAGAGGGAGACCATAATTGGGGCGATTTCTTCTTAGAAGAGAACTATACCATAATCAGGGTATATGGATGTATACATCCAACTCATGTCTTGCCTTACCATGTGCCTGCGAGATTTTCTTCCATGGAATTTATATGGCAGTTGTTGTTAACAGATAATGAGCACTTTGCATCACACAGGAAGGGGACCTTAACCCCTAGACAATTCAAAAATTTTGATTTCACTATTGGCAAAGGTGCCATTGATTCAGTCAGCCAGTGGTTGGAAAGTTGCAGAATGGGGACAGTTTCATATAGGTACATTGATCCTGAAGGCTTCATGGCAAGAGTCAAGAAATTATATACTCCCACAATTCCAAATACAAATGTCCATTGTGAATGTATTGAGGAGGATGCAACAAGGAATATTCTTGATGAGGATGAGATCAAGACAAAGAGAACAAAGGATTCAGGAGTTGTTGAACCTTGAAAGACAAATCAAAAGAAATGGGTTAACTTTTGGAGGTTTTTACCCTAATCTACCATATCTTGACAGAATAAAGGCCATGCTTGATAATTATTATATGCTTACTGAACAACTGGAGACTTTTCTTGATAAGAAAGGTGCCCAAGGGCCAGATCATTCAGAATCTGAGTATGATAGTAGTAGTGACAGTGACTATGCCCGTCCTACTAGATATGTTCAACCTCAGCAGGATGTTGCTTAGATACCACAGTTGCAAGGAGCTGAAGGCCATATTGTTGACTTAACAGTGGCCACACAACCTAATGATGCAGAAGAGCCTTTAGCTAAAAGGCAAAAGATTGAAATAGGCAAGCCTTCAGTTGGAAGGCAAGAAAAGAAAAAGGATAAAGCAAGTGCCCTAGTGCCTGGAAATAGGTTATATTACCATAACCTAAGAAAATTGAGTAGGGAGGGAAAGAAAAAGAAACCTAATATAGAGGATAATGTTGAATTACCCCTTAAGGCTTATGTTGATGAAAGGTTGATACATCAACAACAGTTTCTAAATGATGATAATTTCATCAAGACTGAGGAGTTTAAAGACTTCCTAAGGTGGTATAAAAAGGATAAAATTAGAGCTTAGTTAACTATTTATGGGGAGGAGACAGTGACAAATGAGGCCCTTGTGGCCCTACAATCATATGACCCAGACAGTTAGGACATCTCACCTGATGAAGCCAGAAAAATGGTATTGGACAGTGGCATATTGCTTGCTAAGGGTTGAGATTTGGCTTCTGCCTTCATAATTGATCAAATACAAAAGCAGCCAGATTTGAAAATGTCTTGTGAGATGAAAATGGGGGACATGATTAAAGGATTTGGGTATAGCCCAAAATCTCAAGCTTTTGCAATGTGGAGCCTTTTCCCTAAGGACCAGAAGCCTCAGCTGGTAAACATTCAAAAAAACATGGTAGGAAATCAAATGGTCTAGTCAGTACAGAATACAGGGGATTTGGAAATATCCCAAATCATTACACATTGGGCACACTTGAATGAGGACAAGACAAAATAGTTGTCTGACAAGTGTAGCATGTTGATAGAGGAGACTAGTGCATTGGCCAAAGATAGATAATTGTGCCACATCAAGATACATCAACAAGATCAAGTGATTGCAAAGCTATTAAAGGAATTAGAAGAAAAGTTTGAGGTGATGTATGTGCCTGTACAACCACCACCTTTGTAAATTGAAGATAAGACAAAAGCAGAAGAAGTAGTTGAGAAGCAGGACATAGGAAAAAAGAAGAATGAAATTGCCCTGAATGCATTTAAGGGCATTCTACAACATAGGATTGAAGTCTTGAAGGATAAGAATGATGTTATCCTTAATGCCTATAATAAATTGCCAACTTTACATGCTGAGGTCATGGGGTATCTTGCTATATTAAACCCTTATTTTACCAAATTGTCTGCCTGGGTGCAATTGTTTGAAAAGCTTACATTTTTGCAAACCCTAAGATCATATTTGCCAGAGATAGTAACAGAGGTGGAAGATGAGATCAAAAAGGTTAATGTTTCTCTCTCATTCTTCAAGGGCAAATTGAATCAAATAGAGGTTAAATTGAGCCTCTTTTCTGTAGATTTTAATAGATTTTTTCCCTCCCTAAGAGGAGAAGATGATCAGGTAAAGGCTTTAGATGCCTGGAGGAATGAGTTTGACAGTAAAATGCCTAATAATTAGGCATTTATTTTGGGATCAGATTTGGACATTGATGGATTTAATAAGATATTAGATGAGGCATTCAAGGCAGAAACTGACATCAATAAGTTTCTTTTGGATGTTAAGAACATCACTGATGTTAGATGGGAGAGGCAAAAGGCACAAGGGTAGGCTACTCAAGACTTCAAGTGGCCAACAGATGATGAAGTGACAACATGGGAACTGATCACTAGGCCCAAGAAAAAGAAACCCATAGTGGAGGAAGAAATCTTGGATGACGAATAAAGGTGAACACTTGGCGCCTCACTATTGAGTATGAAGAAGTCAGTTATTGCTGTAGGAAAGTATAGGTGAGCATGTAAAGATGGTCACCCAAGCTTGACATAAATGTTACCAGCTACCATGAATACTGTCAAAGAGAAAGTGTCAGATAAAGAGAAGAACAAAGAATATCATATTTCATCTCTTGACTTTGTCTTTCCACCGCTTCTTCTTTCTCATCTTTTATCTTTTCTATAGTTTTAGGGTTAGGTTTTCTGAGACCATCCGAAGCTTGTTGCATCCTAAAGAAAAGGATTCCAAGATGGTTAAAGACCTATAAATAGTCAAAAGGTTGTAATTGTAAAGAAGGATGAAATATATTGCAAAATCAGACTTTCTAAATTCGTGTCTGTGTTTTCAAGCTTCAAATCTTTTTCATGTATGAAAGAAAGATCATATCAATAAAATACGGTGCAATTTTACTCTTTTCTATTATTGTCTCTTTATTTCCTATGTATGTTTTTTTATGTTTAATTCTGCAAGGCATTCTGAAGCATTTTGGTTACAAGGTAACTATTTAATTACTTACAAGTTTCTTTTAAATAAAGAACTAAGTTTTGTGAGTAGTTTTAAGGAGCATAACAGTATTCAAGGATTTGATACAGTATTCTGGAGGTAACTAGATAATTTGTAAGGTAATTTATCTAAATTGCATGTAGGTTGTACGGTAGCTTACAGTGTTTTGTTTCTATGAGACTTTATCTTATTGACTCTGTAACCCAAAGGATAGGCACTGGTCTAGGTTTTGGTCTAATAATCTATCATCATCCAAGTTTTCAAAACTATTCAAAATGATTTCAATCAAAATACTTTTGTTACTAAGAACAAACAAACTGAACTCAGTAAAGACTCATGTCAGTAGGACAGTGTCCATTTTAGTGATTCCTTGGAGAGTGAATCATTAGGTTATCCCTCCTATAATCAAAAGGAAGAAGGATGAAAGTCCTTGTATCACTTATTTATTCTATATTTACAATCATGGTTTGTATGGTTAAGTTTTGCATTTGGTTATGCTTGGTCATTTGCAAGGTGTTTCATAAGTTGGTTTAATAAACATACATAGCAAATCAGTGTCCACATTAATATATACTATGTAATCAGTAATCATAAAAAGGTAAAACCTGCCTAAGTATTTGTAGAGCTCAAAAATGAAGAAGGATCTTATTCAATCCTTAGCAATTAGGCTTTCCTTGTATCTAAATCAGTATTAGAAGACATAGTGTTCAAGTAGTCATTTCAAGCACTGTGATTCATACTAGAAAAATCCCTAACATAAGCATTTACACTATTTTAAGTTCTTGCAAGAAGAATTCCTAACAGTAAGCAATATATATAGAGGACTAGATATTTGACTAAAGTTTTTAATGAAATGCCTATAATATCCAACATGTCCTAAGAAGGATCTAACACCTTTTTTCTTATTAGGTATAGGAAATGTGAGAATTACCTCTTATTTTGTAGGGTCTACTTGAATGCCAGCTTTTGAGATGAAATGTCCCAACACTACTTCTTCCTGCATCAGTATGAAACATTTCTCACTATTGAGAGACAGATTATGTTCTTAACATTTGATCAGCACTTTTTCTAAGTTCTTCAAAGCCTCCTCAAAAGTAACACCGGTTGTAGTGAAGTCATCCATGTATATTTCCATACAATCATGTGATATGTCATCAAAAATGTTGATTACAGCTCATTGGAAAGTAGCTGGTGAATTACATAAGTCAAAAGGTAACTTGCATTATATGCATATGTTCCCCAAGGGCATGTTAATGTGGTCTTCTCCTGATCCCCTAGAGAAATTTTGATCTATTTATAACTGTTGTATCCATCCAGAAAAGAGAAGTACTTCTTTCCAGCTAACTTGTCTAGAACTGGATCAATAAATGGCAATGGAAAATGGTCTTTCTTTGTGGCATTATTCAATTCCTTATGGTATATATAGATTCTCTATTTACCCCCCTTTTTAGGCACTATGACCAAAGGTGATACTCATGTACTATCAGAGATTGGATATATAAAACCAGCATCCAACAATTTTTGCAACTCAGTTTTAACTATTTCTCTCAAGGCGAGGTTAATTCTTCTCTGGAGTTGGTGGAGTGGTAGGCTTCCTTCATTGATGTATATTCTATGTGTGCAGAGCTTTGGGTTCAGGCTTGTCATGTCTCCATAATCCCAAGCCAAGAATTTTTCATGTTTACATAGGAGTTTAGTTAACAATGCCAATTGTTATGGTGACAGCTTATTGTTAACATGAATATTGTGACCAGGAGAGAGTTCTATAGTATTTGTTAGCTATAGCATTAATACTTCCTAAATTGGGCTTGTAGCTACTTCACAAGGTAGTAATTGATTGATAATATCAGGTGTTGCTGGAAAAATATAGTCCTTGTAGGTACATAACTATAGAACAGAACTTCCAGAAATATTCAATGACACACTCATTGGTAAGGATACTTTGAATCACATCATCTTCTTCTCATATTATTAGGAAGGATTTCTTATGTAACATCATTAGTAGGGAAACAAAATTTAGATATTCTTCCTCATCTCCCAAATCTAGCCAAATAGGTGTACTCATAGTTGGGGTTGGGAAGGAGGATATAATGTTAACTTCTTTATTTCTTGGCCATTTGAAATTTTCACATTACCTGATCTGCAACTAATATTGGCATCAATGGTGGCTAACCAAAGTCTTCCAAGGATAACTGGATAGCCACCAAAGTTTTCCTTAGGTGATAATATTAGGAAGTTTGCAGGATATTCCCATGAATCTAATGTGACTGCTATATTCTCTATAATTTAATTTGGGGTTACAGTAGAACAATTTGCAAGTTGTAAGACTATTGGAATGGTTTTCAATCCCTCTATACTCAACTTATGCATGGTATCCTTAGTCATGACATTTATAGCTTCTCCCAAATCAACTAGAGAATTTTTCATAGACTAACCATTAATTATAAGATCAACAACTGGGCTTCCAAAGTTAGAATACTTTGGTATGACTATCTTCCCCAACATAATATCTATAAGTTGTCCTATAACACGGACTATTTGAGGATCCTTTTTCTTATGTCTAGGATTTTTAAGGCAGGATTCCTTAATAGATTTTCCATAAAGAGGAACATCTTTTATAGCTTGGAACATAGGAATCTAGATATGCATGTTTTTCAGCTGCTCAAGGATATCAAATGGTGTTTCTTCTTGGTGTATAGGTTTTTTCATGCTAAGCATTTGTGGAAAGGGAGGATTAAGTGAGCTATGAACATTGGTTTTACATGGTATATCAGTTGGTTGGACAGTATTTGTCAAAGTAACTTCTGGTAGTGGTGTTCATGTTGTAGGAATTTCTGCAACTTCTGTTATAATAGGCGGCTCAGATGTAGGAAAAGTAGTACCATATCTCAAATGGATATCAGATATCTCTAGTGCATATGCAGGGTACTACTGAGTATTAGTGGCATAAATTGGTTGTTTTTTTTGCTTGTTTTTAGGATTAGGCTGAGGGTGAGTAGGTAATTGTGTTGTCTTTGGACTAGGACTTGTGGCTGCAGAAGGTGGCATTATTAAAGGTTGAGATACTGGAGGTGGTAAGGGTGGATAACTAGGATTTTGGTTAGGCCATTATTGAGGGCCTCTCCATTGGTTATATGGTTTCCAATTCCCCTATGGTGGCTTCCATTGATTTTGAGTTTGATTAGGCCACTGGTTTTGCTATTGGTTAGGCCACTGGTTTTTCTATTGGTTAGGCCACTATTTATTCCAAGGAAGTTGGAAGTAGTGAGAAGGATTTTGATAATTCTAGTTTTGTCATTGATTATTATAAGGACTATAAAATTGCAAAGGATCCTGATGCATACCTTGTCTTGAAGCCCATGGATGATGTTGAGAAACAAAGAACACTTGCTTGTCGTCTCCTTCTACTTTTATGTACTCAGTAGGCAGGTGTTGGTTCTCCAAGTTTGCCACCAGCTTGCATCCACAATCTTTCTTTTGTTTGCAGAAGTGAGTACAATACTTGACTAGCTGTGCTTCAACATATGCATGCTTCTTCTTGGAATTCATGGTTTCCAAGTGTGTGCCAACATCATTAATGATATCTTTCTTGAAATTTGACAGTAAGTTCGAGATCTCCAACTTAGAAATGTCTGAGTTGTTCCCGTTAGTAACTGTAGACCAAAATCCTCTACCTTTTTTGACTATTGATCTTGAATAATTGATGCTTATTTTCTTAAGGTCATCATAAGAAGATTGAGATATATCTCCTCCATCCATGAGGTTTAGCACTTCCAAGCAGCTATCATTTACTCCCCTCAAGAAAATGAGTTTATGTGAATCCTCCTCCAACACATGTTGTGGATTCTTCTGCATGTTGTACAAGAAGGATGAAACATAATCTTCTAGAGTTTCATCCTCCTTTTGTGAAATTCAAAAAATTTCATCTCCTTTTAGGTCACCCCCCTTGCACTACTCTTTGTACTTCTACAGAAATAGAGTCTGCATTTCATTCCAGCTGATTGTTGTATTAGCTCCTAAGCTCATAAACCATCGTAGGAAGGACTCCTTCAATGTTGCTAGAAAAAAATTGAGCTTGTGGCCATCAGTTTTGTAGTCAAAGCTTTGACAAATAGTGTCAAAATAAAACAAAAAGGTTTCAGGGTCTTCAGTTATTAGGCCATAGAACTTTGGGAGTGCAGTAGTGGGTATGTTTTTAAGAAGTGCATTGTTGATAAGGAATGGAAGAGGAAATGGAAATGTAGGTTGTGTCATTAATGGAGGTATTTGAAAATGGAAATGCTACTGGAAAGGAATATTAGCTACAGGATTATGGACCACAGGTGCACTTGGAATGGAATTATCAAGAAAACTGGCAAAAATTTCAGTGAAGGGCCGAAGGCCAACTAGATCAAAATGCGTCGCTTTAGTGGAAGATGTTGTAGGGAATTTAGGACTTGCATCAAAAAAAGGTAATTCAACTTCTTCGTTCAGATTTGTAGACTCTCCTAGAAGAAATCTGCCATATTCTTCTTGTCTTCTTCCTCTTCAATGCATGCAAGTAATTTTTCACACTTGTGAAGCAAATTCAGGACTACAAACTTTTATCTAGAAAGAAGGAAACTATCCAAAAATGGAAAATTACTCAATAAGGTTCTCAGCTTGACACCATCCCCGGCAACAGTGCCAAAAATGAACTACCTCATAATAGGTACTAGTAATCATGCCAAAGCTTCTCCTAGGAATGGTATATTCAAACTAAGGATTACTTTTCCTATCATGAAGTGCATTTAAATTTTTAACCTAGGGACGTATACTTCAAATGGGATAGCACAATATGTGCACAAATTTTCTCAAAGAGTCATACTACCTATGCTGAAGGAAGTAAAAATGCATTAAAGAAACCTATGTTACTGCTGCAAGAAAGGTAAACACACTTGACTACTTAATGGAATTAATGCTAAAAACTACAAACTTGGTTTAAACCTTTTCTATCAACCCGTAGCATTCACCATAATTATCCTTGCAAGTGTTGTAGGAACATACATGAATCTAATGTTGTAAGAATGAAATAGTAAACTCTTATTTGAAATATTGTAAATGTTGAAAGTAAATCTAATATACTCTAATCTATTCCACCTTCCAAGTGGGACCCCTTGGTTTGTTTTTGTTAACTAACTACTAACACAGAAGGTAAACCAAAATCACTTCATTATATTTCAAAAATTGATTACATAAGAACAATGCACATAACTATAAAAATAACTTGTTGTGAAATATACAACAATATATTCTCCAAAAACTTCCAAAATTACAAACTAATAATCAAATCCATATATATAGAGGATTGAAACTTATTCAAAACACAAAGATAAGTTTGACTTAAATCTCTCCATGGAAGAAAAAGGAAATGTAACAGCCCACGATATATGTAATAAATTCTGGATGACTAATTCAACAGGATAATGAGCAATGAGGAAATATAGCAGAGCTATACTCCTATATTCTCTGAGATGGTGGATCCTCCAATGTATCAAGTGTGTCTCTCGGTGCCATGTTCATTTTCTCCATCGTAGCTAGACTTCAATGTTTCTTCTTTAATTTTGTAGACCACTCTCAAGCTGCTCCTTTTTCTCTTGCAGGTTAGTAGCATGCGAAAATGTATACAAGTAAACTTAGTCAAATAAATCCAAATATTAGAATACACATTTAGATAGCTATATGAAGTACTACAATATATATAACTTTTGGAAAAACATGTCATAGCTAACTACCCATGGGCTTGGTGATTCTAACTGTACTTATCACAAGTTCAAATAGTTATAGGTTCACAAATGTCTTGGTAATGTCTTAAACAGAGTATCAAGATAACATAAAACAAATATAATAAATTATCTCATCAGTTTGTTCATAAGATATTTAATTGTTGCATGGTTAGTATGAACAGATATTGGATATCCTGTTACATAATGGTATAATTTATTCAAAGCATAAACCACTGCCAGTAATTCTTTTTCAGTAACTATATAATTTAATTATGGGCCATGTAAACTTTTGTTAATATAGTAAATAGCATTTTCAAGGTTATTAGACTTTTGTCCTAAGACAACACCTATTGCATGGTTAGAAGCATTTGTATGTATGTGGAATGGTAAAGACCAATTAGGCCCCCTAAGTACTGGTGTAGTTATTAGAAGGGACTTGAGCTATAGGAAAGATTCATCACAAGCTGATGTCCATGTAAACTCAGCCTCTTTTGTAAGCAAGGTGTATAGTGGACTAGCTATCTGACTGAAATTTTGGATGTAGCACCTATAATAGCCATCTTTTCCTAAAAATTATCTTACATCTTTTTTCTTAGTAGGTGTAGGAAATGTGAGAATTACCTAGATTTTGTAGGGTCTACTTGGATGCTAGCTTCTGAGATGAAGTGTCTCAGCACCACTCCTTCTTGAATCAGCATGAAACATTTCTCATTATTGAGGGATAGGTTGTGCTCTTGACATCTGATCAAGACTTTTTCCAAGTTCTTCAAAGCTTCCTCAAAAGTAACACCAAATGTGATGAAATTGCCCATGTATATTTCCATGCAATCATGTGATATATCAGCAAAAATGTTGATTACAACCCTTTGGAAAGTGGTTGGTGCATTAAATAATCCAAAAGGTAACACAAAATATGCATATGTTCCCCAAGGACATGTAAATGTTGTCTTCTCCTGATCTTCTGGAGCAATGCTAATCTAATTATAACTGATGTATCCATCAAGAAAAGAGAAGTAATTTTTACCCGCTAAGGTGTCTAAAACTTGATCAATAAATGGCAAGGGAAAATGGTCTTTCTTTGTTGCATTGTTCAATTCCCTATAATATACACATATTATCCTTTTACCCCCCTTTTTAGGCACTATGACCAAAGGTGATACCCACTTACTGTCAGAGATTGGATAAATAAAACCAGCTTCTAGCAACTTCTACAGCTATGTATTTTCAATTTCTCTTAAGGTTGTGTTAATTTTTCTCTGAGGTTGGTGGAGTGGTAGACTACCTTCATTAATGTAGATTCTTTGTGTCTAGAGCTTTGGTTTCAAGCCTGTCATGTCTCCATAGTCCCAAGCAAAAAAATTTCATTCTTACAAAGGAGTTGAGTTAACAATGCCAATTGTTGTGGTGATAGTTTATTGTTAACATGAATATTGTGACCAGGAGATAATTCCACATTAGTTGACAGCTCTAGCATGGATACCTTAGGTATTGGGCTTGTGGATATCTCACATATTATTAATTGATGGACAATATCAAGGCCTACTGGAAAAACACAGTCCTCATAGGTAGACAACTGTAGAATAGAGCTTTCATAAATATCTTTTTCTATGACACAATCATTGGTAAGGATACTTTGAATCACATCATCCTCCTCTTTCAATTTAAGGAAGGATTGTCTGTGTAACATCATTAGTTGAGCAACATAATTTATTTCTTCTTCCTCATCTCCCAAATCTGGCCAAATAGGAGTACTCAAATCTGGTTGGGGTTGGGCAGGAGGATATAATGCTAGCTTCTTGAATGCTTGGCCATTTGAAATTGTCATGTTACCTGATCTGTAACTAATATGGGGATAGTGGTGGCTAACCAAAGTCTTCCAAGGATAGCTGGATAACTAGCAAAATTTACCTTAGGCAATAATATCATAAAGTCAGCAAGATATTCCCAAGAATCCAATGTTACTCCTATATCTTCTATGATGCCATCTGGGGTGAAAGTAGAACTATCTGCAAGTTGTAAGACTATTAGAGTGGTCCTCAATCCTTCTATTCTTAACCTATGCATGGTATCCTTAGTCATAAAATGTATAGCTTCCCCCAAATCTACTAGAGCGTTCTTCACGGACTAGCCATTAATTATAAGATCAACAACAGGGCTTCTAGGATCATAGTACTTTGGAATGACTATCTTTCCCAACATAATATCTGCAAGTTGACCTATAACATGAACTATTTGGGGATCTTTTTTCTTATGTCTAGGCTTTTTGAGGCATGCTTCTTTAATGGATTTTCCATAAATACGAACACCTTTGATAGCTTGAAATAGTGGAATCTGGATATGCATGTTTTTCAACTAGTCAAGGATATCAAATGGTGTTTCTTCCTGTGATATAGGTTTTTCCATGCTAAGCCTTTGTGGAAAGGGATGATTAACTAAAGTGTGAACATCAGTTTGACTTAGTATATCAGTTGGTTGGACATCATTTGGAAAAATAGCTTCTCGAAGTGGTGTTGATACTGCAGGAATGTTTGGAACTTTTTGTTATAACAAGAGAGTAGTGTATGCACCCTAAAATGGTCGCCTAGACTGTGGGCCCCATTTATCATTTTATCAATTTATCAATTTCCTAAATCAGTTCTTTTGAACATTTTCAATTCAAATCAATTTCCTTGATCAAATTGTAATTAATTCAATTATTCAATTATTTCAATATTTCCTAAGGTTTGATCATTTTTATCTAATTAAAAGATTTAATTTTCTTTTTAATTAAATAAAATTTATCTTATTTAATTAAAAGATTTAATCTTCCTTTTAATTGAATAAAATTTATCTTATTTAATTAAAGTAAATTTCTCCCTTTTAATTAAATAAAATCCTCTTATTTAATTAAATTCAATTTCCCCCATTTAATTAAATAAAATTCTTCTAATTTATTTAATTATAAATAAAACCCCTCTTTTATTTAAATAAATAAAAATCCCACTTAAAGCACTTTATTTGTTGAAAAATGCAGTAAATTAAATTAAATTAAATAAAAATCCCTTTTTCATCACATCTTCCTAAGTGGTGGGTTTTTGCCTCTTAATCTCAACCATTGATCAATTCTTTTTGCCTCTTAATCT
>MU224510.1:631611-646594 GCA_018584345.1 Thuja plicata
AATGTGTAAAGTTTTCTTACCATGTATTGATGCTTTGAAGGTTGTTTCACTTTTGGGTTCAGTCTTCAATCTTGATATCTCAAATGCAGAGATTTTACTGATCAAATTCTCTCTCTTGAAGTCTTTTAAAAATTACATGGTTTCATCTAGAATATTGATCTTGCTCAAATAGTCTGCTGTCAATGTAGTCATCATCTTGTCCATTATGTCTTCTTTTAAAATTTCTCCACCATTTTTTTTGATTCTAGAAACTACTTCATTTATCCTCTTATTGTAGGCTTTGATGTTCTCTTCAGGTAACATCTCAGGATTGTTGTATTTCTTTTTCCATGTTTTCCTATGCACATTCTTTGCTTGGATATCTCCTTCAAACATGTCTTCTAAATACTTCCATATTGTGTATGCCTTGTCTACTTTCTTGATCTCAGAGAATTCACTGTCAGATAGTGCACTTATAAGGGCATCTTTGGCAATTGCATTAACTATGAATGTATCCTTTTGTTTACTAGTAGCATCATCTTTTGCAAGGTCTTTTAGAGAGGTAATAGCAACTTCTTGTGTGGCTATCTCAAAAATCTCAAAACCAACACACTGTAGATGTGTTATCATTTTGTTCTTCCAATCCAGATAATTATCTCCATTGAACTTAGGCCTCTCTTTTTTGAAGTATGACATCTGATCTACCTTAAGCTATTAGGCTTTCTCTTCAAGGTACTTGGCTCTGATACCAATTGTTAGAATAGTCCCAAAGGATAACTGAGAGGGGGGGTGAATTAGTTATCAGCTAATTTAATTATTTTCTCTTATTAACTCCAGAATACCATAAAGTAAATGCACATTCAGATAACACAATAGACAACACCACAATTTGGTTACGGGCAAACCAAATGGTAAAAAATCTGGTGGGAATTAGCACCCACAATAAACTATACTTGTTTATAATAATCCTTGTTAGAAGATCTTGCAACCCTGTTAGGATTTTTTCTTTACAATGCAATAAGTATAGTGACCTAGTTAAGGGTCTGACCCTGATAGGAGTCTTTTACAAATAACCATGTTAAGGGTGAGGACTCACTGTCCAAAATCTCACTACTTCAATGTTGAAGGCTACAACATTTTGTAGAAAAGATATGCACTATATCTGATGATGAACTATAGAGTAGACCTAATGTCTTGATTAGTTCCAATGTGATGTAATCTTCCACTGCTTCTTCACATAGATCCTTAATGAATGAAACTTAACTAATATTCTTATTTGTACTTTTTCTATCTCTTTTCTTATCATTCACACTTGGAGTTCATCAAATGAACTACTATAAGTATCTTCTCCAAATGATGTGATCTTTCTTGGCTCAAGGATTCCCTTCACTACTTCTTTAGTCAGCCATATCAACCAGGCAATTAGACTTGAATCATGCAACTCAAACTGGATGGACACGACGCTTCACAAAGTTGGCTCCACCAAATCAACTCCAACATTACGATTCTGTTAGAACATGTTTTTCACCTTTAGAGAATCATTTGGAACTCATAACTCAACATGAATATAAACACGCATATCCCAAAGATAGGTGCAACTCAAGAAATAATGTTATTATGTCGACTCTTCTCAGATAGTCTTCTGTCGCTGAAACTATCATAACTGAATAACATAACTTAACTGAAACTTCATATCTGACTCGGTGTGAATGTACATAGCATCTAGAACATGTATACACCACGGAAATAAACACACATAGATCCAGAACATTTTTACTAATAATTGCATATAGAACACTGCTGTATATTATATATTGTCATCAATGACAAACATACAATCAATTATTTGTATAGAATCAAATCTCCAACATCACCGACTTCAAATTTAGAAAAACCTAAACCTTGTTTCTCACCATTTCTCCTTTGGCTTGAGATTTTTTCATCAAGTTTAACATAATTCTTATTGAACTTGTCCAACAGATTATTAACACTCTTCAACTCTTCTTTCAACTTTTCATTCTCGTTTCTCAGATCTTCATTCAACCTTAGGGCTTCTTGATATCCCTCATTTGTATCATGCAATGTACTAACCTCTTCCTTAGATCTAAAAATATCATTCACTTTAATCATTAGGGTTTCATCTTTGGCTTTCAGGCATCCTTTTCAACTTTGTTACCTTCATCTACAACTTTCTTTGCTTCCATCTCTTGACCCATTTTCATTGAGAATTTTTTCAACTCCCTTTGCATGTTCTTCTTTTCTTGCTTCAGCTTGTCCAACATATTATGGATTTCCTTGTTGTCCTTAGCTAGCTACTCATTCTCCATGACCATAGTCTCTACCTCAGATTCATCAGAACCACTCTACTCATATAGGTGTTCAATGAGATCTCGAGACTCATACAGTTTTTTAACCAACTCTTGTCTCTTATCCCTAGAAATTTTCAATTGATCCTTGACTTTATCAATCATATATTCAGCCTTTGCAAGTTTAGTTCTATAGAACTCCATGTCTTCCTTAAGGATATCACACAATTTGTTAGGGCTCTTTAAGGGAACTAGGCTCTAATACCAATTTTTAGTATATAGAAGTACTGAGAGGGGGGAGAATCAGTGTAAACAAGTAATGAACCAATTCAACCAAGAATATGATTATTCTTTTAAATAACTTACATACAACCAAACATGCAAGTGTAACTATGCAATAGAAATAAAATAATTCAAGCATCCACAAAACATAACACATAACACCACTATTTTAATCATAGAAACCCTTGCAAGAGGGATAAAACCACAGTGAGGATGACACCCACAAATATCTTCACTTTAGTAAAATAGTTTCCCTATTAGGAGCTTATAATACCCTATTAGGGGCTCACCCAGTTAAGAGTGACTAATACCTTGTTATAAGTACAAACAGGTCTATTAGGATCTACCTCAATAAAGGATTTGAACTCCTCAGAATTCACCCTATTAAAGGATTTATACAATGAGATTTTTTAAAGTCCACCTTGTTAAGGTATTTATCCTACTAACCTATTAGATTTCTCGTTAAGAAATGAACTCAAATGACTGATCTGGGAATGACATTTCTTTCTTGTAAGATCCAATCCAATCTTTGAAGCCTGGCATAATATTCTACCTCTATCTCTGATCACAACCACCAAAATCATGATCTTCAACCCTAAATCATATGATTTATCTTGCCTTTATATTGTTGTTCTTAAGTCGGTTAATACTTGAAAAGCATCCCACAATTCAGCCCACTACTTTGACCTAGATCATGAAAATCAGCCCCAATCATACCTAACATATCGGCCCAAAGCATAATAGAAGTATTTGTTGCAAAAGAATGACAAATAATCAACCACCTCGATCATCTAATCATCAAGAACTAATCGGTAATTCAATTGATTCATATTGAACACAACACCAAAATACCAACTTTCACAAAATGTTGAGTTAACCATAGTGATGCTCTAGTAACAACTCCACCTCCCAATGTGCTCGCAAACTCGATCACTACTCAAAACACTTATGTTATTATCTTCATGTTAATTGGTCAGAACACTTCGCATAAACTGCTTCACCTATTCATCTTGTCAATCTATATCTGCACCATATTCACCAAATCTAATAGAGTTGTGGAGCTTCCATCAATTAAAAACTCAAACTCTTCATCTCAACTACAAAATCCATCATAATGCCAACAATAGTTAGGATTAAGGTTTAGGGTTCTAGTTAGAATAATATTTATGTTAGAGTTTAGGGTTATGGTTAGAACGATGGTCATGTCTAGGTTTTTGATCATTATTCAAGGGTTAGGGTTTGGGTCATGGTTAGGGTCAAGGTTATGGTTAGGTTTGAAGATTTGGGTTCTCACACTGTGGTTAGTGTTAATGTTTAACCTCATTTAGATGATGGTTAGGGTTAGGGTTTGTATTTGAATTATGGTCAGGGTTAGAGTTAGGATAATAGATACGATTAGGTTTAGGGTTTTGGTTAAAATTATGGCCACTTGGTCATTTTTGTAATCACGGAGATTTATTTTTCTATAAAGTGTAGTAATGCTTCCTTTGCCCAACGATCATCGTACAAAATGACATATTGGGTAATATCATTTTATATGTAGTGGTCTATATTAGATAAATTAGGAAATTTTATCTAATTATTTATTAATTAGATATTTTAATTATTTTTCATTTAAGATAAAATTAGGCATTTCATTTAAACTAATTTTGGTTTTCTAGATTTAGTTTAGCTATAGTTGAGATTAATATAGCTCCTACTTTGCATTGCTTTATTTCTTCTAAATTTAGGATTATGATATTTGTTGCTTTCTATAAAGCAAGTTATTATTTCATTTTAATGTATTTCAATTAATTATTTGTGAAATCAATATAGAATTATAGGGTTTTTATAGAGCATATTGTTTTTTTTTATATCTTCTATGTGAAGGGTGTAGAATCCTCTACATAGATCTATAGTCAATCTTTCTATATTGTTCTCCAAGTACATTTCATTCAAATATTTTTGTTTTCCTTATTTTCTTAATTACTTTTATGTTTTAGTACTTGGTATGGATGTATTTGTTGGAGAGGGTTGCATTTTATGGCTCTACATCTTTCGAGATTCTTGGGATTTAATTATTTAATTTAAGGATTTGTCTTGAATATTTTGGTTTAACCTTCGATGGATACGAGAAGGGGATAAGGAGAGGGAGATAAGGGGAGAGAGAGGGAGGGAGAAAGAGTGGGGGAGTTTAGAGATTATTATTGTAGGATTTAGGGTTTAAGTTTTATTGACTATTGTAACCACCCTAATTTGGTCTACTCTAACTAGAGACCCTATTTTCCCTAAATGTGATCATACCCTCAATTATGTCAATCCAACTATTTGATTATTGACATAATTCATCAAAAATAAAAATAATCTCCTAAAATCAAAGTGATTTCATCACTACCTCACATTAATTACCTTGGCCTATTTAAATCAAATCAACCCAATTAAATCTTTGGCTAAAGTAATTAATTAAAAGGGAATTAATAAGCTCTCTAAATACAACTCATCACTTGCACATGGAAAGTCAATCCATGAACCAATGAGAGTTCACTTGCATGGATCACTCACATGTATTTCCAAATATTAAATCCTCACCTCTCCTCACAAGTTAATCTCAACCACTCATTTCTCAAATTCTTCCATAAAAGGAGTGAATTTTGAGCTCAATAGGTCCCAGATTTTAGCATTCTAATTGCATCCTTATGCTGTCATTTTGTTTCATGATTTCAATAGCTAATTAGATAAATTTCATTTATGCTTTAATGAATCCTTGCATCATTCTTAGCATGAATTGCATATTTAATAGCTTCATTGTAATTTTGAATCTTCCATTCTAGGACTGAAAGTGTCATTGAATTGATGCATAATCTGAGAGCAATTTATAGCTTAAATCATACTCTTTCTAGATAGGAAGCAATATGTCAATTTATGTGGTTTCCTTATGCTTTTCAATTGATTTCCATATTTATAACCATTTATGCAATGAAATATTGAAGTTTTGTGTTGTAGCTTGGGGGTACATAATTCACACACATTTCAGGCGCCCATCGTGGGGCCGAGCCACAAATTTCTAACCATTTTGAGCTAATTGATTATCATTTTTTACTTTATTTTTGGGTGCAGACTTAGCATTTGGAAGAAAAGGATCACATCTTGGAAATAAGCTCACACCTGGGATATCTTGCATCACATCTAGTAAATCCCAAATCACTTCTGGTAAAGGCTCACATTTGGTTAATTCTAGATCACATTTAGTATAAAAGATCACATTTAGGATCTTTGCTCGCATTTAGTGATTCTTGGATCACATTTAGGAAGTAAATTCACATTTGGTGAAGTTTAGAGTCACATTTGATTATCTTATTGGCATGATTAATGAATTTGATGACTAATCAACTGACTTTGCATGTTTTTGGATGAATCTTATTGTTTGAGCAGCCAAATGAGATCTTGTAGGACATTGTTGAAGACTTCTTTGGCTAAGGAGATGGAATGAAACTAATAACAAGTGGTTTTGTAGGTGTCCTCATACATTCAACCAAACTTTTTTGTAATTCTAGGAACTTAACACAATTTCTCTCCAATCTGTAACTTGATTAGAGAAGTATGCTCTTTTCCATTATGGAAAATTAGAACCTCAAACATCAAGTTAAGATTTGAATATAAATTGGGGAAATAAACTTAATTGCTCAAAAGTGTTTTGGTTAAATTCTTTTAAAGGAACCTATTTTTAAATTTGAATTTGGTTCTTAGTCCAACTAGAGGATTATGCTCTTTTCCCAAATTGGAAAATCAGAAACTTGATATGGGGGACTAAGTTTTGAGTTTAAAAATTTGAGGGAAAGAACTTGCATGATGTGTTTGATAGGATAAAATGACATGGCTAGGAGAACATGCTCTTCTTCCTCGTGAAGAACAATAAATCTAGACTCCTAAGTTGTCAATCCTCTTTATTGATTTTAACTTTAGAGGGCCTTCTGGTTGAGGAAAAAATCTCCCTAGAACGACCCAAGTGAGGATAGGTGAACGCCAACCCTTCCATCTCACTATAATAAAAATGCTTCCTTGAGGCTAAAGTCTCAGAAGACGCAATCAGTTTTATCCTGAGAATTTTGACTATCATTCCTTAGACATGCTTGGATGTGTGTAGAGTGGAGCCGCTTGAATCTTGGTTGCGTGATTACACTCATATATGTACTCATAGGGATATACGCCTTAATTTTGCCTTGTGTAATTCTATGGGGGACGATTGCGAATGAATGCCCAGATTAAAACACTTTGTAGTAAAGACCACCTGATTTATCTCTGAAAGGTGATAATCTTTGTGCAAGGCAAATAGTAATTGCCACAAGATACTCATCATTTTGTCCCCTCACTTGTGTTTGGAGTCAGATAATACAACATCATGATTGGAGCCATTGCGTGCTTAGTGATGGTCATATTCTGATTAGCATTTGAGAGTGTACCTGAGTTTACAAGAAAATATTTTCATGTTGTGCCATATATTTTAGGGAATAGGTGTGTTTGGTCCTTAAATAACTTGCTTGATGTTTCAAAATTGAAATAACAAGATAAACACCCCAAAAAATTAGTATTTTGACAATCACAAACATTTATGCTACTCAAAAACACTCTAGAATTCATCAGACAGACCCTAGAATCAGAAAAAAATTCATGTCTTTCAAAGCAAAGTGGAAAAATTAGAAAAAATGATTTAGGAAATAGATTCGCATTTGGGAAGAAAGCTCACATTTGGTAGACCTAGATCGCATCTGTTCAATATAGTCACATTCAAGAAGAGCAAGCTCACATCCCGTATATCTAGGGTTGCATCTAGTAAATTGCATTTGGGACAAAGGATACTTACACACATGTTACACTCAGAAACTTTTCAATTTTGGATACCCTTTTTGCTTGTTAGTCAAAATCTGTTGTTCTTGTTGGTCCACCTAACATTGTTTCTCAATCTAATTAAAAGTCTACCTTGCATATTATTTAGGGTTGTCGCAATTGATCCCAAATTGTGTTGTCACATCACTAAAAAAATATTCTTGGTTACCAGCTCACTATCAAGGCATTCTAACCCTCTGATGCTGGAATCAATCACTTCAAACAATCAAATTCACACTCACCACCCACTTGGACAAACACATTTGGACAATTCAAAAATTCCTTTTGGCACAATTAGAACACTTTTGAAAAAATTGAGACCTTTCTTTTATGGTTAAAATAAGAAAGAAATAATACCTTGCTAACGATTCAGAAAAACCTCCAAGATTACTTAAATTTCAACAAGAAGAGACATCTTGAAATCCCCTCTTTGATCAAGACTCACCCAACATGGATATACCACAAAGAGAATGGAGTGTTTCCTTTGAGGGATATTACCAAGATGATAACCAAGATGCAAGAGAAAATCAAGAAGAGAGAAATCATGACTGTCTTGTGTTTGATTTAGAAAGTGATGAGGACATATCAGAAGAAGAATACAATAAACTCAAACAAAGTAGGAAGTTTCAAAGGACCTTGGAGAAAATCATTGGGGAAGCCAAGGAAAAATACTTCCTTCACCTAGCTTATCTTGGAGTAAAACTTCCTAAGGACTATGATGTTGAAAGATTGAAGGAAAAAGAGGTAAAAACACCCATCTCCATTCTCTCAAAACAACTATATCAAATGCAAATGGAACTCGCAGCACTCAAGAAAGACAAGGCTAAACCAACAAAGAAATACTCCTTGGAGCACATATGTTTGTTTCCTTTTGACAAGAGCATAAACATGGTTCCATTCCCACCTAACATGGCATGACCCAAATATGAAAAATACATGGGAGAAATGGATCCACATGACCATGTGAGATAATTTTGTGCTCTATGTATAGAATACATGCATGAACCGACATATTTGATGAGACTATTTCTAGGAAGTCTAGGTGGAAATGCTATGGAATGGTTCTCTAAACTAACACCCAGTGTGCAAACATTCGTAGAGTTAATTAAAATATTTGTCCAACATTACTCCTACAACATACAACACAATGTTACCATGATGGATCTTTGCAATAAAAAACAACGAACAGGTGAATCCTTCACACACTTTTTGCAACGGTGGAGGACAATATTTGTAAGGTACTCAAGACACATACCTGAATCTAAAAAGATGGAGATCTTTATAAACAACTTAGTACCTAAAATGAATTATGCCTTACAAATGTAAGATTCTCAAACTTTTGACAGAATGGTAAAGAACTCCATTCGTGTCGAAGAAGTTATGGTTAAGAAAGGGGAAATCACACTCCAAAATGACAATAAATCATCTAACAATTATAACAACAAACCTAAATGGTGGAACAAGAACAAAAATGTTGTTAATGATGGATTGGTAGAAGCCTCAAATGCGAATTTTAAACCAGGTATGTTTAATCTCACAAACATCCTACAAGCAAGCAAAGAAGCTAAGGTAACAATAACAATACCAAGAGCAAACACTAATGCCAACAAGAATAAGTCATGGATGTCTAGACCATAGTGGACATTTACTCTATTGGGAGAACCTCTTGAGACGGTTTTGAAGATTCTCTTGGACAATAAATCATCACTTTATCAAAGTCAAAACCATGGGAACCATAAGTAAAACCAATATGGTGGAACGATAATGCCTATTGTGATTTTCATAAGAATAAATAACATAAGACCAATGATTGTGTCAAAATCAAATATGTTATACAAGATCTCATTGATAGAGGCAACATAAAAGTGGAAGAACATACATCTAATGAAGATCATACAGCATATAAGAAACCATTTCCCAACTATGAAAAAGGAGAAGCCTCTAAAGGAAAAGGAAATGAGGTCAATTACACCTATTCTCATAATGATAATGTGATCAATATGTTGGACATAAAGAATGAATCAATCAATGTGATCACTATCAAAGGTTTCAAAGACAAGTTGACACATTCAAATGTGGTAACATGAAGCCAAGTACAAGTCATGATTAAAGGAGTTAATTCCTTATCCAAATAGGCAACATCATCTAAACCACCTGCTGTCACAATTCCTAAACTAGCAACATCAAGACAAATGGTTCCTACACCTTCAACTAACTACAACTTAGTTGACTAATTGCAAAGAATCTCAGCTCAAATCTCTATATTTAATTTATTGAATATCTCTTCAGTGCATAGGGAAGTTCTTGAACAAGCCCTACATTCTGCCAATGTTCCAAAAGGCATAGATGTAGACAAATTCCAGGCAACGGTCAATCACACATCAGTTCTACATTATCTCCCTTTTTTAGAAGAGGATGACAAATCTTTGACTCATCCCCATAATTAACCCCTTCATATTGAGGTCCTGATCCATAAACACTATGTAAAATGTGTATTGATAGATGGAGGTGCACGGTTGAATATATGTACTCTCAATCTGGTCAAAGCATTGGGTCTTTCAGAGCATGTAATCAATTCAAGGAGTGAGATAAGTATCAAGGCCTATGATGAAGAGGAAAGATTGTCCAAAGGACTAGTTGGTTTACCCATAAGAATAGGACCAATTGAACAAAATGTGATTTTTCAAGTTCTTGATCTACTGTTGGCCTGTAACATACTACTAGGAAGACCTTGGATACATGAAATGCAAGCAGTGCCATCTACTTACCACCAATGTATCAAATTCTCACACAATGGGGTGGAAAGAACAATTCCTACAAATTCACACTACACTTGAAACAACATCAAGGTAGATAGTATGGTTCCTCACAATATGGAAGTTCCAAAATAGTTCCCAAATGAAACATCTAAAGACATAGTGATGAGAAGCTTTGGAAAGACATTAAAACTTCAATAAACTAGCGTGGGGAATACAAACTAGATACAAACCATCATTGGCTAACATTCTTGTATCTCTAAGATCATATGAGAAACCTGTTAGAATGAATTTAGAATAACTAAGAGGGGAGGGGTGAATCAGTTATCCTCAGGTCTAGATGTAGCAAATAAAAACTTTTTGTATTTCAGATCTACTCGGCAGTAGTAGCATATGTCAACAACTTTAATCATGCAGTTTACTGTCAATTGAAATTTTCTTGTAGAAACATAACACTACACCAAACCATAAGCATTCACACAAGTTGACACAAGTATTTAACGTGGAAACCCAATATGGGAAAAACCACCAGTAACATGCTACCAAGTTTTCACTCTTCTGAAGTGATGCCCTGTAAGGAGCCAACCCTGTAAAAGGTTACAATAACACACTGCTAGGTGTGACCTGGTTAAAGGATTTAATCACCCTGTCAGGAGTGGCCTTGTTAGAGGACTTAGAACATTCCACCTAAATGTCACCTTGTTAGAGGATTTATACAAATGACTATTAGGTCAACCTTGTTAAAGAATTTAACTGATACAATGATTAGAAAGTAATCAGCAATTGTGATCTAATACATACAACTTACTTTGCAATTCAGATCCAATTATACCTCTGATGTTGACTTATTGGATATCTTGCAATGTCATTTTAACCTTCTGATCTGCTTGGAAATTCATCAAGCAATCACACATGCAACTCTTTGCTTCTGTATTCAGCCTTCTCTGCTAGATCATGCTAAACAGTAAATCAACTATGCAACCCTTTTGCATACACATCCACTTCACATTCAGTAGCATACCTCTTGCATCCTGAATGAATAACCACTTGAGGTTATCATATACCTCTCTGTCTAGGTTAGATAAATCTTTTGCTGCTTGAACAAGATCATAGATCTTAGGTTAGGTTAGATCCGACGGATCATTCCATCTTTGCATTACATTTACTTCTCCAAAGTAGTCTCTAATTAAATCTTGAAGCCATGCATTAATTATAGTTACCCATACATTAAATGATGTGGATCAATATTTAATTAACATTACATGTCCCAATAAAATTAACTAAGTCGGCCAGAGATCTCAAATCTCATCATTAATCCAATTACTGTAAGTTGGCCAACACCACTGTTTCCACTTAGCAATTTCAATGGTGCTCGCCATTGAACAACTTTGCTTGTCACAAGCAACTTTTCTCAGCACAAGCAACTTTTTCTCGGCACAAGCCAAACTTGCTCGGCAGAGAACAGCCAAAAAAACTGTCTTTGAAAGATAAACAACTAATTATTTTTCCAGAGTGCCAACTGATCAAGTACCCTTTTAATTGCCTTAACTCAACCATTCACTTAGTCTTCTTGTTAAATCTTCTTCATCATCAGTAGATATGGTACTCAAATAGATAACAATAGTCTCACTAGTTAAGGTTTGACATCAATGACAAAATAACAATTGCTTGCATTGTCACTTTCCAACAATCTCCCTCTTTGGCATTGATGGCAACACAAAATATTAAAACAATGATTTAACAAGCATAGTTACCAACCACTCCAAAAATTCACCTGTGTTCCTTGATATGAATGAATATTCATTAATGTCTTTCGCTTCATTCTGATTCTTATTTGTAAAACATTTATCCCTCTGTGTCTGTAATCACACTGTAATCATCTGTGTCTAGTCATTTGTAGACTCCCTCTGAGTAGATAATCACTTCAATGTTTTCAACAGTAACTTTTCCCTCTATACAATATTTCCCTCTTGGTAATCTCTTCTTCTAGGTAATCTCTCCCTCTTTATAGGTAATCTCTCCCTCTTTATAGGTAATCTCTTCTTCTAGGTAATCTCTCCCTCTTTGACAACAATGCCAAAGATGTCAATATCATTATCATGTAGATCTTCAGTATCATGCTGATCCTGTCATCTTGATTATGACTAATTTTCTTTTCTGTCCTTGTCTATCTTCACAACTTTAGCCAGCATCCTAAAGTGTGACTAATTGTGCATCAATGTGTCAAGTATTCTGAATGTAATATTTGATGCAACAGTATCATTCAAAACTTAATTATCCTTAGTTAGGGGAATCACCCCCATTTTACCTCGTAGATACTCATGAGCATCCTTGGGTAGTGCTTTTTTGAATATGTCTACTAATTTTTCTTTAGTGTTCACATAATCCAGTCTCACTTCTTTATTCTGAACTAGCTCCCTCAAGTACTGATACTTGATAGCTATATGCTTTGTCTTTGAGTGCATAATAGGATTTTTAGAAATATTAATAGCACTCATGTTATCACAATATATGACAACTGGGTTAGTGATTTCTTCCTTCATACCTTTCAGTATTATCTTCAATCACACAATGTTAGAACAGTTAACTGCTACTACCACATACTCGGCTTCAGCTATAGATTGTGAGGTGCAGTTCTGTTTCTTGCTTGTCTAGGAGATCAATCTCTTTCCTAAAAGAAATGCTCCACCAGTAGTGATTTTCCTGTCATCAACATTTCCAGCCCAGTCAGAGTCAGTGTAAACTTTGAGTTCAAACTTGTCATTCTTCTTGTAGTATAGACCATAGTCATCAGTTCCTTTCAAATATCTTAGAATCCTTTTTACTACCATCATGTGATTTTCCTTGGGGTTAGTAGAAAACCTTGCAACAATTCCAACAACTAGGGCAATATCAAGTCTACTGTGTACAACATACTATAGTTTTCCAATCATTGATCTATAGAGTGTTTGATTTACTTCTTTTGTGTCATCATCTTTTGTCAGCTTTTGTCCAGTAGCCATGGGTGTACTCACTGGTTTGGACTCTTCCATTCCAAAAAATTTAAGTATCTCCTTGATATATTTAGATTGAGTGATATAGATACCATTCTTCATTTGATAAATTTGTAAGCCAACAAAGAATTTTATTTCACCAAACATAGACATCTCAAACTCAGTTTGCATCTCTATTGCAAATTTTTGACAAAACACATCTTGTCCACTAAATATGATGTCATCTACAAAAATTTCAGCTAATAATGTACCTTTGCTTTGCTCTGTCTTCAAGTACAGGTTGTTGTTATCATTTGTTCTTGCAAATCCAATATTGATCAGATAACTATGCAATCTCTCATACCATGCTCTTGGCGCTTGCTTCAATCCATATAATGCTTTGTGCAATCTGCAAACCATATTACTTTTGTTTGGGTCTACAAAACCATCAGCTTGCTCAATATACACTTCTTCTTCCAAGATACCATTGAGAAATGCAGATTTCACATTCATTTGATAAACTTTGAATCCTTTATAGGCTGCATATGCAAGTAAGGTTCTGACTCCTTCCAATCTTGCAACTAGGGTGAAGGTTTCACCATTGTTAATTCCTTCCTCCTATGCATAACCCTTGCATACCATTCTAGCTTTGTTTCTTGTCACATCTCCATGTTCATTCAGCTTATTCTTGAATACCCACTTTGTACCAATTACATTTTTATCCTTTGGCCTAGGTACAAGTGTCCAAGATTTGTTATTCTCAATCTGTTCAATTTCCTCATTCATTGCCTGTATCCAATCTTCATTTTCTAAAGCATATTTCACTATTTTGGGCTCAAATTCACATAACAGACATGTGTCATTTTTCAGCTTACTTCGTGTCATAATAGAAGAATCCTTTGATCCAATGATTTGATCAGAATTGTGATTTCTTCTCACATATTTTTCTAGAGTAGGCTCAGTCCTTGTTGTAGGTTCATTGTCTGTATTCAATTCTGGTTTATTCTGTGAATCGGCATCTCCATCAGATAGCTCTGCATTCACTTTTTGTTGCTCGGCAACTCCACTCTATGACTCGGCAGGTGCATGTTGTTGTTCAGTAGTAGTCTTAGGTAGTGAATTAGAATCATCCTCATCCAGATATACAAATGATCTGTAGCTTTTAGGCTCTTGTGTACTTTTAGCTCCATTTCTTTCTGCAAACTCATCAATTCTTACATTTGCACTTTCAACAATTTTGTTAGTATTAGAATTCAGACATTTGTATGCTTTGCTTTTCGTTGAGTAACCAAGGAATATGCCTTCTTCACCTTTAGCATCTAGTTTTCCATTTCTGTTGTCCTTTAGTATAAAACATTTGCTTCCAAATACTTTAAAATACTTTACATTGGGTGCATAACCATACCAAAGTTCATAAGGTGTAGCATTTGTACCTTTCTTGACTCGAACTCTATTTAGTGTATAGACTGTAATACTTACAGCTTCTTTCCAATATTTTTGTGCAACATTTTTCTCCATCATTAGTGTTCTAGCACTGTCCATGATGGATCTGTTCCTTTGTTTAGAAATACCATTTTGTGGAGGACACCTAGGTGTGGACATCTGTCTCTTTATGCCTTGGTCATTGTAGAACCTGTTGAACTCATTAGAAATAAAATCTCCACCTCTGTTAGATCTTAAGCATTTCAAACTTTTTCATGTTTCCTTTTCAACTTTAGCTAAGTACCATTTAAATAACTGGAATGCATCAGATTTTTCCTTGAGAAACATTACATTCATCATCCTTGAATAATCATCAACAAATAGAATAAAATATCTAGCACCA
>MU224510.1:659526-691490 GCA_018584345.1 Thuja plicata
TTCAGTTCTAAAAGGTAACTCAAAATTAGCTCTTCAGTTAACCAAACTCTATCTCCTCTCTCTCAGTTGAAGAGGTGGAGTTTACTGATGGCTTCTCCAGTTCCCTTTGATCTCAACCGTTCATCTCCTATCTCTGGGATTGATCTCAATCATTCATCTCATTCTCAATTCTTATATAACAAACCCTTCATAACCATTTGAAGGATCTAGGATTTCAATCTCACATGCGCCATTACTCTATCAGATTGGTTCAAGCATCAAGCCATCTTACGATCACACACACATTCAATATCAATTTCTTAATGCTCCCAAGTCATAGACACTGCCCACACCAATACTGAGCATCACAAATAGCATTTTGGAAGGAGCAGAGAGAGAAAATAGAAGCTTCAAGAAATTGGGTTTGTATTCATTTGTTTTCCTCTTATTTGCTTGTACATTTTATTGATTCATAGTTTCATTATTAGTATCTTGTTTCTTATCAATTTCCCCCATTACAAATCGATGCTACTAACCCCTTGTTTATTCGAGAGTGTTACAGATTTTGATCCCCGTGTACAAGAACATTCTAAAAATCCTACATATAACTATGAGTAAGTCTGCCAGAGACTGGAATTTACAATTGTATCCAACACTATGGGCCTATAAAACAAGTATTAGAACACCAACAGGATCCACGTCATTTTCTCTAGTCTATAGCGCAGAAGCAATATTACCAATTGAAGTAGAAATTTATTCTTTGTGAGTATCTCTTCAAGGTCTTGTCACATATGAAAAATACCGCATAGATAGGGTTCATGCACTAGAACTGCTAGATGAGTGCAGACAACATGTGTTCGATCACCTTAAAGTCTATCATAAAAGGATGTCAAAAGGTACAACAATAAAGTAAATCCATGAGATCTTCAAGTGAGGGATCTCATTCTAAGAGAGAATCCTAAAAATCAGCCTTCTAAGAGAGAATCCTAAAAATCAACCAAATAGATAACAAAAAGGCAAGTTTGAACCCAACTGGCTAGGGCGTTTTGTTATCACAACAAATTTTGGGTCAAGCGCTTATTAGTTAGCCACACTTGAAGGAGATGTCCTTCCTGATCCTATCAATACCCTACACTTGAATTGGTTCTATGCTTGACATCTAGCCAAAGGTCTTGTACAGTGAAATTGATCCTGAGAAAATACCAAAAAAAAGCAAAAATTGATCCTGAAAAAAACTAAAAACCATGGAAAAGAGAAAAATCAAAAACAGTGGAAAAAGTCCTGAAAATTGGTATTCTTGGTGAAAACCTGGCAAATAGGTGCCTTGATAATAGGAAAAAAAGAGAAAAAAAGGTAAAAAGAACAAAAAAATTAAAAAAGTGAAAAAGTGCCTTGGCGTAAACCTGACAAATAGACGTCTTGGTAGCAAAAATAAAAATTTGACGAGTGGTGAAAACCTAGCAAACAAGCATCACTTATACTCTGTGCTCCATCTATCAATGCAGTGCTTGCACCAATCCTTCATGATCATATCTTTGCTATCGGTTGAATCTGAATTCCTCATGAATGTACTATCTTGCCTGGGATTTGTCTATATTTGTATCTTAGAGATATTCATATTGCAACGGGGGCATCTTTGCTAGCATTTTCGGTCAACGTTTGTTGTTTTCTAGGTTGTCCTAAGTCCTTGTCTAGGAAGGTTTGCCACTACAAATAGTATTTCTTAATACTTGAATCAAAACATCACTATCACTATGACAAACAGAGGTGTTTCTTAAACACCACCTACCTATAACTAACATCATACTAGTGTTTCTTAACACTTTAATCAAACAGTGTTTCTCAAAACTACATTGGATTGTAATTGCTTATATTTTTATCTCCCTAACTCAGACACATAAATACATGGTTTAATTCCAAGTTGTGATTGATGATTTCTCTACTATGATTGAAAAATGAATCAAAGGTGTTCCTAAATACCACATAAACATGTATAGATTGATCTTGATTTGATCATGATGGTTTTTATGTTCCAATGATGTTTCAAACTAGGGGCATGTAAACAGTTATGAATTTTATTTGTCTGCTTATCAATTATTGCTTGTTATGTCTTCTGAGTTACTCCATGAATTCTATTAAATGACAAAGAGTCACAAGGATAGGGGGCATGATGTTTTATTGGTTTTCTGTGTGTAGTGATTGTTTCAATGATCCTATAAATTTCACCTAACTTGGATGTTTATGGTAAGAGCTTCCAACATGAGTGGATAACCGCACATATCTCAATCTTTTTTATGTGTAAGCTGCGGTGAGGTTGAATCAATTTCCTTGTCTGTTTCTAATTAATTTCTTAAGTAAGCTGTATGACACATTATGTACCCAATGATATGAATATAAAAGTTCATTGTGGGTTACATATCCTATATTACACACAGACAGAAGATGATTCTTAAAGCAAAAGGAGATAATTGACAAGTCATCCTCACCTCTATGCCTTGATGCTTAGGTTTATTTTTAACATTGCATCCAATAAAAATAGTATTCATACTTTCATGATCCTTTTTTGGTATCAATGACATTTGTACTAACTAATGATGTTCTTTACACAAACGCCCTATGATGATAAAATGCTAAAATGTAAAAAGATCAGTGACGGTCCTAGAAGTATGCATTTAGTTGCATTTAAGTTTGCATGATCCATTTAAACAACATAAATACTTCAGCTCAAAATGATTTCCTGGTTCATTCAAAATCCAAGTTTGACTACTCAATCTATGCTTCTGATATATTTATTTGAGTTGATGAAAACTATCAACCCACAGCTCCCAATAATCACCTGCATGCAAACACCTGTCATAGAAAGAGAGAAGCAAAAGTTATGGAGGCCAGAAACAACAAATCTGTGGAAGAGAAAAAATCCTCAATTGATTCAATAAAAATGGAATTGAATTAGAAAATAATTACAAAGAGATCAATCCTTATAAAGGAGATTGAACACCTAGAAGGTGGAAAAACCTAGGTTGCATGAATAATTAATAAAAGAATTAATTATAACATGCCTAAAGTTTAGCTTAAGTAAACTAGAGATAAAAAGGTGACTAAATAATTAAATCAATACTAATTTAATTACTAAGTGAATAATATGTCTTAATAATTAAATCAATAATGATTTAATTAATAAGTGAAAATATCATTTTACTCTAACATCCCCCTTAAGATAAACTTAGGGAGAAGCTAAAAACCTAGAAACAACTACTGAAAGAAGGAAATGGGTCCCGACAACAAGGCTTGATCAGGTACCCAAGAACAAAGAATCTCTATAAAGAGGATAAAAGGGAGAAAACCCAGTGGGAAAAACACCTCTTCGAAAAGAGATGAAGACTAGCGAAGGACTGAAGAATCATCCAAACTAGAGAATATTCTAGAAGAATAGGAACAAAGGAAAAACATGTAGAACACCTCTGAAGCATGAAGCTACAAACACTATCAAAGAATAACTATTATAACCTCCACTATAATAGAACATGATCAGGTAGAGAAGGTTGTAAACAAAGCTTGAATATTTGATCAATTTAAGATGGAAGGATGCTTCCAAAACAAGAATGAAAGAGTGTCCATATGATAAATGATCCATCTCACCGAAATGCATAAGTACCCAGCCACTGCATTCGCCTAGTACATAGGAACAAATACTGAATACATAGATCACTCCATCAAACCAAGGAATCATTAGAACCAACAAGAGATACCCCACCATAATGCTAAGTACGGAGAGGCATGACAGGTACACCAAATTAGACTGCCATGAATAACTGCATGATGAAGAACATACAAACACATATAAAGGATGGTGTCATGGAAGGATCACTCTCTTGACACACATCATGAGGCTAATGTCGTGGAAGGAACACTCACTAGACAAAGGTAGATGGAAAATAAATAAAATATCAAACCCCCATGACACTTTATAATATAGTGTGACTATAATCAAGCACAAAATGTGCATGATCCCAAACATGCATCAAATGACATTTTATTTTAGTGCATTTGCAAAAAAATAAATGCGACATAAATAGATGTCTACAATATCTAGGAATAACATAAATCTTTAGAAACATGAATAAAAACTAAAAAGAAGTCATCCAATGTGTGGGAAACAATCCCAAGACCTGAAACATCCAAGATATCCACCAGATTGCAAAAACACAAAAATGAATAAAATACCTAGAGCAGAATCTAGGTTTGAGACCCATGAAATAAGATAGAGCACTGACCCAACTTTCTAACGCCATGTAAAAGTTGAAAAATGGAGTCCGGATGAGTAAGATATGGCTCCCGAAGTGCAAAAAAGAACCCTAAATTTGATTGAAAAAACCCTTCAAAGATGGAAAAATCAAAAAATCTAACCTCCAAATTTAAATAGATCTCAGAAAGAGCTTTCCGACGTTATAAGATAGGTCAAAATTTGATACCATATGCGCAATATATGAGCAAAAAACCACAAGGTGCTCATTATAAAAAAAGGGCAAGTTGTATGATGAGTTGGTGGTTGTCAAATAAATTTAACCCAAATCTCAGACCTACGACTACTGACATCAGGGGCATGGAAACTGAGGCGGAGTGAATAGCGAGGTTTTTTTGCCTTGAAAAGTGTACAAAGGTCGTGCATGCAAAAATGAGTGCCCAGATTTCTATTGTGTCCTAATTGGACATTCCTTATATAAAAATGGGGGTTTTGGGGGCATTCTGGATGTGGTCATGAGGTCAGTTTGCGCCCACAATGCTCCAAAAAATATCTCCACCCAAAATCCACACAACTTTTCACATAAAACCTCTCAAAAAAGCCAGATATGAAGGGAAAGATCAAAAAACTCTCATGAAGAGAATAAGGGCATGAAAGGGTGGAGCTCTGATACCATATTGGATTTGATGACAACTATCAACCCACAACTCCCAAGAATCACCTGCATGCAAACACCTATCACAGAAAGAGATAAGCAAAAGCTATGGAGGCCAGAAACAACAGATCTGTGGAAGAGGAAATATCCTCAATTGATTCAATAAAAATGGAATTGAATTAGAAAATAATTACAAATAGATCAATCCTTATAAAGGAGATTGAACACCCAGAAGATGGAGAAACCTAGGTTGCATGAATGATTAATAAAAGAATTAATTATAACATGCCTAAAGTTTAGCTTAAGTAAACTAGAGATAAAAAGGTGACTTAATAATTAAATCAATAATGATTTAATTAATAAGTGAATAAGGTTTCTTAATAATTAAATCAATAGTGATTTAATTAATAAGTGAAAATACCTTTTTACTCTAACAATATTAATGTTGTTTCATATTCATTGCATTCAATTTGCATTCATAATGGAAAAGGCGGAAAATACAAAAAAAAAAACATTCAAGTGTTGCATTTTCACATCCTAAGTGCATCCATACATATGTTTGCATAAAGAAAATCTAAAAAACATACATCTTCGTATCCACATAGAAATCATCTAACACATCTATATATCAATAATAATCAAAGAGCATAAATTATGTCATCAAATGAATCTATTCTAAATCATCATAAAGACCAAGTACATCATCTAGTGTGAATCAATCTAATCATCTATCACATACAACAACTATCAAAAGAGAAACAATGAGCATATCAGAATCAGAAGCTGTCATCTCATATATATCAGTGTATATCAAATCAAAATGTGTAAATGTCTACAACATTATCAAAGAGATCACGATCAAAATGTACAAATGTATAAATGTCTGGAGTATAAGGGATGGTCACAGAAGGATCAATATACAAAAAAACTTATGGATAATCAATGATATCATGTCTTACTACCCCCCTCTCCCTGATCAGGAGGAGGATGTGGTTCATCTCCTCGTAAAGGAGGAGGTGGTAGAGGCATATCTCCCTCTAACTATTGAGCTATAATAGAATACAATGGTGCTCTATGAGGCTGTGGAACTACTGCACAATAAATATCAAAGTAGTAAGTTTCTCTCTAGCCCCGGTGTGTAGCCTTGTGTGCCTACAAATCTCTCTCCGCTCTAAGCCTGTCACCCTACTGATCTCTCTTAGATCTCAGTCTCTCAAGGTGATTGTCCCTGTCTGCCAGCAGTGTCTCCAATGTGGTAATGTGAGCCCTGAGTTTCTCTCTCTTTGACACTATAACAATGGATCTTTGTCCCTGCCTATATCTCTAGGAGGATCTTGTCAAGGAGGTCCACCCCCACCACTAATCTCACATGTAGGTCTCTAACCTAAGGATTTATGTTCTTGCTTCTATCTAGTGAGCAGTGGACCTAGATCTACGCATGAAGGTATGAACCTAACACAAGTGTATCTACCCTCTACTCCACCACCACCACCACCACCACCACCCCTATCATCCCCATCATCACCAAAAATGAAAATAGAAAATGTATGAAGGTAGGTCTCTATGTACTCACCAGGCGTACCTAGTGCATTGGCTGCTTGTGACAATGTGCAAGCTCAGATCAATACCTCTCGATGGGGACCACCATTTTCTCTCCAGAGCTCAAGAATTTACCAAGGATGAAAGTGAAAATAAATGGGTAAAAAGTGATTTTTGAGGCTTATATTAACCTTTTGGGCTAAACAGAAGTTCTGAAACCCTCAACAGACTCTTCATACTCTATTTTGTTCTTCTAAAATCTATCAGGAATGAAATAAAACATGAGGACAAAGTTTCCACAACACAGTAAAAATTTTGTGCCAGTCTCCAACAAATGCAAAACTTCTCTATATGTTCAAAATATTATTCACATGCTTTATGCAATCAGTTTTTCATGATTCTTAATCAACAAGTTGCACGTCACACATCAAAAAATTTTCCATACATCATTTTATCAAGCTGGTAATTAATATTTTCAAGTAGTCAACTTGGTAAAATTATGTTTACTCTTAACACATTTTCACTTCATCTCACCTTCTAATTGATTCTTCCTTGATCCAATTGACCCGTTCCATTGATTTGTCATTATAAAGAGGAGTTTTATTATATTTCCTTTGATTTTGTTCCTGAGGGGGCATGATCACACTTAAAATGAATCAAATTCTTTCTCAAATAGTAAAATTGACTTCATCATCAAAAGACTAGGGGCATGGTAGTCTCCTTCAATCAAGTTGGGATTGTAGGATAGAAGGCTTCAATGCTAAACAAGTGGGATATCTATGTCTACAATCTCTCAGATCTTTATCAAGTTCATAGTAGCTTTGTACTAACTTTCGTTCGATCAAGTTCAGAGTCAGTATTATCAATTCTCGTTCGATCAAGTTCAAGATTGATACTTTAGATCTCTTAGCAGCTTTGTACTGACCTTCATTCGATCAATTTTAAAGTTAGTATTATTGATTCTTGTTCGATCAAGTTCAAAATTGGTATCTCTAGATTTGTGTTCAATCGACCTTTGTTCGATCAAGTTCAAAGTTGATACTATCAGTCTTAGTTCAATCAAGTTCAAGACTGGTCTCATCAGCTCTATTTCGTTCAATCAAGTGTGAAATTATCAAACTTTCTGAAGTCAACATTAGACATTCTTTGAATCAATGTGCTACTCGCACATCAATTCAAAGATGATGAAATGTAACCACCTTAATTTGGTATACTCTAACTAGAGACCCTATTTTCCCTAAATGTGATCATACCCTCAATTATGTCAATCCAACTATTTGATTATTGGCATAATTCATAAAAAATCAAAATAATCTCCTAAAATCAAAGTGATTTCATCACTACCTCACATTAATTACCTTGGCCTATTTAAATCAAATCAACCCCATTAAATCCTTGGCTAAAGTAATTAATTATAAGGGAATTAATAAACTATCTAAATACAACTCATCACTTGCACATGGAAAGTCAATCCATGAACCAATGAGAGTTATCTCACATGGATCACCAAATATTAAATCCTCACCTCTCCTCACAATTTTATCTCAATCACTCATTTCTCAAATTCTTCCATAAAAAGAGTGAATTTTGAGATTAATAGGTCCCAAATTTTATAATTCTAATTGCATCCTTATGCTGTCATTTTGTCTCATGATTTCAATAGCTAATTAGATAAATTTCATTTATGCTTTAATGAATCCTTTCATCATTCTTAGCATGAATTGCATATTCAATAGCTTCATTTTATATTTGAATCTTCCATTCTAGGACTGAATGTGTCACTGATTTAATGCATAATTTGAGGGCAATTTATAGCTTAAATAATACTCTTTCTAGATAGGAAGCAATATGTAGATTTCCATGGTTTCCTTGTGCTTTTAAATTTATTTTCATATTTCTAACCATTGATGCAATGACATGTTGAAGTGTTGTGTTGCATCTTGTAGGTACATAATTCACACACACAAATAGCACATGGTTTAGAGCTTATGGTTATAAGGTTTTAGGTTTTGGACTTATGATTTAGGGCTTAGGGTTTAAGGGAGAGAGGAGGAGAGGGGGGAGAGAGAAAATGAGTGAGAGAGGGAGGCAGGGAGAGGGATGGGGGAGAGATTAAAATAGTGAGAGGGGGGAATGGATAAGAGGAAAGATAGAGAGGGAGGAGAGAGGGGAAAACATATGGGGAATGGACAAAGGAAATGGAGAGATGGGGGGAGAGAGAAAGAAGGGTAAGTGAGATAAAAAAGAGAGGGTGAAATAGAGAAGGGATATGGGACCTACCACTTTATTACATCTCTCATGTATTCCTTTCCTCATCTCTGTTTCCCTTCTCTCTTTCACCCTCTCTCCCTCCTTTCCCTCTCTCCCACATCCCCTATTTTCTTATTTCTTTATCTTCCCCCTCTCTCATTACTCTTCTCCCTTTCCCCCTCTAACCACCTTCCCCCCATTTCCCCCAACCCCCCACCCTCTTTGTTTCTTTCCTCTCCCTTCCCCCTCTTTCCCTAAAGATGGAATGGAGTGAGAAGATGAGAAACAAAAGAATAAATAGAGGTAGAGGAGTAAGAAGAGATGGAGGATATTTAAACATGGAGGAATTGAGAGACCTAGGGAGAGAAAAGATAGAGAGGAAGAGAGGTAACATACCTAGGGGGAGGGATAGGTGAGATTGGGTTTTGAGGAGGAAGGGGAAGACATAGATGGTAGGGGAAGAAAGAGAAGGATAGACCTGGACAAATTAATGAGAAGAGAGAGGGAGAGGGAGAAATAGAGAGAAGTATCAACATAGAGCATACTCAAAGAAGCATCATGTTTTCCTAAATATTTTTTTGTCTTTTAAATTTCTTTTGTTATCAATGGTGATAAATAAAATTTCCATTTTTTATTTCCATGTTCTTTAGAATGAGGCATTTAAAAATTCTTGATTTGGAATTTTCTCTTCTTTGGTACTTTCAACCAATGATTGGAAATATTATAAAGGCTTTATGTATTTTTTTTCTATTAAAAAACTAAAAATTACCTTCATTCAAATACACTTAAACTCCATTTGAAGGTACCTTCATTTGAACTACCTAGAGAGAGGTAGTAAGAGAGATAAATATAATAAGAGATAGCAATATAGTTTTGGTAATAAAAAGGGACAAATTGAGGGCATATGGCTTTACATAATGGTTGAGTCAAGGGTTTGGCATATGGCTAGGGAAAAGGTTAGGATAAGATTATGGTTAGGGTTATTTTTTTAAATTATGGTTTAGATTTTTGTTAGGGTTAGAGTTTACACCATGGTTGGGGTTTGGGTTGTGGTTAAGATTAGCGATAGGACCTGATTTCTTATTTAACAAAGATAACTGATTTGACACACCTTCATCATGGACTAAATTTTATCATACAAGGGCACACATGTCATGTTTTCCAAAAAAAATTTCTAACATGTCATGTTATTCGTATATTTTTTTCTAATCGGTCATTTCATCCACTCTAAGCTTTGTGTCATGTACCCTTGCGGTGCTACCTAATGCCTCCCATGTTAGTTTATGGGTGTGCGGGGGAAAGGAGTTGGTGAAATTAGGTTTATGTTCCCTGCAACCCCATATGATGTAATGTACTAAGGAGTGTCTTTTGTGAGCATGTGTGGAATAAATGCAAAAGGATATAAGAACGTTGTGTCCCCACAAGGGCCAATATGTTGCATGGTTTTCTAGAATTCATTGCTAATTCATTGTTTTATATAAAGATTTTTTTCTAGTATGTCATGTTATCCCCTTAATCATTTTTCCCCATACTTGCATGGTGCTACCTAATGCTTCCTATGTTATTTTGTAGATGTGCGTGGGAAACAAGGTAAAAGGAGGCTTTTGTTCCATGAAACCTCGTGGAGATGTAAGATAGGAAGGAGAGTGTTTTGTGGGAATGCAAGGAATATATGAAAAAGGATATAAGGACCCCATGTCCCCGTGAGGGTGAATAGGTTGTGGGGTTTCTTTCAGTTGTCTAATCTAAATGAAATTCTTCATTGATTTATCTAGGTCTCTCCTCTTTCTCCCCTATCCCTCTACGTCTTCCCATTCCTCCTTGAAACACCATCTCACCTCTATCCCCACCTTTAGGTATCTCACCTCTCTTCACCTCTATCTCTTCTCTCCCTATGTTTCTCACTCCCTCCATGTCTACCTCTCCCTCCATCACTTCTTACTCGTCTATATCTCTTCATTATTTTTTGTCTCATCATCTCCCTTCCTTCCATATCCTAGTTTCTTCCTCTCTATCTTACCAACCTTCCTCACCCCTATATATATCTCTATCTCCCTCCATTATCTATGACAATATTGATGGTACAATTGGTAGAGAGATGATATAGTGGTAGGGATATGGAGAAGACAATGAGAGAGAGAGAGAGAGATTTCAGGTTTATGTATTATGGTTAGGATTTTGGGATTAGGATTGAGAGGGGAGAGAGAGGGGGGAAGGAGAGAAAGAGAGAGGCAGAAGGAGATGGGGGGAAGAGGGAGAGAGTGAGAGAGGGGAAAGAAGGGGGAAGGGAGATAGGATAAATGTAGAGGTAGAGGGGAGAGGGAGATGGGGGAGAGAGGGGGAGAGGGTGGTTAGACAGGAAAAGAGAGAAGAGGAATATCCCTTACCCCCTCTCTACTTCATAGTATATCCTCCCTCTCCCTCTCTTTGACATATCCCTTCCCATTATTTATTTCTCTTTTCCATTCTCCTTTTCTACTTCTCTCTTTCTCCCTATATCCCTCTTTCCCTCTATCCCCTCCCCCTCACTATTTCTCCTCTCAAACCTCCCCCCTCTCTATTTCCAGCTCTTTTTATTTCCTTTGTCTATTTTCCCCTAATATTTGTTCCCCACACCCCCTAAGTGCTACCTAATGCTTGTCATGTCAGTTTGTGAGTGTGTAGGGGAAGGAGGTGAACAAAGCTATGAAGGAGTGTGTTATGTGGGCACACAGGGAATATATGCAAAAGGATATAATGACACCACATCCTTATCAAGGTCAATAGGTTGTGGGGTTTATCATAATTTATTTCTAACTTTTATTATCCAAAGATTTGTTGCTAATATATCATGTTATCCCCCTAATATTTATGCCATGCACCCCCATGATTCTATCTAATTCTTCCCATGTTATTTTGTAGGTGTGCAGGGGAGAGGAGGTGAAATAATTTTTGTTTAAGACATTGGTCTTGTAAGACCAGAAAAGGGCATAAAATGTTGTAAAGATTAAAAAAAAATTATTATTTATTATTATTGTGTTTTATTGATTAATATTTAATTGAATGTGTTGTGATGGATGTGGGAAGATATGATTTCCCCACTTTACCCTAAATTCATAAAGGGAAGATCGAAATTGATTAACCCTAAAGAAAGGATCAATGCATAAGTGGATCAACCTATTAAGAATAAAGATAAAGAGCAAAACCCTAAATTCTATTTTATAGAAAAGAGTGTGTAATAGATTTAGGAAGATTAAAACTTTTATTGAAATGAATTGAAGACAAGTACTAAACTCAAAATGCAACAGATATGAAGAATGTTGTTTTCGGGTGTATGCACTGAGTTTCTGGAAATTCTGCAACCGGATCTAGAACAAAAATGCAAAGATGGAGAAAACCCAGAAATATTTTCCAGATCTGGTTCAGGTCCAATTTTGACCCAAAAATGAATGTCTCCTTTGACCTGCACATTCTGACAGAAAATCTATTTCCGAATCCTAAAAGTTTGCCAAAAAGGGTATCCGGATCTTCCCTCTAATTCGTTGTTCTGAACCTGTCCCTGCAAGAAAAATGGTTTGTTTGTTGGGGGGAAGGAGTTTGCCTTGGTCAAACCCCAGTTTTGGAATTAACCTTATAATTGAATTGAAATTGCATAAATAATCAAAGTAAATGAACAAATTCACCTTGCTTGTATAGAAACCCTTGTGGCGAATTTGAATCCTTAGATCCACAAGTAAATATGCTCCAAATGAATATAGAATGTATAAGGTAGAATATAGGATGTCTCAAATCAATTGTCTTTAGATCTTAAACACCAATCTTGAATGGATCTTTGAATAGGAAGAGGCTTGGAGGAATGTGGATGGAGAGATCTTCAACAAGAGAGCTCCATTGAACTTGGATCCTTCAATGGCTTCTAATGGATCTCATTGATGGATGAAATACTTGAAGGTGCTTGAATGATTGAATGTAGATGATTTCTTCAATAGATTCTTTCTTAGGTTACTTCAAAGTGCTTGGTGCTTATCCATTCAAGTCTTATATATTCTTAGAAATCGCTTCAATGTCGCTTAGATATCACTTAGATGAAAATGAGAGGAGAATGCCTCCTTATATACAAATCTAGGGCACAATCTTCTAGAGAGGATGACATAGGATAATTAAATTCCAATTATGCCTATACCCCTAGAAGTGGACCTATATTAAATATAATTTCAATATTTTTTACTTCAGAGACTGAAATAGCCGACCCGGAAGCGAGAATTAAATATTTCCAAAGCCCGACATCCGGAAACCCCAGAAACTTGAAATCTAGACCCTAGGTTAGAATCAAGGTCGAGGTTGACCTTGGCCTAGGTCGGGGTTGAGGTCGACCTTGACCTAGGTTAGGGTTGAGGTTGACCTTGACCCTGAAGGTTGATTTTTACCCTAAGGTTAAGAATCTCAGATTTGCAGGTCAGAATGCCAGAAATAGGCCGGAGAGAAGTGGAAAATAGGGCAGAATAGGGGGAAACCAGATCCAAGTTAGAGACCCATTCAAGGTACTTAACATAACCCCAAACCACTTACTCAAAGGGCTAAACCAGTCCAAAATGGAAGTGCTTCCATTTTCTAGCGATACATTTAGCCCCCACTTTAGCAAGAGTATGGACTTGATGCAAACTCTTGGTAAAGGAGATCATGAAGAAAAGATCATCCTATTGAAATCAAAGGGACAAAACAATCCTCAAGCCCTCGGGGACTTAATTCTTTGTCATCTTAAGATTATAATAAGAGAGACATCAATAGTCAAAGAAAAGGAGAAAGAGAGAGAGGGTGTGATTACCTCACCCAATGAGAACTTATGTCCCATTGTGAACCACACAAGGAAACAATGCAGCTGGAAAGATGAAGTTGAACCGCCTAGTGAATGTGGCTACTCACTAGTCAACCCATCAAGGAGATTCGGTCTTAAGGATACCTTTCGACCTTAAGGGATCAAAACATTATAAATTGAAACTAGAGGGATCAAGAGATCCATATAAATTTAAACAGGAGGGATCAAGAGATCCTATAAGGTAAAAATCCATACTTTAAGGATTAGTCTTTAATCCATAAAGGGAACAAATTTTAAGTTTGAAAATATTTTGAAAGTGTGTGTGTGCAAAAAGTGAGTAGAGCATATGCCCCCATGTTAAAGTCATTGCTAACACTTTAACAGGAGCAATGGCTTTAACAGAAACATAAACAACTCCATTGATTATGTTTCCACTACGAGATGCCCCCAAAAAAAGACAAATCAAGGGAAACACCACATAAACATACAAAGAACATAGAAGGGATCTACCTACTGTGGGGTCAGTATGATCATAAGATAATATATATGTATGATATTATAGCAAATGAATTGACATCATTCCCCAAAGAAAGTAGAACTACAATCACAAGGGAGGAAAGAAGACACAAGAATTACAAAGAAGAGTCTTTTAAGACCACAACATGGAGACCAAAAAAAATCAGTGCTACCATGTCCTAGATCCAAGCAGACTACACAAGGAAAATCTTTACGAATAATAGCACAAGTACAAAATAATATGAAAACAACATATAGAAGAATAGAGATACATATAGAGGAATTGTACAATAGGCTCAATTCATTTATCACCTTGCACCAACAAAGTAACAAGGGTCATATAAAAGAATCTAACAAACATTTAACAAACACATTACAGGAGAAGCATAATATAGCAAGCAAACACAAAAAAAGCTACCATGAAGGACAAGCTAATCAAGTGCATCGCCTACTCTCCCCATCTCGGTCTATATTATTTAGGGAAGGTGGGTAACTCACAAGAGGGACTATATCCAACACAATAGGGATGATAGCCAGTTCCAAACAAGGATCCTCTTGAGAATCATGATGTTTGATACTAGGTGTAATTATCAATTGAGTTCAAAGAATATGAGGTAAATCAGTATCAATATCAATGGTCTCATATTCATCACTAGGATCGATAGGATCATCAAGAGTATCTTCCTCATCAAGATTAATTAAAATAAGATCTATAATGTAGATAGAATCATCATTAATATTAACGTCTTCCAACACATCAGGCATAGGCTGGTCAAAAGAAGGAAAATAATTTGGAAGAACGGAGGCATAGGCCCTAGCTTTAGCCCTACGCTTCTTACGAAGTTCATTAGTAGATTGGTTACACTTCACTTTGTTTGAAACATGTTGAGAACTAGGAGGAACAACAACTGGTTCTTTCACAAACTCAAGAGGAGGACTCTCAGTAGGCTGAGAAGCAACACTGGGAGGTTGATTAATAGAACTAGAAGTAATGGGTAAAGGAGGTATAGGAGTGGGCAAAAGATCACGGTTAAGATATATTTGAGGCATGCTTAACTCGATAATATTGTGATGTTTATAGGCTTGATATGAACAAAAAAGGTTATCAGAGTGAGGAGGACATGAATTAGGTAATGAAGGCCAAAATAAATCAAGGGGAGCACAATATCTAGGCCTAGAAGGTTGATACAAACTATGATTAATCATTTTCACTTCTCCATTATGAATGAACTTAATACACATATGAATAGGAGAAGCAATGGCATGCATGGTAGTTAACCAAGGCAAACCAAATTTGACTTGGAACTTATCAGAAGTAGGAATGACAATGAAGGTAGTATCTACAACTTTACCACAAAGTTAAACAAGCAAGTTAATAGAACCAAGTGAAGGATAGAGAAAACCATTACAAGTTTGGATCCACACATCAGATGTATCATAACAATCACGTTGTAATTTCTTCATAAAAAGGTTTTTCTCAATAATGGAATTTATTAAAGATGTGGGATCAACAAGAAAACCACACGTAGGTATCTTAGCAATCCTAGCATAAATATAAAGGGGACCATCGGGAGCCTTAATAGTCTCAGAATCATCAAAGGTGATTGAGAGTTCCCTAGGTTATTTATCCTTAGTTTGTTTCTGAGGTTTTGGTGGAAATTGAGGTTGAAGTGGAGGAAAAGGATATTGAATAGTAGGCTTAGATGAAATAGTGCACTCCAAATGATTAACAATGTGATTAAGATCATCCATCTTTGAATAGTAAACAATATCCATAGAAGATGGTTGAACAATGGTATTGGTATCATGTGTAGGTAAATGATTCGTATAAATTTGAAGGTTTTGATTAGGAGGAGAGACAGATTTATTCCCACTACCTTCAAAATTATCAACATATAAAGCATTAGAATCGATTAAGTCATGAACCTTATGCTTTAGAGAATAACACTTCTCAGTATCATGACCATGTTGACGATGATATTGATAAAAGGCTTTAGGATCAAAAGATTTAGATATCATCATAGTAGGGAGAAGAGGTCAAATAGGAGGAAAATTAATCATATTAGCACTTAACAACCTACTCATAATAGTATGTAAAGATTTAGAGAGGAGTAAATGTACGATTCATATGGAAAGTAGTGGATGCAGAAGTGGCATTATTGGATGCGACAACAACTTAATCAGCGACTGCATTCGCTTGTTTATTTATCTTGACATAGTTGTTAGGTTTTTGAAACTTATTATGATTAGGAACAACATCACTCTTATCAACTGGAACGGGATACATTGGAGTGTTGCTCTTAAATTGACTCACTTGTAATTGATAATGATGAAGTGTTGCACAAAGTGATGAAAATAGGTAAATTCAGTAAGTAGAATCTTATCTCTAATATCCTTTTGTAAATTTGAAATAAACATATGTTGAATATCAATATCAGGAATAGGATAAGAAATCTGAGCATACAAATGCTTAAATCTACCAATAAAATTAGTCAATTTTTCCTTAGTGTTCTATTTACAATGCATTAAATTAGTTAAGGAAACTTGCAGACCAATGTTATTTTGAAACTGTTGCATAAAAGTATTAGCAATTTTAGGAAAAGAATCAATAGAATATGGACATAAAGAACAATACCATTGCAAGGCCTTATCATGAAAATTTCTAGAAAACAACTTGGCTAAAATCATATGGTCATGAGCATAATCACTAAAAATGATTTGAAATGTTTTAACATGAGTGACAGGGTCTCCCTTACCATTGTAATTCTCAAGTCGAGGCATATTGTCTTGTTGAGGGATAGTAGCACGAATAATGTCTAAGGATAAAAGACTGCCCATGTCACATGTAGGAATGCTAAACTTGGATTGGGTTAAGGATGCAAGTTGTTGTAAAGATGACACAGATTGAGCCAAAATAATGATTGTGGAATCATTAGAAGAAATAGGTGGCATAGAAACATTAGGGATACTAGGAAAAGTATATGAAGCGGCAGTAATGGAAGACACAACTGGTGGAACACTTGGGACCACAGCTGGAAGAGGATTGGAATAAGTAAAAGGAACACTATGGTATGAAGGTTGTGAGGTATTTAAAGATACTAGTGAAATACTCACAGGGTGAGATGGAATATTTGTAGTCATTAGAGGAGTGTAAGTAGGAATGCTAGCTAGAGGAATGGAAGAAGGTGCCACACTAGTGATAGGAGTAAGTCCTAGATCTTGAGCCTCTTGAACTAAAGGTTTTATATTTGAATGCATAAGATGAGTGATACCACACAAGATATTAACACCTTGATCACTATCACTAAGTTATTTCTTAAGAGCTTCTATAGCTTTAATAACAGTTTGATTATGGTTTTATCGGATAAGCCAATTTCCCATTTTATCAAGTTTGATTGAAAGTTTTTGAGCTTGCTCGGGAGGAACTCTTAAAGACTCATCCTCATCATGAGATGAGTGAGAAGAGTTTTTCTCTGTAGAAGGATTAGAATCATGAGTGATCATATTGTCATTCAGGATCCTAAGGAAACAAGAGGAAGACTCAAGATCAAAGGAACCCATAAGTCTACAACTTCTTCTAACTGGGATATTATAAGTAGGACTAGAGGTAGTAAAGTTCATATGTCAATTCAATACAATTGAAATAAATTACCAAGAATGTATAAGAAAACAAATATGCATGCAAGATCTAACATAAAATGCAAATCTAACACCAAAAAGAAAGAGTTGTCTATCGCGGGTTCACCAAAATGTAAAGATAAAAAAATTTAATTATTATTTTTTATTATTATGTTAGATTGATTAATGTTTAATTGAATGTGTTGTGATGGATGTGGGAGGATATGATCCCCCCCCTGTTACCCTAAATTCATAAAGGGAAGATCCAAATTGATTAACCCTAAAGAAAGGATCAATGCATAAGTGAATCAACCTATTAAGAATAAAGATAAAGAGAAAAACCCTAAATTCCATTTTATAGAAAAGAGTGTGTAATAGATTTAGGAAGATTAAAACTTTAATTGAAATGAATAGAAGACAAGTACTAACCTCAAAATGCAACATATCTGAAGAATGTTGTTTTCAGGTGTCTGCACTGAGTTTTTGGAAATTCTGCAACCAGATTTGGAATAGAAACACAGAGACGGGGAAAACCCAAAAATATTTTTTGGATCTGCTTCAAGTTTGATTTTGACCGAAAAATGAATGTCACCTTTGACCTACAGAGTCCGATAGAAAATCTATTTCTGGATCTTGAAAGCTTGTTGAAAAGGGTATCCGGATCTTCCCTCCAATTCATTGTTCTAAACCTGTCCCTGCAAGAAAAATGGTTTTTTTGTTAGGGGGAAGGGGTTTTCCTTGGTCAAACCCCAGTTTTGGAATTAACCTTATAATTGACTTGAAATTGCATAAATAAACAAAGTAAATGAACAAATTCACCTTGCTTGTATAGAAACCCTTGTGGCAGATTTGAATCCTTATATCCACAAGTAAATATGCTCCAAATGAATGTAGAATTTAGAAACTAGAATATAGGATGTCTCAAATCAATTGTCTTTAGATCTTCAACACCAATCTTGACGGATCTTTGAATAGGAAGAGGCTTGGAGGAATGTGGATGGAGAGATCTTCAACAAGAGAGCTCCATTGGACTTGGATCCTTCAATGGCTTCTAATGGATCTCACTGATGGATAAAATACTTGAAGGTGCTTGAATGCTTGAATGTAGATGCTTTCTTCAATAAATTATTTCTTAGGTTTCTTCCAAGTGCTTAGAGCTTATCCTTTCAAGTCTTAGATATGCTTAGAAATTGCTTTAATATCACTTAGATATCGCTTAGATAAAAATGAGAGAAGAATGCCTCCTTATATACAAATCTAGGGCACAATCTTCTAGAGAGGCTGACATAGGAGAATTAAATTCCAATTAGGCCTATACCCCTAGAAGTGGACCTATATTAAATATAATTTTAAGATTCGTTACTTCGAAGACTAAAACAGCTGACCCGGAAGCGGGAATTAAATCTTTCCAAAGCCTGACATCCGAAAACTCTGAAAACTTGAAATCTGAACCCTGGGTCAGAATTGAGTTTGACCTTGACCTAGGTCAGGGTCAAGGTTGACCTAGAACCAGAAGGTCAACTTTGACCCTGAGGTCAAGAATCTCAGATTTGCAGGTCAGAATGCCAAAAATAGGCCAGAGAGAAGTGGAAAAGGGGGCAAAATAAGGGAAAAGCCAGATCCAAGTCAAAGACCCATTCAAGGCACTTGACATGACCCCAAACCACTTACTTGGAGGGCTAAACCAGTCTAAAATGGAAGTGCTTCCATTTTCCGACTATGCAAATGCATATCAAGAGTAACCACAAAACCCTAACCAATATGCAAACCTATCTAATCTACCATTAGAGCCATTAAAATGGGAGTTCAAAAATATACAAATAAACATAAAACCCCCTTAAATTAAAGCTCCAATGTTCTCCTTTCTTCTCCATTGATTTTATTTGATGTTTCTCTTTTCCAATGACATAATTGCACATATATTTGAAAGCACAAGTTGATATCAAGAATACTAGGAGATAGTGGTTAACCAACAGAAAACAAAATGAGCTCAATTTATAGGAGATGAAAGCTCAAATTGAAAAATTAGTAATAAGATGTGCAAATTGGAAATTTGCATCACTTATAACACTTGATAAAAAGGAGAGGGAAATATGTCATAATTATGACAAATTATGACACAATGGAAGCTAAATTAGTGGGTGTAAAGGTGTAAGAAATGTGAAGGAAAAGTGTAAGAGGTGGAGGCTAATTAATAGGAGGTGGAGGCTAGAAAAGAGGAAGAGTGAGGTGGATTTATGAGAAATTAATGCAATTAATAAATACATGTTCCTTACAAAAGGGAAATTAGCATTTGTGAAATTAAGAATTCCCTAAACTTTAAATTAGCCAATTAATTAACAGGTCATTAATTAATTACGGAGACTTGGGATAGAGGGAATAAATAAAGTTAATTTATTTATTCAAACAAGACCAAGGGATAAACTATGGGTTGTTCATCCCAAGAGGACAAAATTAATTGATCGTTGAATGAATTAAATGATAATGATACAAGATTGAATTTGGTTTGATAACCTTGATAGGGATTAGGAAATATTTTGATGGTTCTTGAATGGTTAGGAAAAAGGTGATACATCGATGATCATTGACAATGCACTTGAGACAATGATTATAAATACACAATAACATCTATGAACTTTGACAGTTCTATTGAAGAGACTAAAAGACAACAAGTAGACATTGATGAACTTTGATAATGTTCCTAAACTGAAGATGATGAGGCATTGATGAACTTTGATAATGCCTTAGACAAGATTGACCACGATAGCATAGATGAAATTTAACAGCACTATCGAGAAAACATGGATTGACTTGATGACGAGGTATTAATTGAAGACATTATTTTTCCATTAGTATACAAAAGGAAAATAGATTTTGAACCTTTGGTAAACCTACACCGAAACACAGATATCAGACATCACCAAAAGTGTTAAGTTCAAGAGGAACCTGACAAATAAAGTGGAACCCGACAAGAGGAAACTGACAGAGGAACCCGACAAGCAAATATAGTGCAAAATGAGAGAATAGGTACAGTGCAAACTGAAAGTAGAAAACAATGCAACCTAAAAGATAGTCAAACTGATTTTAGAGCATACCGAGCATCAAACACCAAAAGTCAGTTATAGCCCGCAAAAATTGGATCTGACTTCCACGTTAGATAAAACAATTGTATTCTATTTATAGAGTCTTGATTTGTTTTAAAACCATTACTTAAGGGACAAGAAGCATTATTGTAAGTGTTTTAATCAATCTAACTGATTTAAAACATATAGACTAGAAGATCAAGGTCAAGTTGTAAACCTATGATCATAGAGTTAAAGTTGTAATACATGAAACTTAATTAGGTCAATCTATGGATTAGACTAAGAGTTTCAAGAAGTAGAATAGTAAAATTTGAAATTGGTTATCAAGAACCAAGAACAAACGCTACTAAATAGAAAAGGTATTATTCAATCACAATAGGTGATACACATATACATGTAATCTTGAATGGATCTTTAATCAGCAATAGTAGATTGCATATAATCAGGTCAAAGAGTAATTTTCTTACATTCTAACAAGTGAAGCAAAAGTAAAAATCCTTTCAAGGAAGGTGGATTTGGTAATCCCATTGTAAATCTCTTAACCAAGTGCACACTAAATAGTTTTTCTAAAGCTCTTAATAGAGTAGACTTTAACAGGTCTCCACAAATACTCCTAATAGGGTAGCTCATTAGAAGTGATAAAATTGTAAGCCTTAACCAGCCCCTTCCAATTTGCAGATAGTGAAGAATTTGTGGGTGCCATCTCCACCACAGTTTTTACTTCCAAACAGGATTTTTTTGCGTTATCATATCTTGTGTTATGTGTCAATTACTTTCATGAATGTTTCTTTGAATGTTTACATGTTTGATGAAGTTAAAGAATTGATATGTCTTACACAAAGATAGTATAGAAAAGATGGTTGGATAAACAATTGATTACATAAAGGTTAGAGGATAAAAGAGATAAAAAATTTAGAGGCACTAATTCACCCCTCCCCTCTCAGTACACACTTCCCATTAATTCCAAAAATTGGTATCAGAGCTAGAACTCTTATTTGGAAAAGATTAAAGACTTAAGAGAAAAGATTATACAATGGAGAAGTGTATACTTGACAAAAGTATTGAGAATCAGAAACTCAAAATTCAGATCTTCTATGAGTAGTATAAAGAAGCTAGAATCAAGATGAGATAGTTGTTAGATGAAAGAAAGATTATGGCATCTTTCTGTAATGAAACAGATTACCATGAAGAAGAGATACCAGATTTCTTCGAGTCTTTGGGATCTACTACAAGCAAAACATCAAATACATCAGAAGAAAGCATCACAAGCTTAAATGAAATCAATCAACATCTGGTTGGACAAGTGAAATATCTACAAATCGGTCAAGATACATAGATGATAAGAATGATTGATGTCATGAACAATGCTACACAAGCTGAGCAAGAGAGAACACTAGATATTGATGATAGAAGAAAGATTACTGAAAAGCTACAGGAAAAAGAGTCTGAAATACAGAGACTTACAGAACATCATCATGAGATTACTAATCAGATTATTCTTATGAGTCAAGAGGTAAACAAAATGAATGTTGAACTCATTGAAAGAATAGAAGCTATCGGTGAGCTAAGAGAAGAAAATGAAAAGTTGAAATAAGAACTAAGAATTCAGCACTAGCATGATGAGGTAATCAAAAGAGCTGAAGAAAGCAATAAAAGAATGGATGATTTTCTTGATGGACAACAAAGAGTCAACAACAACACCAGTTTAGGCTATACCGAGAATGGAGAATCACCCAATCAAGTTGATCCAAAGAATGTCTATGCAAATCTAAGACCAAGAAAGTTGACATGTAATCACTGTGGAAAGCAAGGTCACACATCAAATGTATGCAGGAGAAAAATGAAAGGTATTCCTAAATCTACAACTTCATTCATAGGATTATGTTACATATGTAACAAGAAAGGATATAAATCTTATGAATGTAAGTCTGAGATGAAACAACCAAAGAAGGAAACCTACATGGACAAATATTGTCCTACTTGCAAAATGAATGGGCACACAACTCTTGAATGTTGGAAAAAGCAAAGGCAAGTATGGAAGCCTAAAGGTCAAGAAACTTTGCATCAACCAAAAAGAGTCGGTAACTAGTATGTATGGGATTACAACACTTGGAAAAATTGTACATCATGTGGAAGATTTGGTCACATTACTAAAAATTGTATGAGATAATGGTCAAGAAAGCCTAGAGGATGGACTAACCCTAGAATGACATGCTTACACTGTCATAAAGTTGGTCATCTCAAGAAGGAATGCAAAGACCGAATGACAGAGACCAGCACCTTTGCCAATGGAAACACCATTGAAGACATCAGAAAGATGAGAAACACAATGTGGAGGAAAGCTACAAAAAATGATGAAGCTAGACCAAGCAATGCAATTGGTGACAACCTATCCAATGGATCTGGTGACATCACCACCCCCACCTAAGCAGAACAAGTATGGAACTACATTACACCAAGTTATATTTCGCATCATTTCCAATCATGCATAGTTAAAATACCAAATTAGCATGATTATGGATGCACTATGGTATTACCTATTAAATTTTGTGAAAACTATTTCATTGTTTAATACATACCGAAATGCATCAGCATACATTCAAAGTTGAATTGTCTGTACTTATCAAGAATCGTTAGTTAACATGTAAAAGCAAAAGTTGCTAGTGTAAACCGAGATCCGTTGGTAATCAAGCAAGTTGTTAAGTTGTCTTTGAAATACACCTAAACCCGTCGGTAAAAGTGACAAGTTAGATGACTGCCCTAAAGCATCACATGGTCATCAAAAAGGGAAGTTAGTGTATCAACCGATGAATGTGTCTTAACACACCGAGTGGTTGAGCATTAATGACTCAACTTAGGGAAAAAATCTATAAAAAGGTGATGGAAGGGTTTCATTTCTCACTTGCAATTTGAGCAAAGTGACCAGAGCAAAAATAGAGCGAGAAGAGATAGCATTGTAGAGAAATTCCAACCCGTTACAAATCACTCCAAGAAGATCAGTTGCAACTACATAGGTTAAAGTAAGTGCTAAGCATAACTGAGAACTCTGTTCATCTTTTACAGAAAGCCCTAAATGTCTGAAAAAATGGCCACAACTTAAAGAACCTCTAAGTTGAAGAGCATCAAGAAGGACAAGGTCAAACTTGTCAAGAACTCTACATGTGTGGAACCTCATTACAAGATATACCTAGAGGTTACATCACAACTCAGTAATGCTGGAGCATTCTCATGAATACCAGCTAGGGTTTTTCTCGTCGAAGACGTGTGAGCATGCATTCAATGCAAGATTGCATAAATTAGTGACCTGTAAGTTGAATAAGCCTTCAAGAAGCTATTTAATGATCATGGATCTATTAAATATGAGCACAAGCACATCGAGGTGAAAGGGCTCACAAATTCCCTATTATTCTTGAAAGTGTTTAAAACTGAGTGGATTCGATTAGTATTGAGCAGAATTCACAATCATAAGCTATGGTTGGATGAGCCTAAAATGATAACCCAAGATGTTATTCATGCAGACACTGATTATCTATTAACTAAAAAGGTAAAGGCATTGAAGCACCCACCCAAGGCTGAAATTGAAAATAATACAAGAGCTAAGTGTGATGGAAGAGGACTTAAGGTGTCCATTATCACAGATAATGAGCTGAAATTTGGAGCATGTGTCCTAGGATACAAGTTCTTTCAAGCTAGCAGGATGAACAACATAGCATCTAGAGTAGTGGACACAACATATAAGATTGTGAAGAAAGGAACTCAACTGGATCTGTCAGAACTTCTGCTCAACCAGTTAGAAGAAAACTTAAAGACAATCAGAAATGCAAAAACAAATTCATGTAAGTTTTGTTCACTTATCATGTGCGTATTATTTTACTTCCAAGAATATTTTCCCTCAATAAGAGATGTAAAATGGGATACAACTAGACCAGTCACCATACAGATCAGTGAGTTTATAAAATCACTGGGAGACAATTTTGAGTCAATCATGGATGAGTACTTTACTGGATTCAAGCAGAGAATGCAGAAAAGATAAAGGATCCCTGAGAAATTAATTGAGAAATTCAAGAATGATATATGCTTCATGGTAGACATAGATTACACATATATCAAACCTATTGTACCAAGGATAGCATGACTACAACCACTTGACTATGAAGTGAACATAGATCAAGCGTCCAATGCAATTGATGCATTGATAAATGAGCCCTTAGACAAAACACAACCAAAGTTCAACACTTATGAAGAAGCCAAAGCAAGAATCAAAACTAGCTTGGTTGTGAAGAAAATAGACAGGAAGAAAGATAAAATGGTAAAGAACTTGAAGAAAAGGCTATCGGTTACAGAGGAAGAAACCGAACAGATAGAAGAAACTGAGGGACAGTCACCTATCGGTGAGGCTGAGCAGGAAAGTGACTCTGAGTCTATAGAGTCAGATACACAATTGCCTCCACCAGCCAAGAAGCCTAAAACCACAGCTGATACAAGGACTAAAAGTCAACCAACTAAAAACACAAGTCCTTCACCATTGAAGAAAGGTCAAGTAAGGACCTATAAGAGGAAAACCAAAACTCAGAAGAGGGCCAACAAAAAGAAGAAAGTTCATTAGAACCAAGGAGGACATTGAGGACACAGAATAAGATGAAGGTGTTCAAGAGGAAAATAACAAGATACCTGAAATAGTTGATGAGGTATGTGCCTCAATTATAAATACAAGTTCAGTATATACTACGAAGGTCAAGCAATGGTTAAAATTGGATCCCTTGGATCAAAATAAGATTGAGGAGGCCATCATCAAGATGATGTGCATATACAAATACCTCCCAATCCAACTAGCAGACAATATGCCCAAAGAACTTAAAGATAGGCTATTTGCAAGATGGACATTTGCCTTGCACTCAGAGAAAGAAATCAGGGAAAGAGCCCTAGTATCAGTCATGCCTCCGGAATAAAAAATAGAGGAGATCAAAGAAATGATGAAGGCTCATTCCAAAAGGTCCTCACCAAAGATGAGAGTCTACCAAGTGCTTAAAGGACATCTATTGGATTTAGACCGAAAGAGTGAAGTCAAATGGAGGAAAATACTTAATATTGTTGAAAAGGATACAAGTCCCGAGCCACAGAAATCTCTAACTGGAAATCAAGAGACCAAGGATGATCAGGTTATTGAGAGCACCAAACCAATTATCGTCATAGATGTAGAATTGGACAAAGAATAAATTGACACCACAGGAAATAGGGATACGAATGTTGCAGATGAAACATGGCCAGATACTACTATGGACAACATTGTGGACAATACAATCATTGACATCACCGATGACCCTGAAGAAGAAATTCAAAAAGATGAAGATGTCATTGTTGCTAAGGACCAGACTAACGAACAGAACAATATAATTGATGCTGCACAGGTGAAGATACCAGGAAACATGCCAATACTGATGAAAGCCATCAATATACTCCAAGAAAAGGAGAAAAATCCTACCAAAGATGATATCATACCTGAGGACAAGTATGATACTGAACAAAAGGATGCATCAAAAGAACAAAAAGAGACATATAAAGAACCAAAAGGTTATATTGATGCATAGCAAGATAAATTTGTTGATCATAAAAGTGAAGAAGAGCTGCAAACAAAAGATGGAGAGTAGAAAGAGAAAAGTGAAGAAGAAAAGAAAGATGATACACCATAGCATACAGAAGAAAAATATGAAGATGAACCCAAGGTTAATGAGGAGACATCTTCACCTAACCGATGGGTTGACACTGATTAGAAGGTAAAAGAAAGTTCATCTACCAAGCCTTCACCGAGCACTTCAGAGAAGACAAATGAACTAGCACTAGTAGTTCACAAAGAAACATCAACACAAATCTCAAAGAAGAAGAAGAAAAATAATAAGAATCCAGTTACTTTGGATGAAATTATTGAGATTCTAGTATGTGATCCTAGAATATTGGATCCAACTAAATTAACAAAGTATGCAATAATTTGTGAGAGAAAATCTATCCAGGATAATCTTAGGAAGGAAACAAAAGAAAGAAAGGTACTTGAAACTACCAAAGACATACTACAATAGATAGTGCCTGACACTAACATTGATAAAGATACTCCTATACTTGATCAATTGGCAGTTCTCACAGAATGAATCACATCTCAGAATGTCAATGCTGAAAAAGCAATTGAAGAGCGTGCAAAACAGAAACTTCAATTCAAGTTAGCAGAGAAAAGCAGCCAAGAAGTGGTAGAGAATAAGGTGAATATGTTTGAACTTTTAAGTGCATTAGACCCTATTATTTTAGAAGCTATAACCTTAATCCAAAAGTTATGCACTTTAGATCAACTCACTAAGGAGTATAGTGATAAGATAGCACAAATTGATGTTGATCTACAAGCAAGTGCACAAGGTCTAACTAACAATGAAGATGAAATAAAATTGCACCATTAACAACTCAAGGAAGCAAGAAAGCTGAGACAAGATATTCAAAATGCAGAATCAAAGTTCAAAGATAAGGTAACCGAGCTCCAAGCTCTAATTCTACCCAATCTCACATTACTGCAGCAGTACATGACACTAGCAAGAACACTGATTGCCACCCCAGAAATGTCTGCCCTAGACAAAATTTATGATATGCATGCCCGAATTGCATTAGAGCACATGGATCTAGAACACCTTAAGGAGAAATGGGAACAAATGATGGAAGAAATGTCAACCTCTCATTCTCATATTTTGGACAATCTATAAGTTACACATTTTTGCCAAAATTTTGACAACTTGTAAGTTGTACATCTTTGTCCTTAATATCAAAAAAGGGGGAAATGATATGTTCATTTATCATAAGGTGAAAAGAAGAAAAGGTGAGTATTGTTGGAGATTTTCTTATGTGCAAATAATTGATTGTATGTTTGTCATTGATGACAACATATAATATACAGCAATGTTCTATATGCAATTATCAGTAGAGATGTTCTGGAGCTATGTGTGTTTATTTCCATGGTGTATACATGTTCTATATTCTATATGCATTCATGCCGAGTTAGATATGAAAGTTCAGTTGAGTTATGTTAATCAGTTATGGCAGTTACAGCGTTTGAAGATTATCTGTCAAGAGCCGACGTAAATACAGTGTTGCTTGAGTTGTGCCTATCTTTGGGATATGTGTATTTGTATTAATGATTAGTTATGATTTAGTGATGATCATACAAAGGTTCCAAGCATGTTTTAACAAAATCATGATATTGGAGTAAAATTGGTGAAGCTGACTTTGTGAAGCGTTGCGTCTATTTAGTTTGAGTTGTGCGGTTCTAACTTTGATTACATGGTTAGTTAAGCTGACAAAGAAGTTGATAAAGTGTTCCCAGATACCGTCGTGACCTTATCCTTGGTGAAGATACTTATAGTAGTTCATTTGATGACTGCTAAGTGTGAATGATAAGAAAAGAGATAGAAAAAGTACAGAACAAAATGTTCATTATTTTGGGACAGGAAAGACATTTCATTCATAAAGAAAAGATCTATGTGAAGAAGAAGTGAAAGTATACAATACACTAGAACTGATCAAGACAATAGGTCTACTAAAATAGTTCATCTATCAGATATAGTGTATATTTGTTCTACTGAAGGTTGCAACATTTTCCATTTTAGCAGTGAGCTTTTGGACAATGAGTCCTCACCCCTAACAGGGTTACTTATAAAAGACTCCTAACAGGGTCTGACCTTTAACCAGGTCTTTGTACTTATTGCATTGTAAAGAACAACTCCTAATAGGGTTGCAAGATCTCCTAATAGGGATAATTATACTCAAGTACATTTCTTTGTGGGTGCTAATTCCCACTAGGATTTTTACCTATTTGGTTTCCCCGTAACCAAAATTGTTGTGTTCTCTATTGTGTTATTTGAATGTGCATTTGCTTTATGTTAATTTATATATAAGAGAAGAAAAGAATTGAAATAGATGATAGTTGATTCACCCCCCCCCCCTCTCAGTTATCCTTTGGGACTATTCCAACAATTGGTATCATAGCCAACTGCCTTGGAGAGAAAGCCTAACAGCTTAAGGTAGATTAGATGGCATACTTCAGAAAAGAGAGTCCTAAGTTTGATGGAGAAAACTATCTTGACTGGAAGAACAAAATGATAACACATCTTCAGTGCATTGGATTTGAGATCTATGAGATTTCCACTCAAGAAATTAAAGTTCCCACCTTGAAATACCTTGCAGAAGAAGACTCTACAATCAAACAAAAGGAAGTGTTCACTCAAAATGCAATCGCCAAAGAAGCCCTAATCAGTGCCCTATTCGACAGTGAATTTTCTGAGATCAAGAAGGCAGATAAAGCATACTCTATTTGGAAATACTTAAAAGATATGTTTGAAGGAGACATCCAAGAAAATAATACGTGTAGAAGACATGGAAGAAAAGATACAACAACTTAGAGATGCTACCTGAAGAAAACATCAGAGCCTACAATCAGAGAATTAATGAAGCAGTTTCAGGTATCAGGAACAATGGTGGAGAAATTTCAGAGGATGATATAATTGACAAACTAATGGTCACACTAATAGCAAACTATGAGAGCAAGATCAATATCTTATATGAGACTATGCAATTTTCAAAAGACTTTAAGAGGGAGACTTTGATCAGCAAAATATCTACATTTGAGATATCAAGATTGAAGACAGAACCTTAAAGTGAGATAGTTTTTAAAGCCTCAGTCCACAACAAGAAACCCATAAGTAGCTCTAGTAATAATGAAGAAGTGGATACAGAACTAGAAGAAATCATTGCTATGATTGCCAAGAAAGAAAGGGAAGGTAAAGGGAAATATGAATGATAGATACCATTCAAATGTTTTTCATGCAACAAAGTTGGTCATTTTATATCCAAGTGTCCTACAAGAGTCAACAGGTTCAGATCAGATTACAAACCCAAGTACACTAAGGAATGTTATCATGTTGAAGATGGTGTAACTGATCATGATTCAGGAGAAGATGAAATTGGTTTCATTTATGTTAAAGACATTGAGAAGATGCTTGAAGAAATGGACAAAAAAGATGAAGAAAAAGCACAAGAGTTAGCATTAGTTTCAAAAGCTGACATCAGAACTGAGTGGATCATTGATAGCGGATGTTCACACCACATGACAAGAGACAAAGATAGATTTGTACATTTGAACAAGTATAAAGGTGGCATGGTTAGATTTGGAGATAACACTCCCAAACCTATCATAGGTAGAGGTTCTATCACATTATATGGAAAGAATAAGATAGATGATGTTCTTTATGTTTATGGTTTACATCATAACTTACTAAGTGTTGGACAGTTGCTTGATAAAGGATATCAGTTGGAATTCAAAAACAACCAGTGCATTATTAACAACAAATAAGGAGACATGATTGCATCAGGCTCAAAGACCAAAGGTAATGTCTTTTAGATCAATTTAGAAGTAAGTTGTTTTGTTGCAAAAGTGGATGTCAGTTGGCTATGGCACAAGAGACTTTTTCATATCAATTTTGACAACATAGTCAAGATAAGTAATGTAAAGGAAGTAAGAGACCTTCCAAGTATTGCAAGACCAGTTGACACCATGTGCAGGGAATGTGTGATGGGGAAGCATGTGAGGACCTCATTCAGGAGAAAACAAGACTCTGCTCAAAACAAATTAGATCTGATACATACAGACCTATGTGGACCTACTCAAACAAGATCATACTATGGAGAAAGGTATTTCATTTTATTTGTTGATGATTTCTCAAGGATGATGTGGGTTGCATTCCTAAAAGACAAATATGAATCTTTTGAGAAATTCAAAGTGTTCAAAGCTAAGGTTAGGAATGAATCTGGATTAAAGATAAAATGTTTGAGATCTGATAGAGGAGGAGAATTCACCTCTGATCAGTTTTATGATTACTATGAAGAACATGGAATCAAGAGACAATTAAGTGCACCTAGAACCCCTCAGCAGAATGGGATTGTAGAAAGAAGGAACAAAATAATACTTGACACAGTGTGCACTATCATGATTAAAGGAAAGGTTGCCCATACCTATTAGAGAGATGCGGTCAATACAATAGTCTATACTATCAATATAATACAATTAAGGCCAGGCGTAGACAAAACACCCTATGAACTTTGGTTTGGTAATGTACCTACTGTAAAATACTTCAGAATCTTTGGAAGCAAGTGCTACATCAAGAGAGATGATAGCATTGGCAAGTTTGATGCTAGAAGAGACGAAGGTATTTTTCTTGGTTATTCTACTAAAAGCAAAGCCTATAGATGTTTTAATCTAATATTAAAGAAGATCATTAAAAGTAATCATGTAAAGATTGATGAGAAGTTTATGATTCAAGAAAGATATTATGACTGTGCTCCCATGATGAAGGATTACTACTCGTTGCTATTTTTTTTTATGACATTATCTTTGGAGGTAATGACAAACTTAGTGCAGAATTCACAAAAGAAATGAAAAGTGAGTTTGAAATGAGCATGATTGGACCTATCAAATATTTTCTTGGATTGAATATAAAACAAACAGACAAAGGCATATTCATAAATCAGTCTAAGTATGTGAAGAAGATATTGAAGACTTTCAAAATGGAAGATTGAAAACCAGTAAGCACCCCCATGGTAATAGGAAGCAAGCTTTCTAAAGATGATGATTCCACAGCAGTTGACAAGACTCTATACAAGTCTATGATTGGAAAACTCATATATCTTACTCAATCTAGACCTGATATTTCTAATGCAGTTGGCATTGTTGGAAGATTTGCAGCTGAACCTAAACATAATCACCTAATGGCAATAAAAATAATATTCAAATATTTAAAAGGAACTATAGACTATGGTTTATGGTATCCTAACTCAAATAATATACAACTTCATGTGTATACTAATGTTGATTGGGAAGGTTGTGTTGATGACAGAAAGAGTACATCAGGAGGAGCAGTATTTGTTGGAGATAGATTGATCACTTGGACAAGTAAAAAGCAGAATTGTATCTCTCAGTCAACAATAGAAGCTGAGTATGTTGCAGCAGCATTGAATTTTTCAACAATAGTTTGGATCAAACAATGATTAATGACTTTGGTATTCAAATTGATTATCCTACTGTTATTCACTGTGACAACACTAGTACTATTAATATGTCAAAGAACCCTGTAATGCATGCAAAGACAAAACACATTGAGATCAAATACCACTTTCTAAGAGAAAAAGTTGCAGACAGAGAAGTAAAGTTGGATTATGTGAGCACTAAAGAACAATTAGCAGATATTTTTACAAAGCCAT
>MU224510.1:694434-705563 GCA_018584345.1 Thuja plicata
CCCCCCCCCCCCTCTCAGTACATACTTCCTATTAATTCCAACAATTAATGAGCTTGGGAAATACCTGAGACTAAATTTTGAAAGAGATTGAACTAATGACGAAAAGATTGACAAGATTTGACAAGATTGAAACTAAATTGAAAGCAATTGGACTAGGCATCGACGAACTTTGACAATGCTCTAGAGAAGATTGAACGAGTTCAGAATGATCTTGGACTGATTTGGATTGATTTAGGAAGACTTGACATGGTTTAGGAACATTTAGAAACATTCAGGATTAGTTTCTGATGATTTAGGATCGATTAGGATTGGATAAGATCAATTAGAATAAGATAGGATCGATTAGGAAAATGATCGATTCGGCCAAATAAAGAGGAAAACTAATAAATAACTGAATAATTTGCAATGTTCAATTAATGATGAAAGATACAATGTTGCTATATAATAAATATCATATGCGCAACATAGAGGAATAATTAGATCGCAAAACAAATTTTCAATTGTAATGCCAAAAATGTTAAACCTATAGACTAGTAGGCTCGAACCATTTTTGAGCATCTAAATTTTGCCCCTCTTTGATACAATGCGATTGTGAGTGTTGTGCCAAAGAATTTTGAAGAAAATTACTTAAAACATACCCCAGTGACAATGAAATGCATGAGTGCCCCCTCAAAAAATTGACTAAAAAATGCAAGTGATAGGTCAATTTATCGATAACGACGAGACAAATCCACAATAATGAACGAATCAAAAATAAGAGGTCAAACACAAATGTTATGAGGCTCAAAGGGAAAAAAGCATCACAACCAACACAAAAGAGAAGATTTGCATGTCCATCTATGCAACAAAGAGGCTATAAAAAGTTTTGAGAGGAGGTTGAAGGTCATTTTCATTCTCACATTTTGAAGAACTTGAGATCTGAGACTAGAATAATGGATTGAGTGCTAGTGGAGAATCAGGTTGGGGAACAAGTTTGGAGCTACTGATGGTTAGAGGACATAGGACCAGAAGTGAGTACATCATAGCCTCTTAAACATTTCAAGTTTTTGTACACATTTCTAGGCGGTTTAGGGCTCAAATAAGGTCAAAATGAGGTCAAAGAGTGGGTTTGACTACCCACACATGCCAAGTGCACAAAAAATGCACCCATGTGTGGTTTTGACTAGACTTGGCATGCAAAGTGTGGCCCTAGACGTACTTGGTTGGCCAAGTTTCACAGTTGGTTAAGCCTTCTACAAATTGGTCAAGAAAAAGCTCATGAGGGTCCTAAACCTTCCTAAACATCCTTAAAAATGTCCAACCCCTAAGATAGGTCCAAAAATAAGTCAAATTTTGTCAAAAATGATTAGATTTGGTCAACGAGCAACATAAAGTACAAAAATTTGACCAAACTTGCATGGTAATTGCAGGAGGAGCTAGTGTTACTGCAGACACGAAAGAGTAGGCCTACATGCCTAAGTCTCTGACATAGGTTGAGAGACCATGAGAGGAACATCCTATTATCATTAGGTTTATACTATATCACTTACATGCCCAAGATTAGGGCAAACAGAGGACTGATCACAGCACTTACTGAGCTATGGCACTCAGAGACGAGTTCATTCCACCTACCTACAAAAGAGGCAACAGTGACTCTAGAGGATGTATGGTGTATCCTGAGGATACCAATACATGAAGATTTGGTAGATTATGACCTTATGATAGGGAGATGAGCACTCTGATAATTATGATCTGGATAAACAAGACTACAAAATTAGGTGGGCGACTATTGTTGATCAGCATGATAGATTAGTGGTGGTGATATGCTGCATGATTACATGATTGATGGTGCCAGAAAGATGAGGCCATGAGTTCCCTATTGGATGGGGGAGATTTTTGGAGAGGATAATCATGGATGGTACTGTGTTTGTGTGGGGTGCATGAATGTTCGTAATGACATACTATCATCTGTGTCAAGTGCCATATAGAGGGGGACTTTCCATCAGAAGTGGGATCACATTGCTGCAGGCTTGGGTCTAAGAGCACATAGCGGTATTTCAACCTATTGTAGTGAGATTTTTTATTCTATATATGCCATACATATACTGCTACAAATCAGAACTAGCACAGGGAACTTTAGGATACATTATGCACTTCAGGCACGAGATGGACATACTAAGGGATTTCACATGGAAACCATACAAAGATTGCCCTGGATGGGATGATGACAGGGAGCACTTCCAATACTAAGGGCATGACAGGTATCTCATAAGGCATACCATCATAGGACATGTGTTTTTCGAGATCTAGCTGCCAAAGAGATTGCACAGGAAAGTTGGGGAGAAACAGGGAGTGTCGACAGGGATGACACTATTTGCACACTCCAAAGGTGAGATAAGGTCATCAGGTGCAATACTAAGACCATAGGTGGCATATGTAGAGTTTAAGAAGTTACAACCTAGAGAATAGGGATTTTTTGTTGTGGTTGCAAATGCAAGGATGACATGAGATTATGATAGATAATTTGTGAAGCACAGACATGTTCCTCTGATAGATCCGGAGGTACTAGTGTCGAGAATACGGGTGTCAAGGGATGAAAGCATGGAGGAGGAGGACGAGGGTGATGAGGAGGATAATATTAGTGTTAATGAGGATGAAGATGAGTAAAGTAGAACATACTCTAGAAATCAGGATAGGGATGATTCCAACAATAATCCTGGTGTTATGCCTATGCAGGTGGATGATGACATGGAGGCTCCACCAGGGGAAGAGGATATACAAGTGCCTGAGGATAGAGGTGAGATTAACAGGCATCAGAGATAGTGCATCATAGAGTTGAAATATTAGATATATAGATTGACTCTCGAGAGAGAGACATGGATTGAACAACATGGACGATAGAGCGAGCAACATAGGGGACAAAGCGATCAACATTCATAGCATGGTTAGACCATTTGAAAACTATGAGGGATACATTAATTTCCTCTTAGGATATAGATTAGGAAGAACTTGTGACACAGATGGATAGATTGACAGTAGAGAGGTATGTAGTGATAGCCTCTCGAGATATAGCTCTGTCCAAAGCACAGAGGGAATAGGATGAGTCATGATAGTTTATCAGCACCATTGTCGATGCAGGTGTGTGTGATGTTGCAAGGATTCTAGGGAATTCTTGATTAAATACATTGTACTAGAGGGACATGTACAAGAGAGATGTACCATGAGAGCAGTCGACACTAATCTACAAGGCTTCTTATAGCAAATCACACTCTCGGAGGACATAAAGCAGTGGAGGAGTTTTGGGACTGAGGGATTCACCTAGGTTAGGACAGACATGACATCAGGAAGGAGGAGCTTCATCCTCTAGACATGTCAAAGAGTAGGAGGGCCAAGAGAGAAGAGACTGATAGGGGACTCTCCCTAGCAGAGGGACATTTTTTATAGACATGTTATAGTTCATGATCATGCGGGCCTTAGTGTATACAAACACCTTGATTTTTATACTCTGATACTTTTCAAGATAGATATGATATGCAACTACTTTATGATGATTTTTCTTATGTACATGATGGATGCTTATATTTTTACTTTCACGTTGTATGATGATGCTCAGATATTGCGATGCATTTATTTTGAATGTAGTATATACATGTATGGATGCAAGATTTTTTTTTGGAATTTTGTGGTTTTAGAACTATATGAATACAAAATGCAAATGTTATTTTTGGAGTTTTTTGGTTTATAAAATGCATGTATGCAGGATGCACATGTTTTTAGAGTTTTCTCTTTATAAATGCATGTATGGAGGATGCACATGTTATTTTTGTACCAAAGTACTACATCAAGGTGACTACAAGGACTTACTGAAGAAGTGTTAGGATAAAGCGGAAGTTAGACGAAGAAATGTTAGTAAGAGGGAAAGATTTTGCTTCACTTTTTGCAGGTACCTGTTGTGCAGGGGTTTCTCTCAAATTAGCATAGAACTGGAAAGGAATAGGATCTTTGGGAACAATGATCTCAGCTCCATTATGGAGAAAATTCAGACATTGGTGATATGTGGAGATGAATGCCTTCACAAGCATGGATCAAAGGGCATCCCAAGATCATTTTGTAAGGGAGATCTGTAGAGTAAAAAGGTAATTTCACTTATTAATTAAATCATTATTGATTTAATTATTAAGACACCTTAGTCACTTATTTATTAAATCATTATTATTTTAATTATTAAGTCACATTTTTATCTCTAGTTTACTTAAGCTAAACTTTAGGCATGTTATAATTCATTCTTTCATTAATTATTCATGCAACCTAGGTTTCTCCACCTTTTGGTGTTTGATCTCCTTTATAAGGATTGATCTCTTTGTAATTATTAATTCTTTTGTAATTTAATTCAATTATTATTGAATCAATTGAGGATGTTTCCTCTTCCATAGATCTTTGATTTCTGGCCTCCATAGCTTTTTCTTATCTCTTTTTGTGATAGGTGTTTGCGTGCAGGTGATTCTTGGGAGCTGTTGGGTTGATAGTTTTCCATCAACTACAATATAGTATCAGAGCTCCAGATCTTCATGCCCTTGTTCTCTTCATGAGAGATTTGGCCTTGTTCTTCATATCTGTATTTTTGAGAGTTTTTTGTCTCACATTTTTGTAGATTTGGGGGGATTTATTTTTTGGATCATTTTGGGAAAAAACTGACATCATGATTGCGTCCAGAAGGCCCAAAAAACCCTATTTTCATATAAGGCACATCCAATTTGGACACAGTTGAAATCTGGGCCCTCTTTTTTGCATGCATGACCTTGGTACGCTTTTTAAGGCCTCAGTTTTCATGCCGCCTTAGTTTCCTTATTGCTGATGTCAACTGTCACAATTCTGAGATCTGGGTTAAATTTGATGGCCACCAACCCATCATACAACTTGCCATTTTCTTCATAATGAGCACCTTGTGGTTTTTTCTCATATTTTTCTCATACGATATCGGATTTTGACCTATCTTATATCGTCGGAAAGCTCTTTCTGAGCTCTATCCAAATCAAGAAGTTATATTTTTTTGTCTTGTGGGGTTTTTTTCAAGTCAAAGTTAGGGTTATTTTTTGCACTCTGGGAGCCATATCTTGGTCATCTGGACTTTGCTTTTCAACTTCCATATGGCGTTGGAAATCTAGTTCAGAGCTCTATCTTATTTCATGGGTCTCACACCCAGATTATGCTCCAAGTATTTTTTATTTATATTTTGGCATTTTTTAATCTGGTGGATATCTTGGATGTTTCAGGTCCTGGGATCATTTTATGTGCACGGGATGAATTCTTTTTAGTTGTTATTCATGTTTCTATAGCTTTTTTTCATTCTAGGATATTGTATACATCTATTTCTGTCACATTTCTTTTTTTGCAAACACACTGAAATAAAGTTCCATCTTATGCATGCTTGAGATCCTGCATATTTTATGCTTGATTGTACTCACACTATATTATAAAGTGCCATGGGGGTTGATGTTTTCTTTGTTTTCCATCTACCTTTGTCAAGTGAGTGTTCCTTCCACGAAATTAGCCTCATGATGTGTGTCAAGAGAGTGATCCTTCCATTACACCATCCTTTATATTTGTTTGTACGTTCTTCATCATGCAGTTATTCATGGTAGTATGATTCAGTGTACCTTTCATGCCTCTCCCTGCTCAGCATTATGGGGTGGTATCTCTTATTGGTTCTAATGCTTCTTTGTTTTGATGGAGTGAACTATGTATTTAATATTTGTTCCTACATACTAGGAAAATGTAGTGGTTGGGTACCTATGCATTTCGCTGAGATGGATCATTTACCATATGGACACTCTTTAATTCATATTTTGGAGGCATCCTTCTATCTTTGATTGATCAGCTCATCAGGATTTGTTTACAGTATTCTCTACCTGATCATGTTATATTACAGTGGAGGTTCCAGTATTTATTCTTTGACAGTGTTTGCAGCTTCATGCTTCAAAGGTGTTCTACATGTTCTTCCCTTGTTCCTATTCTTCTAGGACATTCTCTAGTTGGAAGCTTCTTCATTCCTTCACTAGTCTTCATCTCTTTTCAGAGAGAGGTTTTTCCCATTGGTTTTTCTCATTTTCTCCTCTTTGCAGAGATTTTTGTACTTGGGTACCTGATCAGGCCTTGTTGTCAGGACCATTTCCTGATTTCGGTATTTTTTTCTAGGTTTTTAGCTTCTCCCTAAGTTTATCTTAAGGAGGGTAATAGAATAAAAAGGTATTTTCTCTTATTAATTAAATCATTATTGATTTAATTATTAAGACACCTTATTCACTTATTAATTAAATCATTATTGATTTAATTATTAACTCACCTTTTTATCTCTAGTTTACTTAAGCTAAACTTTAGCCATGTTATAATTAATTCTTTTATTAATTATTCATGCAACCTAGGTTTCTCCACCTTTTGGTGTTCAATATCATTTATAAGGATTTATCTCTTTGTAATTATTAATTATTTTGTAATTCCATTCCATTGTTATTGAATCAATTGAGGATGTTTGCTATTTCACAAATTTGTTGTTTCTAGCCTCCATAGCTTTGCTTTTCTCTGTCTGTGACAGGTGTTTGCATGCAGGTGATTCTTGGGAGCTGTAGGGTTGATAGTTTTTCATCAAATCCAATAAGATCTAGGTTTGGGACTTGTAGTAATGTGTTTTCAATGACCAGACCAATTATAATAGGCAATACAATGACTCCTTTGGAAGAGTGTATCAAGAAAGAAGAAATAACTCAAACAATCAATCAAAATGAGGAAAACAAACAAATAACCAAATTTAGGATAGTAAAATAATTCAAACACGAGGATCAAACAAATAATTCACTGAAATAAACCTTTCAAAGTTTTAGATTTCAACTTTCGTTGCTTGGTTGATCTTGCTAGTCATACCACATCATTATTTATAGGTTGGAAAGAATTTAGCGATTGAAGATATGCCACAATAGGTTGTTCATTGATCATGTTCAATTATTATCCAAGAGATGACATATTTGAATTTGTCTTTGTTTGAGAAAACCTTGTTGTTAGATTTTAGGACATGAGAGGATACTCGTTGATATGTGATGTAGTTGGATGTAGAGTTGCCTGTGACCTTGGTACAATTTGATTCAATTTTATGATTGGCACAAGGGGTCATGTGGTTTCTTGAGTGATATTTGCTTGAATTGGAACAAAAATTGGTTAGTAATTGGGTGGTGGCCTAAGTTGAATTATGCCACGCTCTGGTTGGAAGGTTGGATGTAGAACTTGATCAAATGATGTTTGGTTGAATGAAAGTTGATTTGGAACTTGATCAAACAAAGTTTTCTCTTGGATTTGGTTGAAACTTGTGTTTGTCACTTGTAACTTGTTTGCCTTATTTATTTGTGAGAGGATTTTTTGTATCTTTGATTTCCAAATGAGAGCATATGTTTCAATTTTTACAAAATGTTCCTTTGGGCATTTAAGGAGTTTTGACATCACTTTGTTATTCCTTAAAGTATTTTCAACTTTTTTCTTCAAGATTTCCACTTCTTTAGCCAAATTTTCTTCCAACTTTTGTGTCAAGCATTAGTGAGAATGGTGTGATTGATTGCTTGATTATGCAGAATAATTCACTGATGTTTATAGGTGCAAGTATGACATGTATGCAACAATAAGCAATACCTTATTCATTAACTCCTCTAATTTTATCTCTCCTCTTCATATTGGTGAAAGTATGACATGTATATAATAATAAGCAATACCTTATTCATTAACTCCTCCAATTCTAACCAAATTTGGAGATTAATTTTTGAGAAATTAAATGTGATAGGAAGATGTCAAATATTTGTTGAAATGATGAGAATTTTGAAATTCAACCCAATATTGAAGATTAGTTGGCTAATAAAAATGGATGAGTCAAGTGATGAATCTATTGTAAAGATCCTAATGAGTGCATATGAGAGTGTGGTTTCAAATGGATCTTTCTACTCAAACACTTTAACATGGTCTGCATACCTAAAGGTCTTAAAATCTTCTACCATATTCCAACTAGCCTCCACAAAAATGGAGCACATATTTTGAAGGTGAGGAAACAAAGAACTGATGGGATCAAATACATCCCAAGATTCAAGAAAAATAAAACCTCTGAACCTCTATTCCAAGACTAGAAAATCCCCTGCTTGATAAGTTTAGAAACACTTTTCATAGTCCTCTAGATCATTGAACCCTTCCTCTTAGGTTGTACTAACCTCAACCATAACCCTAATGCCCTAACCATAACTCTAATACTAATCTCAACCATGATATAAACTCTAACCCTAACAATAATTGTAACCATAACCCTACATCTAAACCTAAACCTTATCTAAAATTTTAACTCTATCCCTAAAAATAATCCAAATACCAAACCTAATTCTAACCCTAACCTTGTCCATAATCTAAACCATAAACCTAAATTTTAGATTTCCAACCATAATTTTAACCTCAAACCTAATTATAATCCTAACATTATCCATAAACCAAGCCCTAACATTCCTAAAACAATGATTAAAACCCTAAATTTAACTGTTGGCTATTTTTGATACTATTCATCCCATCACATATAACCGATATGAGACATCTTCATCATGGGATGAACTATGTTACAATAGGTTAACATGTCATGTTTCCCAGTAGCTAACACGTCATGTTATCCCACCCCTGGTGTTCATTTGTTGTTTTATTGGAGCTTCCCTTTTGTCTTGCTCAAATCAAATATGGGTGAAACTATCACCAAAATCTTATGAACATGACATTCATCAAACAACCTTCTATGATCGCTAGGAGATTGAAAACACATCCAAATGGACCATGTTTCCCTGATGGGAAATGTAGGTAATACCTATGGCATGTTTTGTCAATATATTTAGTGGGATAACATGTTATATTTTCCCATTTTTTCCATTTTGTGGTTTGTTTCTTCCTGCTCATCAAGCATAGTGAAAAATGGCGAACCAATCAGGTTTTTCCACGTGGATCCATTTTGTTCGACCGTCAAGTAATGTGGGCCAGTGCTATTATAATATTTTCTCAAATTTTAAGCTACGCATCTTCATATTAATAAACAACCTTGGTTTCTTTTATATTTTCACGATTATCCCAAATAGTTATTAGGGGTGATGTTTGAAACCATGATGTCGGTGGGGCTAAAATCGGTGAAACATATGGAATGTTTTGCTGATATTTTAGGTGGGATAACATCTCGTGTTTTCCCCCTTGATAGGTTTTTTCCAGCAGCCAAATTTGACTTTTGTGGCCATGACACGTTATTAGAAATGATATTCATTTGCAGGGATAAGATTTATATATCTCTATATCTCTCCCTCCCCCCTCTCTCTATATTTCCCTCTATTTATTTCTCTTTATTTATCCCTCTATATTTCCCCGTCTCTATTACCATAAATGGAGGGAGTGAGAGACCTAGGCAGACACAAGACAGAGGGGAGGTGAGATACCTAGAGGGGCAGAGAGAGATGAGATAGAATTTCAAGGAGGAAGGGGAAGACATAGATTGATAGGGGAAGAAAGAGAAGGAGAGACCTAGATAGATTATAGAGAAGAGACATGGAGATGGATAGAAAGAGAGAAGTATCAACATTAGATATACCCTCAACCTTATGTACCCTAAACCTTGTACCATTGATCTTGCACCCTAAACCCTATGCAAAGAGGGAGAGGGAGAAAGAGAGAGAGGTGATGGGAAAGAGAAGAGGAGAGGGTAAGGGGGAGGGAGAGGGGGGGGAGGTCTAGAGGGAGGGAGATAATGCAAGAGGGGGTAGATAGAGAGGGAGATAAATATAGGGGCAAAGAGGGAGGTGTGATATAATTATTAGGCAAAATTTTATTATAGGAAATCAGTTATAGAATTATAGTTAGTGTTGGGATTAAAAAGTTAAACCTAATTTAATGTACATGTTAGGGTTCATTTGGTTTAGTGATCAATTAGGTTGGGGTTAGTATTCAATTTTGTTTGGTGTTAATATTAGGGTTTTATTTTGTTTAGTGTTTAATTGTTTTTTACGGTTAGGATTTAATTAGGTTTAGGTTTTCAATTTTGTTTTGAGGTTTTGATACAATTTAATTTATATTTAGGGTTCATTTTGGTTTAGGTTTATATTTAGGGTTCAATTTGGTATATTGTTAAGGTTATGGTTGAATTTAGTTTAGAGTTCTAGAATTAGCATGTTCACATCTCATTCTATTTAGTTGAATTTTGTATATTCCTATCTCTCATTATCGTTATATCTCTCACTACCTCTCTCTATCTATTTACCCCCCTCTCCTTATAGATTTATCTTTATTTTTATCTTTATTTTTTGTAGATGTGTGGAGACATAAAATAATATTCAATACTTAGAAATTGTTCGCTATTTTTTGCCACCATTAAGCCCATCAGAGATTACCAATCTAAGACATCTTCATAATGGGTTAAAACTCTCTTAGGGACAACACGCCATGTTATATTCCTAGGTGGGCCAAATTGTCATGTTTTTCCAATTTAGCGATTTCACAAGGGCAAAAGGCATCTTTAAGTAATGGTGAATTTTTTTCTATTTTGCATTTCACTCTTTTGACTCGCTGCAGTTAAGTGTGAAATGGTGAAATATGTCACCATTTCACATTTCCCTCATCCTTCTCATCAAATTTAAGTGTGAAATGACAAAACATGTGGTCATTTTGTAAAGATACATTTTCTCCCTTGCACAAGTGTGACATTGGGGAAACATGACGTGTTATCCCACTTGGGAAGATAACATGAAGTATTGCCCCTGATAGATTTTTGAAAAAGTCATTTCAATTTTTTGAGACTGGTATAAACCCTACCTAGAGTAACCATTAAGAGAATAAAATGCATGTATTGGCCCTCCACCAATGAAAATTTCTACAAATGTGTGGAGAGGACCATGGCAACATATTGTACAATATCCTAGTGTTCTTGTTTTTCCTAACATATCATGTTATGAACCATTGTCTAGATTTTTTGTGAACACATCAGGTTATGAACCATTGTGTAGCTTTGTTACCAACATAGTCCCATGTCTATCCCCTCTCTCTCTCTCTCTCTCTCTCTCTCTCTCTCTCTCTCTCTCTCTCTCTCTCTCTCTCTCTCTCTCTCTCTC
>MU224510.1:705811-731945 GCA_018584345.1 Thuja plicata
CTGTAGGGAGGAAGATAATAAGAGAGGGGGTAGATAGAGATGGAGATGGCTATAGGAGCAAAGAGTGAGGGGAGATTTATTTATTAGAAAACATTTTATTATAGGAAATCAATTATAGAACTATAGTTAGTGTTGGGATTAAAAAAGTAAACCTAATTTAATGTACATGTTAGGGTTCATTTGGTTTAGTGATCAATTAGGTTGGGGTTAGTCTTCAATTTGGTTTGGTGTTAAGATTATGGTTTTATTTTGTTTAGTGTTTAATTATGTTTAGGGTTAGGATTCAATTAGGTTTAGGTTTTCAATTTTGTTATGTTTTGAGGTTTTGATACAATTTATTTTATAGTTAGGGTTCATTTTGGTTTAGGTTTTAATTAGGTTTATATTTAGGGTTCAATTTGGTATATTGTTAAGGTTATGGTTGAATTTAGTTTAGAGTTCTAGAATTAGCATGTTCATATCTCATTCTATTTAGATCAATTCGGTATATTCCTATCTCTCATTATCTTTATCTCTCCCACTACCTCTCTCTATCTATTTATCCCCCTCTCCTTATAGATTTATCTTTGTTTTATCTTCTTTTTTGTAGATGTGTAGAGACATAAAATAATATTCAATACTTAGAAATTGTTCATTATTTTTTGCCACTATTAAGCCCAACTGAGATTACCAATCTAAAACATATTCATGATGGGTTAAAACTCTCTTACGGAAAACATGTCATGTTATCTTCCTAGGTGGGCCAAAATGTCATGTTTTTCAAATTTAGAAATTTCACAAGGGAAAAAAAAGGCATCTTTGCGTAATGGTGAAGTTTTTTCCATTTTGCATTTCACTCTTTTGACTTGCCGCAATTAAGTGCAAAATGGTGAAATATGTCGCCATTGCACATTTCCCTCATCCTTCTCATCAGAGTTAAGTGTGAAATGATGAAATATGTGGCCATTTCATAAAGATACATTTTCTCCCTTTCACAAGTGAAACATTGGGAAAACATGACGTGTTAGCCCATTTGGGAAGATAACATGACGTATTGGCCCTAATAGAGTTTTGAAAAAGTTATTTCAATTTTTTTGAAACTGGTAGAAACCCTGCCTAGAGTAACCAATAAGAGAATAAAATGCACATCTTGGCCCTCCACCATTGAAAATTTCTACAAGTGTGTGGAGAGGACCATGGAAACATATTGTACAATATCATAGGGTTATAGTTTGTCCTAACATATCATGTTATGAACCACTATCTAGATTTTTTGTGAACATGTTAGGTTATGAACCATTGTGTGGATTTGTTATCAACATAGTCCTATGTCTATCTACTTAAAGGTCCCTTTCCCCTTTCTCTTCCCCTATCACGCACACACTCTCTCTCTCTTCCCCTATCACACACATTCTCTCTCTTCCCCCATATGCTTACCATGATATATATATATATATATATATAGAGAGAGAGAGAGAGAGTTGTACTCTCTCCCCATATTCAAATAAGTATTTGCAACTAATGTTGACAATGCATGTTTGCAACTAATTTTAATAATATATTTTTCTATACCCATTACACATCTTGGAAACTGTTGGTTGTGTTGGAAACTATTTGTGTAGGTTGTGAAACACATTGTGTAGTTCAACCTAAAACTTCATATGAGAGAGAAAGGGTGGGAGGGAGAGGTGACAACCGAGACAATGAAGAGTGAATAAAATAAAATGAGAGAATAGCAAAGAGTGGGTGAGGGAGAATAACATAGAGTGGGTTAGGGTTTGGGTCATCGTCATGGTCATGGTTAGAATTATGGTTAGGTTTAAAGTTTAGGGTTCTAAGAGTATGGTTAGTGTTTAAATTTATTCTATTTTGTTGTTTGTTTCCTCCCACTCTTCAGGATTATGTGTGAAAAGGCAAAGATCAACAAGTCAATACCACGTCAGCACGGGGTGGGATAACATGTCATATTCTCCCAATGATTTTGTTTTTTCACAAAGTGATGGTGGGGCTCATTTATTGTCTTCTACGAAACAAAAATAAAGGTTTTAAATATTTGTGACCAAGGGATGGTGGGCCTGTAGTTCACATGTTTTAATTTTATTGGACACGACCATACGTGGTGGTGCTTATTGCAAGTGTTTTCACTATTTAATAATGGTTAGTTGATGCAACATATAGGTCTTCTACGAAAAATTTATAGGGTGGGATAACACGTCATGGTTTTCTAGTTTCAACAAATTTTTTCCAGGAGCCATATTTGATTTTTGGCAAGATGTACTTTGAACATCATTGGTAATATGGTAAGATGTACTTTTTCTTCTCTTTTGGCTGGAAATATGTACTTTGAACATCGTTTAGAAGTGTAACATCACAAATTCAACATAATGCTACTAGAAACTTATAACATATCACTATAATACATTATTCATTTAAAATCTTTCTACAGTTTGTGTGTAGTAGATTTGTTGAGAACGCGTCGTATTATGAACCACTATGTGAATTGTTTACCAACATGTTGTGTTATGAACCAATGTGTTAACTATAATAACAAATCCAAGAAAAGGAAACTAGTGAAAAATTATGTGTTATAAACCACATATACATGTTGTTTTGTCTAATTTTATGCGCAAACGATTTGTTGTCAACATGTCATGTTATGAACCACTATGTGTCTTTGTTGTCAACCACACATTACACAATGGTTCATAACACAACATTCATAACTATTATATGTATTATGACGTTCATAACATGAATAAGACACAAATTAAAGGTTGGATAAAACATAAATTATTGTGAAATACAATAAACATAAATGATAAAAACACATTGATAAGATGTTCTTTTTCTGCTCTCACATTGATTACATGTAGTACGAGGTCATTTTCCAAACAAGGGTTTGTAAACCTACTAACTAAATCTTGAATAAATATTTTTTATGATATATCACTAAGTTCTTTACCACTAGTCTTAGAAATCATATGAAAACTCTATTGAATTTCCAAATTCTTACTTTAGGAAATATTTACATCCCATTTCTCTCTATTTTATGATCTCTTTCAACATTCCTCTCCCTTCCTCCATCTCTCCTCCTATTATCTCTACATTTGTCTCCCTCTCTAAAAATATTTCTATCTCCCCCTACCTCTCTCTCCCTCTCTCAAGTGTTAGGTTGGTTCAACATGACATGTTGAGTTAGTTTAACACAACATTTTAGATTGGTTTAACAATGCATACTAATTGGAAAGGAAGTTTTCCTTCTCTGAAGACTCAACCTCACTTGTTAAGGTCCCATAGTTGGAGCTTGTTTCCATGTTTTCCAAGGTTTCTTCGGGGTCAAATGCTAAAAAAGGGAGTAAACTTTTGTGACAAAAATAACATCAAATGATATGTAAAAGTACATCTTCCCAACCATGAATTAAATTTGTGTAGGTTGCAAAACACAATGTGTAGTTTGGTCTAGAGATTCGTATTTATAATGAAATACTATCAAGGTGCACATACCTCTTTTACCTAAAGAAGAAGGTTGTTATACCAAATTTTTAATTTGATATAACATCAAATGAGAAGAAAAAGTGAATCTTACCAATTAAGAACTAAGTCTGTGTAGGTTAAAAAAAATGAAGTGTAGTTTATCTTTGAACTTCATATTTATAATGAAATCATGTCGAGGTGCACATACCTCTTTTACCTTAAACATGAAATTTTTGATATCTGATCTTTAATTTTAGATAACATCAAATGAGTGGAATAAGTATGCCTTACCAACCATGAGAAAATCCAAGAAAAGGAAACTGATTTATTTAGTGCTTATGGTTACATGGTTGAGAGAGAGAGAGAGAGAGAGAGAGAGAGAGAGAGAGAGAGAGAGAGAGAGAGAGAGAGAGAGAGAGAGAGAGAGAGAGAGAGAGAGAGAGAGAGAGAGAGAGAGAGAGAGATTCAAAAAGTACAAATTTTATTGCAACTAAATTTATTGCCTATTGCATTTTTTAAAAAAAAACCCTAATGAAATGGTAAGTGATTTTTCATACTTATTTCAGTCCAAATTAGCCAAGATACATTATCACTTTTTAGATATTGAGATTCAATAGGTTCTTAAGTACAACTTGCTGGAACTTACACAAGACATAATTTGTGTTTATTGATATACAAATTTTATCAACCTTTGTGGAATATTGAAAGGTTATGCAATAAATTTAGATAATTCTACTCATTTGTCTCATTATCCTAGACTTACTCCTCATATATACATTATATTTTCTAACATGATTTTATTTTCTCTTACTCTAGAAAGGTAATTTATTCATAATGATGTCATGGACTTACTCCATGTCTTCTATATTGAGTTAAAATATATTCCATATCTTGACTTAAAATGTAAATTTAGGGCAATATTCAAAGAAACGTCGTGTTTTCCAAAATGTTTTCTTTTGTCTTTGAAATGACTTTTTTTTCAATGGTGAGATAAAAATTATATGTTTTGTACAAGATCTCTCTCTCTCTCTCTCTCTCTCTCTCTCTCTCTGTGTGTGTGTGTGTGTGTGTGTGAACTCTGAACTCTAAATTCTAAGCCCTATACCCTCTCTCTCTGATTTAATATCTAATGTTTTTTATTAAGGTAAAAATAGGTTTTGAAAGGACCCCGAAACCTTTTACAAAAAGCAACTAGAGATAAGCATCAAAGGCACATACAAACATACAAAGCCTGCATCGAACAAAAGGTAGGACCCAAAGAGACTACAAAGACCTAAAATAGGGGAAAAAAAAAACTGCCAAAGGGATGCACAGTTTCCGGCACAACGGCTCGCACAATTTCCAACAAAATTTCCAGACCGGAAGAAGAAACATTACAGCATTTTCTGGTAGGCTTCCTCAGTCTCCTTCTACATCTCTTCCATTTTTTCAATGGACTCCTTTAGCTCCATCATTTCTTTTGGGATCTCAGGGACTTTTCTTTTTATTCCACTTTGGGTTCTAGAACCAGGCCTAAGCTCCTAGCCTTTTCTTCTATGGTAATTGTGGTGTTTTCCAACAGGCTTCTTTCCAGATAAGTGTAAAACTCTTTCAGGTTCTGAATCGACACTTGCAGCCCATTGTTACTGTGCTCAAGGATGACCCGTATCATGTGCCCATTGTGGCTTATTTGTTCTTTCATTTCTTTTATCTTTTCTTCCACTGTCTCATTAACTCTAGTAGTGAACTCCTCTTCTTCGTTGTTGTCATTTACCTTAATCATCAACTTTTTCTCCATTTCCTCGACCTTGGCTTTAAAAGGCTCCATTTCCTCCTACATCTCAGTCAATTGTTGCTTCATAATCATCATCTCCTCACTAAGCCAGTCTTCCATGTTAGCCCCATAGTCAACTTTGCTTTTCGGGATTCTGTCCTCTCTTTCAAACCCGACCTCATCTGGGCCCATTCTCCTTTTTTTATTGTTCCTTTTCTCCACCTTTAAAGTAAGTTGCATCATATTTCCCTCCTCACCTTCATCCTCATTATTCTTCTCCTCTTTTTCATCTCCCTCTTTTCCATCTCCCTCAATTTCCTTTTCTTTGTAATTCACTTCAGCACCTGTGCCCTCATCGTCTGTATTGGGCATTTCCTCCTCTTCCATCTGAGAGTTATCCTTTCTCAGTTGTTCCTCTTTCTCATTTTCCATATTCTCTTTATTAGTATCACTATCTCCATTGTTTTGATCCTATTTGTCTTTTCCCTAGTTTTTTAGGGTTTCATCACTAGTCTTCTCCAGATTAGCCCTCTTCTTAGTTCTAACCCTTTTTTTCAGACTCTATTTTTTACTTTCCTGTTTAACCTACCTCATGCTACCTTTAACCCTCTTAGGGATAGGTTCAGGAAGGTTGCGGACATACTCAGAAATAAGCAGAATGAACCCCACATGGAGCACCGGATTACTCAATTTCTTTCTATGCTCCATCACGCTATTATGCAAAGAACTCAAGAGATAGAAAGGGAATGAGATCTTTTTACCATGCCTAAAGTGGTTGGCCAGGATGAAATGCAAATTGTAGATTTTAGAGTATCTGCCATCCAAAGTAAAATACTCGATCATGACTGTAAGAATGTCAGCCCAATGAGATTTGATTTTTTGGATATCAACATAATCCTCTATTCCTTTACTGAGAAGGGCTTCTTCATCTTCATTTTTCGGGAAAATCTTGAAGGCTTGAGTTCCAACCCTCTTATTGTCCCTATAGAATTTCATGCCCTCACAAGGCAAGCCCGTGATTTCTAAGATAACCCTCATGGAGAGGGTAAAATATTTCCCCCATAAATACACTTTCCCATCCTTCCAACCCTCTACAAATTGTTTTGTTATCTCTGTATCCCAGCCATGGAGCTTCTCCAGATACTGAGAGACGCCTCCTTTTTTCAACCTTCTCCATACCTTCTTCTTCTCTTTCCATTTAGTACAATCAATCAGCTCCTCTCTCTTCAGTCCTCCTCCCATAGTTCTCGTCGCTTCTTGAAAATGCTGATACTTAGCAATATTGAGCACGGGTTTCAGGAGAGCTTTACTATTGTGACTGTTCCAGTTCGAGTTTAACACCCAGAAAGTGTGTGGTGTCACTAAGCTAATGTTTTTCACAACATTGTACCAATATTTGTGACTTTAAAGTTGGTTTTGCCCAAAATTAAATCAACAAGTGTGGGTATTAAGTGTCACTAATTTAATATCTAATGTTTTTGACAACATTGTACCAATATTTGTGACTTTAAAGTTGGTTTTTCCTAAAATTAAATCAACAAGTGTGGGTATTAAATTAACAATTTCTATCACAACCATTAGACCATGTTCAAGTACTAGGTCCTCTCCCCTAGTTTTCATATTTTATAAAATTATATATTTTAAACAAAAGAAGATCCATCAAATATGAATTTAATTTAAATGTTATATAGAAAAAATTAAATAATATTTATTTATCATTTAGAAGTGTGAAGAGGGGTTTGTAAGATAATGATAGTATTTTTTTATCTTATCTTAGATGTTGTGGTTTCTTCTAGTAAATTACAATAAAATTGTAGCTATTTTAAAGTAATTACACAACTTTCTTTGCTTTATACATGTACGCCTCCTTCGTGATTTGTGGTTCCCAAGCTTTCTAAAGGCGGGGGTTAGTAGCACCGGTTTGCAATGAGAGAAATCAAATACACAAAACTACTAATAATGAACACTTAAAATGTAACCAGTAAAATGTACAAGCAAAGAAAGGAAAACAAACAAATGAAAACCCCAATGTGCTTGAAGCTTCTATTTTCTCTCTCTACTTCTAAAACGTTGTTTTTGATGCTCATTATTGGTGTGGGCAGCGTCTATGACTTGAGAAGTGTCGAGAATTTGCTAATTGAAATGTGTGTGTGATCACAAGATGGCTTGAATGCTAGAACCAAACTGACAGAGTAATGGCACACGAGAGCTTGAAATCCTGGATCCTTCAAATGGGTATGAAGGGTTTATTATATAGGAATTGAGAATGATATGAACAGTTGAGACCAATACCAGAGATAGGGAGATCAATGGCTGAGATTAAAGGGAACTGGAGAAGCCATTAGTAAACTCCACGTCTTCAACCGGTAAAGAGGAGATAGAGTTTGGTTGACTAAAGAGCTAATTGTGAGTTACCTTTTAGAACTGAAGAGGTGGGTGGAGTTACCCATGTGAACTAGAGAGATGGGTGGAGTTACCCATGTGATCTGGAGAGATGGGTGGAGTAACCCATGTGATATGATTAAGGATTATCTCTTTGAAAATAAATGAATATTTAATTCATTTATGTAATTAAAATTTTCAACATGTGAAATAATTGAATTCTTTTTTATTTTTAGAATTACTTTATTGAATGAAATTAATTTAATTTAATAGGAAGAATTTAATTAGTAAGTTTAAATATTTCAATTTAAACTATAGGAAATTTAATTTAATTAATTAATAATTGTTAATTAATTAATTAATAATTGTTAATTAATTAATTAATAATTGTTAATTAATCAATTAAGGTTAATTAATTAAATAAAATTAATTATTTAATTAATTTTGAGAATTTGATTAGATGATTTGGGGAGTGAATTTAGAGGAAAATAGATGATTAATTAATGATTAAAAAACCATTAATTAATAGATGAAAATTAGTGGTTTTAATGTAAAGTCGCAAGCCTGTCCATTTTAGGGTGTCTACATTTGCCCCTCTTTGATGCAATGTGGCTTGTCACAGTGTGTCAAATATTCTCTATTTCATTCTTTCCCCTGCGATAGTAGGTGTATTTATGTCCCCTCAACAAATTTGAGCAAAAAGTAGCGACGTGAGCATTAATTTGTTGAAAATGTAAATTGTGAATCTGGGTATCTAACTGATTTTGAAAATGTTGCATTATGCCCCTGATATTGACTGTCGAAGTTTCCAGGGACCGGAAAGAAATTTTTGAAGTCCTTGAGGAATTAGGGTTTATATAAATCCCTATAAGTACTTGAGAGAGCCCTTCATTTCTAACTTGCATTCTTGGAGCTCTGGAGATCTTGGTGAGTTTGCTCTTTGTTTTCTTTATTTTTCTCATGTTTTCGTGCGATGGCGGGCTTACCTGGAGTCACCCACATTTCCGACCGAGTCTGGACATATCAGAGGCCAGCTGGCACAGGACATTCAGTGAGTGTTCATGCCTTTTGTGTCATTAATGCATTTATTTCTTGATTTGAAAAAAAATATTTTTTTCCCGTTGCAAACGTTGCCGCAATCGACTGCGGTTTTGCAACAATTTCAGCTTTAATGCCATAATTGTCGGCTATGAGCCATAATTGATAAGTGGCCCGCAATTGCCGACTTTGAATGCTGCAATTGCTTTTTGACTCCCGCATTTGTATCTTGTGTTTTGCAATTGCATAAAAGTACCACATTTGAAGTGTTTTTTACCGTAATTGCCTGTATAGTTTTGTACTTGATTGGGATGGTCTCATTTATGCTTTTGTTGACTTGCTGACACTTTTTTGTTTGATCTGTTACTGATAAATTTTTGATTTTGCCTATTGCAATTCATTGGGAGGATTTTGTGTTGCTGAGAGTCTAGACCGGCGAGACATGTTTACAGATCCCAGTTGTCTGAGGACGAGAGGTTAGTGCTTAGGGAGTTAGGATTATATTGGGTATGTTATATGGCAGAGATTACAACCAACAAGGGTCTGATCTTGGCTCTTGTAGAGCGATGGCATTCTGAGACCTGCACTTTCTGGTTACCCACTAGAGAGTGTATTATCACGTTGGAGGATGTTTATCGCATTCTTTAGCTTCTGATTCAGGGTGTGCTTGTTGAGTATGTCACCCGACCTGGCATTGTAGCTTTGACTGAGCTATCTGGATTGCCCCAGGATCACCTAGGTTTGTCTGGCCCATATGATATCCCATGGTCCCTATTTGGCATGGGCCTTGATAGATTATCTACTTTGTTAGGTAGCTTGATATGTGGCTTCTTATGCCCTGATCAACGCCAGCATGGGTTTTTTGTTGGCTTTAGTGTTGTGTTGTAGAGTATGGTTCATGATCACACTGTATTTGCATGGGATCCATGCATGTTATCCCACATGCACTTTCATATGTTCTATGCAGATTACCTTAATGGTAAGTCACTCGGCTGCGGTGCTACCCTTCTTCAGATATGGGAATGGGAGTACATTGTTGTGTGTCATCTTGTGGGTGCTCATGATCTGCCTCCGGACAGGCCCTGTGTCTTTATGTATGATGGAGCCATTGTCCAGACTCACATGGGTCATTTGTTGTACTGGCATCAGCAGTTAGATATGATGCCATATTTTATTTGGAGACCATATAAAGAGTGCCTCGTATGGGTTGGAGAGGATGTCCATCTCCCATTCATGACGTCAGAGGAGATTTTTGATTGGGCGTGTCACGTGCCATGTTCACATGATTTATTTCCACAACACTGAAGGGTGTTGTGGCAGTTTGGAGAGCAACAGGATGTATCCAACACTTATGTCTATTTTGCACGTAGATCGAGGGACATTGCGCTATGGGGTGTTATTATTTCACTTGATGCTGTGTAGACTGAGTTTGTAGGTTTACTTCATGTTCCTTGGACATGGTGATCTTCCACTATAGATGCAAGTATATGTTTGTGCTATGACTCTTGTAGTTTCATTACTGCTCTCTTAGGCTATCTGATTTGTGATACTTGTTGCTTTATCTGATGTGGTACTAATATTTGAATTGGATCATTCTGCAGGCACCACCCCCCAGTATGATGCTTGGTGGGCACAAACCTATCCTATTTCACTTACTGATGTGTCACGTCCTGTTGCTATCACTATCATGAGGAGGCACCGACAATTATGACGGGGTAGGGGTGGGCGAGACGGAGGGAGAGTTGGGGGCCGAGACGAAGGGAGAGATGGGGCCCGAGATGGTGGGCGGGGGAGGGGAGATGACAGTGGAGATGATCCTGGGCCTGGGGGTGCTAGTGGTGGGGTTCAGACAAGGGGTGGGTGGATCAGTACTCAAAGAGTTAGATTGAGTGTTATCTTGGAGGGTGAGGAGCCGATGGAGGAGGAGGCACCACAGCTGCATCATAGAGTGCATCCTCGCACTACTGTTGTGTTGGCTTTAAGAGTGGAGGAGAGAGTTATTACAGAGGATGTGGACATGAAGATAGGAGATATTGACATTGAGACCTTGGATGCAGAGAGTGCCAATTCAAGCTCATCCACTTGTAGTAGCAGTACAGGTAGCAGTACTGGTGATAGTTTTGATAGTGAGGATTCTTGGGTAGTGAGGGAGATGAGAGATGAGGGATTTGGGGATAGAGATGAGGAGGGAAACATGGATGTGTATATGGGGGGATGGATGAGGATCCCTCAAAGTTAGAGTGACTTACTCAGCAGGTACAGGATCTGTAGGCTAGACTTGCTGCTTCGGATGCGCGTGCTACTACTTTGGAGGCTAGAGTCTTAGCACCTGAGGAGAGAGAGTGATATGCTCGTTCAGAAGTTAGATCCTTCATTGATGGTGTACATGATGCTTGTCATTAGGATTTATTGTAATGATACTATAAATCTAGGCATGATGCCCAGAGAGAGATTGACTACTAGCAGCGCCACTATGAGGGTGCAGTTCCTTCAGATAAGCAGGTTCCCAGCTACACTACCTCCCATAGATCCAGCAAAGCATAGAGATCACAGAGTAGTGGGATTGGTGCTCTAGCTCTACCACATAGGAGTGCCCCTAATATGCCTCCCCCTCGTCCATGTGGTGGAAAGGATGGGAGTAGCACATGCTGAGTTATTATATCTGTTATACTCTGATTCACCATTTTTTTGGCGATGTAGCATTGATGTATCTTTGAGGCTTATATATGATTGTATCTCAACACACTTGATATATATATATTGATCACCTTCTTGTGTTCAGGCTTGTGATCATTCATTGTACTCAGATATTTTGATTTATATGAGATGCAACTATTGATTTACTTGCTATATGTATGGTTCTACATGATTGTGTTTAGATGTTGAAATGCTTATGTGATGCGATTCTATTATGAAAACTCTTAGATGGATGATTTACTTTTCCTATGATACTGACATGTGTATGTAGGATGGTGGAAATGAAATGCATTATGAGATGTTTATGGATGCATGTGATTCTATGATGCATACTCTTAGATGTATGATTTAATTTTCCTATGATACTGACATGTTTATGCCGGATGGTGGAAATGAAATGCATGTTTATATGAGATGCTTATGAATGCATGTGATTTATCATTTACCATGTATGCAACTGCTATGTTTTTTTCATTTTTTGGATGCACTTAAGTAGAATGGATGCAATCTATTACGCACAAAATATGTGAGTAATGCATATGTTAGTTAGAAGATAGTTAGTGGAAATGTGCTCTCTGGAATTTGATTTGATAGATATGGAATGATAGAAAGGATTTTTTGATTTTTTGATAGATATGAATTGATAGAATGGATGAATGACCCAAGTCGCTACCATGTTTCCAATTTTTGTCATCATTGCATCTTTTTATGAAATTATGAAGAGTGTCCAATGCATCCAAATCACATACCATCTGGATACCGCCATGGCCTCTTGATAACCAAAAGGAGTAGAGATATTGAATAGAAAGAGAACTTAGTGCACCCAAATATTGACCATCTGGGTTCAGCTATGTTCCCTGGTTGAAAAGAAAGAGAGACAAAAGAACCCAAATATTAACCATCTAGATACCACTTTGCCCTCTGAATAATCTGAACAAAAGAAAAAAAAATCAAGATAGAACTCCAACACACCCAAAGTCCATCTGGATAGCACTGTGAGCTCTTGATTTTGAAAAGAAAGGCCAAAAAAAAAGATAGATTTCCAATGTACCCAGAGTCTATCTGGATAGCACTATGAACTCTTGATTTTAAGAAGAAATCCCATAAAAACCAAGATAGAAATACAATGCACCTAGAGTCCATCTGGATACCGCTATGATTCTATTGGTAAATAAACAAGCATATAACAGAGAAGGAATGTCCAATTCTTTCCCAGGGTTAAGCTCAAATTATGGAACTGCGTGGCTTCCAGATAAGTGACAGTGCCTATCGGATTTATCCTAAATCATCATGGCCCCAGAATCAAATTAAACATTCAACAGACAGTAATCAAAGAAAATAGGTCATGATACATCATAGCTACTCTTCTCACGTGGTGGATCCTGGAGTAACATAAGAACATAATCATAAAATATAGACTAACATCTGACCGACTAACTGACCTAGTCAACATTTTTTATTGTTCCTTGATTCAATTGGATTCTCTTGATTGGCTCGACTCTTTTGATAGGCTTGATTGGCTTGTTTGCTTTGATTGTGTCTAGTTTTAGTAATAGATAGCTCATATAAGACTAACATGTATGGTTTTGAGCGTACACATCATTATGTAAGATGATTGATATGATTGGTTGATTTTGATCATTTAGTAGTTGATCAAGCTATGTTAGATGGGCCCAATTCTGATTCGCAAAGCTCATGGTTGTGACATTTGAGATATTGGCTTGGTCACCTGTTTGCTTGCTGATAGATTTGATAGATTGATAAAGTTGTGTCATATGGGCCCAATGTTGATTCACAAAGCTCATGGTTATGACATTGATTGACTTGGTGTGATCACCTCTTGCTCTGTTGATAACCGAGCTGGCTTTATTGCTTGGGTTTTTGCAATTTTTTTTATTGTTTTTTATGAAGATTGATTTTCTCAAGATTTTTTTTATCTTTTTAGGATTCTTTCAGGACATTTAGAATTGCCCCCTAGTCTGGTGGACCAATACTAACCATGAATAAGTGTTGGTTCTCAAAGGGGTTTGTGCTTCTGGATATAGATTAGGTAGTCAGTCGTACATTCGAAGTTTTCTCAAGCTTTTGATCTTGGAGTTCATTGATGGTGAAGCTGGATTTGAACACTTGGTGCCTGTTTGTCAGGTTTTCACCAAGGTACCTACTGAATAGCAGTTGTTTGCCAGGTTTTCACTGAGAGAGAAATTTTGTTTCTCTTTACTTTTTTTGCTTTTTTTTTTTGTTGTTGTCGCCAAGGCGTCTGTTTGCCAGGTTTTCACCAAGGTAACATTTTGTATTTTTTTATTTTTTTGGTATTTTCAGGATACGTAGATAGTTACCTTAACCATTGAGACCTCAAATGTAGAACCTCTTAAGGTGAATTTTGTTTATGTATCTAGGGAGTTGATCTCCTTCTGTTGTCACCAGTTGGTATGTCCCACTCTAGGTAGAGTTGACAATGACATATGGTCCTAGCCAGTTAGGCTCGAACTTTCCTGATTTCACTCTTTCTGCTTGGTTCTTTTGATTTTCGATGAGGACAAGGTCTCCTAGCTCAAATGTTCATGACCTCACCTTCTTATGATAGTTCCTTCTAAGGTGATTCTGATAGCCTTGTAAGTGATTGAATGCATTTTGTCTTCTTTCGTCTAGTAGTTACAGTTCATCGAGCCTTGCTACTTTGTAGTCTTCATCTGAAATTAGGTTCTTCAATGATATCCTCAGGGATGGAATTTCCACTTTGAGGGGTAGGACCACCTCTGATACATATACTAGGGAGAAAGGAGTGGCTCCTGTAGGTGTTCTCATGCTAGTTTTGTATGCCCGTAATGTGGGACTAAGCTGTAAATGCCAGTCTCACCCTGATTCATTCACTGTTTTCTTCAAGATTTTCAAAATGGTCTTGTCGCTTTAGCCTGGCCATTCCCTTGAGGATAATAGAATGAAGAGAACCCTTGTTTGATTTGGAACTGTTCACATATCTCTTCAACATCTTTGTTTTGGAATGGTGTACCATGATCTGTCAGGATGGTTTGAGGAATCTCATATCGACAGATGATGTGGTTGAGTATGAACATTGATATCTTCTTTCCAGTTATGTAAGTAAGGGGAATTTCTTCCACCCACTTAGTGAATTAATATGTTGTTTCTATGATGTATTTGTGTCCATTTAAGAAGGTGTAATTTTTCCCACTAGGTCAAATCCCCACATAGAAAATGGAAATGGTGAAGTGATAGGATTTAATTCTTGGGCTGGTGCATGGATGAGGTCTCCATGAATTTGACATTGCCTGAACCTTTGTACATAGTTGTTTGCATCTGTCTCTACTGTGGGCCAGTAGTATCCCATGCGGATGATCTTTTTAGCTAAGTTGTTGCCACCTTTGTGGGTTTGACAAATTCCTTCATGTACCTCATACATAGCTCTCTGGGATTCTGTGGAAGTGAGACATTGTAATAACGTTCCATCTAGACTTTGTCGATATAGAGTAGTTGAGAGGATGGTATACCTAGGCTTGTCAGATGAGGGACTTAGTTTCTAGACAAGTTGGGAGGTAAGACACTAGTTTGGAGGTAATTATACACATCATGGTACCATGGGTTTTTAGGACCAACAAGGACGCATGCTAATTCTATGATTGGTGCTTGATGTGATGGCATCATGAGTTGCTCCACCAGAAACTGGAATCGTGTTTCATTACCTGGCATATCAAACAGTGATGCTATGGTAGCCATCGTGTCTGTGGCTTTGTTTTGAGCTCGTGGTATCTTCTCTAAGAAGATGTATTGGAACTTAGTTCACAACTTGTCCATATGTGCTCTGTATGGTATTAGGTTCTCATATTTTGTCATATAATCATTGTTGACTTGGCTAATGACCAACTGTGAATCTCTATAGACCTTAAGGTTCTTGATTCTCCATTGAATTATTGTCTTTATCCCAATGACCAGTGCTTTGTATTCTACTATGTTGTTTGTGCATGGGAAATTGAGTTTGAATGATTTTGGAATTGCATCATTATTCAAAGTGATGAGCACTATTCCTTCCCCCACGCCATGGTTTGTGCACGACCCATCAAAGTATAATTTCCATACCTCAATCGCTCATTGTAGTGTCATAATAGACTCATCAGGAAAGTCAGAGATGATAGGCTGATGATCTTGAATAGGTGTCTCTTCTAGTTGATCTGCAATCACTTTTCCTTTGATGGCTTTTCTATCTACGTATTCAATGTCAAACTCACTTAAGATCATTACCCACTTTGCAAGTCGTCCAGTGAGTGTTGCTTTTCTTAGGAGATACTTTAAAGGATCAATATGTGCTATCAACTTTGTTTGGTGACTCAACATGTAATGCCTCAACTTCTGGGAAGCGAAGACAATTGTGAGGCATAATTTCTCAATTGGCATATAGTTGAGCTCATATCCTACCAACGTTTTGCTTAGATAGTAGATAGCTCTCTCCTTACCGGTGTCATCATGTTGTGCCAAAAGTATGCCTAATGTTGATTCTATTGTTGAGGTATACAAAAGCAATGGTCTACCTTGGACTGGTGACACCAATATGGGAGAGTTGAGTAGATAGTCCTTGAATATTTGGAATGCTTGTTTGCATTGTCCTGTCCTTATAAATTTGATGTCTTTGTGCAGTAGATGTTGGAATGGGTGGCACTTGTCTGCTAGCTGAGCTATGAAGCACCTGATTGATTGGAGCCTTCCTTGTAAACCCCTTAGTTTCCTTAGGTTGGTTGGTGGAGGCATGTCCAATATTGCTTTGACTTTCTCTGGGTCTACTTCAATGCCTCTATGTGACACTATGAACACCAGTAGCTTCTCTTCTGTGACCCTGAATGCACATTTCTTTGGGTTTAAATGGACCTTGTATTCCCGCATTTTGTCAAAGATTGGTCCCAATACTTGTAGATGATCCTTTCGAAGCATTGACTTGGCTAGTATGTTGTCAACATAGTCTTCCATTGTTTTGTGGATGAGATCATGAAAGATGGTTGTCATGGCCCTTTGATATGTTGCTCTGACATTTTTTAGACCAAACAACATGGAGTTCCAACAATATGTGCCCCAAGGACATGTGAAAGTCATTTTATATTGGTCCTCTCGTGCGATCCTTATCTGATTATACCCTGAAAAGCCATCCATGAGTGATAGCATTAGATGTCCAGCAGTTAGATCTACTATCATATCGATGTTAGGCAAAGGAAATACGTCCTTGGGACAAGCTTTTCTAATATCTCTAAAGTTTGTGCAAATTTGAATCTGACCACTGTGCTTTGTAACTGGTACCAGGTTAGTTATCCAGTTTGCGTATGGGTTCAGTCTTATGAACTTAGCATCTAGGATATTTTTCAATTCTGCCTTTACTAGCAATGCAACATGGGGATGCATCTTTCTCAGCTTTTGTTTGACCGTTTTGGCGTCGGGTAGCAACAGGAGATGATGCAGCACAAGCTCTGGATCTAATCCTAGCATGTTTGAGTAGGACCATGAAAAATTGGTCATCCTTTCCTTGAAGAAACTAATGAATTGTTCTCTCTCCTCTGGGGTGAGTGATTTTTCTAAGTAAATATTCTTTGGGTTCTTGTCATCTCCCAAGTTTACTTCTTATGTTTCTTCTACTAACAATGCCTACTTTTCCTCTGTTAATGGGAGGAGTTCCTTCTTTCCATCTTCTAGCACCTCAGTGAGGCTTTCACTAGAAGATACGTCTTGTTTTGTCTTTTTATAAAAAATTTGTGTCAGTAAGCACCTTTTGGTTTTCACATTCTGAAGATTCTTTTTTATTTCAATTTGTTTTGATGACTGGAAAGAGGGGCTTCCTCCCTAAAGTATGTTGATCTGTCGAGGTCAATGGAGAAACCTATTTTATGGTCTCTTGATGGCATTCCCTCTCTAAGTCCCATGAAATCTGTGATAGCCTCGTTATTCTCAAAGACATCCATATCAAGCGATCCTTGTTGATCCCACTCTATTAGTTTGGGGTGTACAAGACATAGGCCCCTATGTTGGGTTGAATCTATTTGGCTGAAGGGGACTACGAAGATGGTTCCAACAAACCTAGACTGTGATGTGGAGGCACCACCTAAGGAATTGTTATCGACATGTTTATTGATGCAGGGTTGGTCATCAATGGATAATTGGTCAAATAGGTCATCAAGGTGTATGGTGGTGGCTGACCGAGGGGAATAGTCTAGGATCAAGGGTTCAGAGTCGTGAAGGGATCTCCACTCATACTCATGTGATTAAATTTCGCTAGAATGCTTGTCGTATGTCTCACTTCCTTTGTTATCATCAATTGCTTGGTTGAGGTTTATTCGGTATCAAGAGGTCCCCACTTTGGTAGGCAACAATTGTTGAAGTATGTTACTGATTAATATGTGTTCCAGATTTTTCCCCCGTGTAACTCTGCTATTTGTTCTTGATCAATGGGTATGTCACGGATGATAGGGATGGTTTTTTATTTCCCATAACATAACCCTCTCTTGTTTCTCTGGGTTGGAGGGAGAGACAGTTCCATTAAGCCTTGTTGTCTTGCGCCTAGACTAGTTGTACCATCATACCCAAATCTTTGTACCATTGTATAACCATTTCCATAGTTTGATATGGGTAGGGGTTGTTGAAGTGTCCCTTGTGGATCTTGGTACAACCATGTATTGATATCTTGATCGAATGGATTTTCTTCTGCAATGTCTCCCCATCTAACAAAATTTTTTGGTGGACACCTGAATCGAATGAGCTCTAGGGTTTCTGTTGTAGAAATTGGTTGCGGCATGCCATATGTTCTTGGGCTCTAAGGCATGTTTGTGATAGTGAAAGCTTCCTCGTAGCTAGATTCACCAAAACCCTTGTCAGTAATGGATATTTTTCCCACTTTTATTATGACATCTTTGGGAATTGAATTTGATGCAAACAGGATACTTGCCTCTTGGTTTGAGGGAACCTGGTTGTTAGTACTGGTTTGAACTGCATTGTAGTATTGGAAAGGATTTGGATCTCCCTCAATGATGATTTCTTCCCCTTGGTGTGAGAACTTGATGCATTGGTGATATGTTGAAGGTACGACTTGCATCTCATGTATCCATGGTCTCCCTAGTAACATGTTGTATCCCAAATCAAGATCTAGGATCTGGAAGGGAGTGTTCTTGACAACTGGACCAATCCAAATAGGTAGAGTGATAATACCTTTAGAGGATCTTTCCTCTTCATTGTAAGCTCTAATATTGATCCTCCTTGTGACATCAATACTGGACACTGAGTACCCTAGTTGCTTGATTAGCTTTAAAGTACAAATGTTTAATCCAGCCCCACCATCAACAAGGAATCTATGGATTGCGCTTTTGTGGACTTGGAAAAGAAGATGCAAGGGATCATTATGCAAGGGTTTGTGTGATGACACGTCATGGTCTATGAATGTTGCATGTTTGTTTGTTGCGATATGATTAACCATTGGTTGGAAGCTTTTAGGGGTTATGTCCCTTCGGAGAGTTGCATTCTGAAGGGCTTGGTCAAGTGCTTGTTTATACTCCAGAGATATGAGCAAGAGGTCAAAGATGGAGATTTGGGTAGGTGTGTGCTTTAGCTGATCCACTAGGCTTGTCTGTGGATCCGAGTTTGTTTGAGGGTTGGCTAGTGTAGCAGATGAGGAAGGTTCTCCTTGCAAGACAATTTTGGTATGACGGGTGGTTACAACACATTTGTTACCTTGGTCTTTGATAGTGATCGTAGGCACATGGCTATCTAAAGGATTTAAGCAATTGATAACGTTATCACTATTGGCATAAGTGTAGTTGACCTATTTGGACTATCCACCAGACCTGAAGGCTTTCCCTTTATTTTGATCATGAAATGTATCATTGAATATCATATGATCAGTTGTTCCTTTGGTTTGGGTATTTGTTACATCGATGACCCCTGTGTCAATCAGATCTTGGATAGCATGTTTCAGTTGGTAACAATTAGGTGTTTTGTGTCCCTTCACTCAATAAAACTCGCAAAAATCATTGTTATTGTACCACCTTGGCTTGATTGCATCGTGTTCATATTCCCTAATTTCTAGGAGAGTGATGTTGTTTGATTGTATCAACTTTCGTAAAACTGATTCTATCGACTCTCCCAATAGTGTGAAGTCTCTTTGTTGGAATTGAAACCATGGTTTGCATTGATTCTGTTGCTGACTATTTGATGCAGGGGCCGCTTGGATAGGGGGAGGTTGAGTTTGAGTATATTCTTATGGAGTGAGCACCGTAGGTTGTTGGTTGGCCACAGGTGCACCTTGCAGTGACACTTTGGGTTGTGCGTAGTTGACCATCTTCACATCAACGACGCCATCATTACTGACATTTTTGTTTTTATTCCACCACTTAGCTTTGTACATTGCAGTCTTGTTTGTATTTGTTTGAGTAGGATCTGTAAGGACATCTCTTTTGACTAAGTTCTCACAACGAACTCCTCGTTTGATAAGTTGTGTAAAGTTTGGAGCTAACTGCAATTCTATTGTGAATGACATGTCTGGAATTAGATTATCAATGAACATGACTATTAGGTATTACTCGGGTACATCATACGTTATTTGGTTTGTAGTATTCCTCCATCTCTGTATGAATTTTATAAAAGACTCTCCATCCTTCTGTTTGATACTGCAAAGGTCCTTGATACTGACCTTGCGCTCGATGTTATGATGGAAGTGGGCGATGAACTTTTCATCCAATTCACCCCAAGACAGAATGCCATGAGGTAGATGTGAGAACCATTCCATTGCTGGTCTAACTAAGCTTTGTGGGAATAGTCACATTAAGTATGTCTCATCATGTGCAACTTTGACGCAACTAACAAAGAACTCTCAAATATGCTCGATAGGGTTGGTATTGCCCCTATATTTGTCAAATTTTGGTACCGAGAAGTGAGTTGGGAATGGAGACATGTGAAGAGAGTGATCAAAGGGATACGGGTACAAATCCTGTGCAGTATAGGATCTAGTTTGCCCTTGATTTTGCATATCCATCATTTGGGTTTGAAGGTTCTGCACTTGTTGGATCAGCATGTCTGTTTGAGACTGGGGAGGATTTGTGACATGGTACCTCTATGATGTAGTAGGTATGAGGTTGCGTCTCGGTGCCCCTTAAGTAGGAACATAGGACCTCATCCTCGGGGCTTGATATTGATTTCCCAACACATGATTCTGAACTAGGGGCACGTGAGTGGCCCAAGGTTGGTTCTATTATATTTGTTGTTGGGGTTGGGGATACTATTGTTGTTGGAACTATGGTTGTTGTTGCTGGATTTGAGGTTGTTGCTGCTGAAGCTAGGTTTGATGCAGCTGATTCTGGGGTTGAGGTTGTTGCTACTGAAGTTGGGATTATTGCTGCTAAAGCTAGGGTTGAGGTTGTTGCAACTGAAGCTGGAGTTGCTACTGTTGGTTTTGGGTGAGCAAAGGCGTAACCTTGGGTGGGCATTGACTAAAAGTTAGACCTGTAGAGATGGATCCCTGTGGGAATGATGTGTTGACCCCAAGGCTAGTAGGGATTGATTGTGGTAGCGAGATGGTGGCAAAATGGTTACTGCTTTTTGGTGGGATGGAAGGCATAGCATGAGAGATTGATTGGCCAGGCTATAAGACCGTAGGTGGAGGCACACTAGTGACCATGGGTACACTCAGTTGGGAACTTGTCATGTTTTGTGTGGAAGATGTGCTTGCTTGGTTTGCATAATTGGTTTGATTGGGTATCGTCTGTGCCAATGCTGGTATTGTCAAGGATGGGAAGATTTGATGATGTAAGAATAAGATTTGTCGACCTTTGCCTGGGACAAAGTCACTAATAGAGATGATGATGTTGAGATAATGGGATCAAGATATTTCGAGTCTGAACTTTCGAACTAACAATGCTTGGACAATAATCGTGCTTCCAAAGATGGGATAAACTTTAATGTTTAGAGATTCACACAATGTTCTTCACATTTTTTCTGGGATAGACACTGGTCTTTGACACAAAATGGAGAGTATTTTCAAGGCTTTAGGTCAAAATAGGCATAAAAATGTCTCTGGTCAACTACGGCAAAACTCCACCAATTGCGGTAAAGTGAATGGTCAATTATGGTAATTTATCACCTATTGCAGTAATAAACAGGTTGATTGTGGCAATAAACAAGTTAACTGTGGCAAACTTCCGTCAATTGTGGCAAAATGCGGGAAATTGCGGTAAAGGGGAAGCAGTCTCAAAAAGACTGAAAGATAGGTCTTACTGTCTGACAATTTTGATTTTCTAGAACAAGTCTTCTAGTTTTGAAAGACAATTTGATGTTGACAACCCCATACATTAACACGTTTGACTTGTTTTGACAGTTTGGATGTTTGTTTTGCATTTTGGAAACTGATCAAATAACAAGCACAACATACACTGTGTTTTGAAGAATGAAGACTGACAATGTGTATGTTCTACAACTCTTTCAAGTTGCAATGTTATCACGAGGTCTCAACAATGAATAGTCAGATTAATCTAGGTCAATGGCTTCAAAATACAATATTATAGGCTCAATGCTTGAATGTCTGTTAGCTCACACAATAATTGTCACACTACTAGGACACGAAGGTCCATGACATAGGCACCCATATTTTTGCCGTTGCCAGGTATTATTGTCGTGGAGTGAAGATCTATTTCACTACACAAATACCTTGGAACACATATGTTGGGAATCTTGGGGGAAATTCTACAAGCCCTTGCACTATAATAAGGTATTTATTCAGAGGTAGATCAGGTTGGCCTCTAATTAACAAGGTTGTAGTAAGGGTCTATAGTGTCTATCCAATCATTTTGTACGTGTGTGACTCACTTAAGAGCCTAGTTGACCATGTTGGCTCCTTAGGGATATTCACCTGATCCAGACTATCATCAACACACATCGCCCGAGCTTGGCTAGATAAGACAAAACTTTGGTTCGCACCTTGTTTATATACCGATCAGAAGGATTACCAGTTTAAGGTCGTTCTCTAAGGAAGAAGCGCATTCCCCGAATAGGCCTTTCTAAAAAGTATAAAGGTGTCTAATCTAACAGATTGTGCAAGTGCACCCAAAACTCAAGACACAAGGTAAATCGTTTAAGCTCTGAAAGTTTGAAATGTGAACTAAGCTACACCACCATACAAGCGCAAGTGTTCAGTTTTAAGCCCAAAAGTAGGTGTTGATTGCTTGTTCAATTTTAATGCACCAAATTGAGAGATTCTTTACCTTTGTTCAATTTTAGTCTCCGCGTCAATTTTAAGCACCAAATTCCAAAATGTGAGATGTGAGATGTTTGACAAACACTGTTCTTTTTAAACCCAAATCGACAAGTGAATGAATTTTATGTTGTATTATTATCTTGTCTCCTTGATTCGAACCTGTCAAAGAAAGTGTTTAGTATCTCAAGAAATGAAAGCTTTTCAATCCAAAACAACAGAATATCCAGAAACTTCAGGATTATTGAGATTACTGAAATTAATAGTGACTTTATACTTACTTGCAAATCTCTTGATTGAATCAATGTACCTTGTGTATGCTTCGCTTTTATCTTCAGCTGCGATTGCGAGAATAGCCCTTTATTGTGATCGATAGTTAGTAGTTCTCCTTATTGCAGCTCTTAATGCTCTAGCACCTAGTATGCATCTGATTACCTTATTTGTCATTCACTATTAGTCAGCCTTGCATAGAAACCAAGAAAAATAGCCAGAAATGTGCCTTTTATGTCAATTGTGGCACCAGTTGTTCAATGGCGGCAAACTCCTATCAATTGCGGCAGAATATTGGCAATTGTGACAAATAACTCTATTATGTGACAGAATGATTTCGTTTGCGGCACGAATCGGACAATAGCGGAAAAGCATAGGCAATTGCGGTAAAGCACATGTAATTGTGGTCAAATATAGGCGATTGTGGAAAAGTGCTAGAAGGCAGAAAGACAGAAGATGATAGAATAGCAATGTGAAAGCCTGCAATCAATTGCGGTATTAAACTAGTTAATTGTGACACTATTTCGTCAATTGTGACAAAATTCTAGCAATTCCAAAATTACACAGATATCGAGAAAATGATGAAAATTAAGGTCTACAACCGTACGGCCGTGGCTGATTGATTCTATTGGTCATCTGCAAGAGATATTCAGGTTGTTTGTTTTATGTTAGGTTCACCAAAATATACGCCTCTTCATGATTTGCGGTTCCCAAGCTTTCTAAAGGAGGGGGTTAGTAGCACCGGTTTGCAATGAGAGAAATCAAATACACAAAACTACTAATAACGAACACTTAAAATGTAACCAATAAAATGTACAAGCAAAGAAAGGAAAACAAATGAATGCAAACCCCAATGTGCTTGAAGCTTTTATTGTCTCTTTCTACTCCTTCCGAAACACTATTTTTGATGCTCAGTATTGGTGTGGGCAGCATATATGACTTGAGAAGTGTCGAGAATTTGTTAATTGAAATGTGTGTGTGATAGAAAGATGGCTTGAATGCTAGAACAAAACTGACGGAGTAATGGCGCACAAGAGCTTGAAATCCTGGATCCTTCAAATGGGTATGAAGGGTTTATTATATAGGAATTGAGGATGATATGAATGGTTGAGATTAAAGGGAACTGGAGAAGCCATCAGTAAACTCCACCTCTTTAACCGATAAAGAGGAGATAGAGTTTGGTTGACTGAAGAGCTAATTGTGAGTTACCTTTTAGAACTGAAGAGGTAGGTGGAGTTACCCATGTGAGTTGGAGAGATGGGTGGAGTTACCCATGTGAACTGGAGAGATGGGTGGAGTAACCTATGTGATCTGATTAAGGATTATCTCTTTGAAAATAAATGAATATTTAATTCATTTATGTAAATAAAGTTTTCAACATGTGAGATAATTGAATTCTTTTTTATTTTTAGAATTACTTTATTGAATGAAATTAAATTAATTTAATTGGAAGAATTTAATTAGTAAGTTTAAATCTTTCAATTTAAACTATAGGAAATTGAATTGAATTAATTAATTATTGGTAATTAATCAATTAAGGTTAATTAATTAAATAAAATTAACTATTTAATTAATTTTAAGAATTTGATTAGATAATTTGGAGAGTGAATTTACAGAAAAATATATGATTAATTAACAATTAAAAACCATTAATTAATAGATGAAAATTAGTATTTTTAATGTAAAGTCGCAAGCCTGTCCATTTTAGGGTGTCTACAATACATATTTGAGAAAATTGATTATAATTCTTGTTGTTAAAATTTGTAAAAGTCTTGAAAAATACTAATACTAAATGTAAATCTCATTAACAAATTTATCATTACTAAAAAAAAATTGAAAAAATAAATTAAATATGACAAATTTGTCATTTTTCATAAATCTAATTTAATTATTTGACTATTATAAACATTAAAAGAATCCATCAAAATATTTTTCAAGAATGATCAATAACGAAAATATTGCGATAAGCGAAAAATGAAAAAGGTGCGAATATAGAGGAAGATTTATCTTCAGCAGCGACAGGTTAGAAGAGGGCTTCTATACCATCAGAAAAAAGAGGTAGGGAAGGCTGGAGCCCTTATCCCATCCTCCGCTTACAAAGCTGGTTCTCATGCAGTCATCAACGGGGATTGAAAAGATTTCAAGGTTTTCAGTGGGTACTATTTCAACTATTTTCTATATGGGCACAGATTGAAGGAATGTAAGGAAGCAGACCAGAGATCGGAGCGACCAAATTATGAGAACTTAAAAAATTTTATCGCTAAACAAAAGAAATGAAGTCTGGCAGAATCCTTTCGAAAAGATAAGAAAAGTGTAGAAATGGAATCATGTTCCTTAGCAAAAGATGCGAAAGGTGTTAAGGAACGGATTTGGAGCAATGAACATACATTTAACATTTTTATGGTTCAATCTTTGGATAGATAGATAGATATGTTTGCAAAAACTAAATATGCTTCAGGAGGCAAGCATAGCACCAGACTCGCTAGAGCTCATGAATTTGGAACAACCCATAACCCCGAGGATACCCGTCCTACTGTGGGGGAAGGCAGATGTATAGCTCAAGCAACCGCAGGGAGCCCCATGAACAAGAATCCAGTATGGCATACGGTTAAAAGGAGGAAAAAGGTAAGGGTTTCTTCTACTACGCCCATCGAGAATAAATTACCATTGAGAAATACCTTTGAGACACTAAGTAGAAGAGAAACCCTACCTGGCATTTATTCGCCCCCGAATAAAAGGGATGGAGTTATGATGGGTAAGGAATCTAGGGTTCAAATGCACAGGGTGCTAGCACATCAGAGTAAGAATGATGTGGCAGTACAGCCCAGGCGTAGGAAACCCTACCCCATTATAGCCAAAAGTCCTCCCTTCTCGGCGAGGGATAGGAGGAATGTTGTAAGTGCCAAAACCTATATCCCTCCACATTGCAGAAGATTAGAAAGGCCAACATTGGTAAATTGCAATCATCAAAGGCAAAACCCTATTCTTCAAAATAAAAATCACCATATCGGCACATATACACCTCCCCATAGGCGCGGTAATGATCAGAATACAAAGGATGGAAAGCACTTTGATGATCTCATCTTAGATAATGATGTTGTTTTCAGAAAGTAGAAATACCTTGAAGAAATAGGCTTAATATGTATATGGAAAGGTACAGGGGTTCCTATCAGTGTTGTAGCCACAATGCTAACAACATTACTTCCCGGAGAGGTAAGTATTTCTAGACTTTTGGACAATTTCTTGTTTATTGATTGCAAGAATGTATATATTAAAAATAGCATTAAGGAAATGAAGTGTCTTAAATTTAGATG
>MU224510.1:762601-774528 GCA_018584345.1 Thuja plicata
TGATCAACTGTGAGTCTCCAAAGACCTTTAGGTTCTTGATTCTCCATTGAATTGCTATCTTTAGACCGATGACCAGTGCTTCATATTATGCTATGTTGTTAGTGCATGGGAAGTTGAGTCTAAAAGACTTTGGAATTGTATCATGATCTGGAGTGATAAGCACTATCCCTTCCCCCACACCATGGTTTGTACACAATCCATCAAAATAGAGTTGCCATACCTCGATCATTGGTTGTAGTGTCATGATAGATTCGTCAGGAAAGTCAAAAACAATAGGCTGATGGTCCCAAATGGGTGCCTCTGCTAGTTGATTTGTGATTACTTGCCCTTTGATGGCCTTTCTATCTACGTACTCAATGTCAAACTCACTCAAGATCATTACCCACTTTGCCAGTCGTCTAGTGAGCACTACTTTTCTTAGGAGGTACTTTAAAGGATCAATATGTGCGATCAAATTTGTTTGGTGACTCAATATATAATGTCTCAGATTCTGGGAAGCAAACACAATTGCAAGGCATGACTTCCCAATTGGCATATAGTTGAGCTCATATCCAACCAATGTTCTGCTTAGATAGTAGATGGCCCTCTCTTTACCTGCATCATCATGTTGTGCCAAGAGTACACCTAATGTTGACTCCATCGCTGAGATATACAGAAGCAATGGTCTACCTTGGACTAGTGGCACCAATATAGGAGACTTGAGAATGTAGTCTTTGAAGATTTGGAATGCTTGTTTGCATTGCTCTATCCATACGAATTTGATGTGTTTGTGCAATAGATGTTGGAATGGATGGCACTTGTCTGCTAGCTGAGCTATGAAGTGCCTAATTGATTGGATCCTTCCTTGTAAACCTCTTAGTTGCCTCAGGTTCGATGGTGGAGGCATGTCTAATATTTCTTTGACTTTTGCTGGGTCTACTTCGATTCCTCTATGTGACACTATGAACCCCGGTAGCTTTCCTGTTGTGACACCGAATGCAAATTTCTTTAGGTTTAGACGGACCTTGAATTCCTGCATTCTATCAAAGATTGGTCCCAATACTTGTAGATGATCCTTGCGAAGCATTGACTTGGCTAGTATGTCGTCCACATAGTCTTCCATTGTTTTGTGGATGAGATCATGAAATATAGTTGTCATAGCCCTTTGATATGTTGCTCCGGCATTTTTTAGACCAAATGGCATGACATTCCAACAATACGTCCCCCAAGGACATGTAAATAAAGAAAGTTGTTTTATCTTGGTCCTCTGGTGCGATCCTTATCTGATTATACCCTGAAAATACATTCATGAGTGATAGCATTTGATGTCCAGTGGTTAGATCTACTATCATATCAATGTTGAGTAAGGGAAAGTTATCCTTGGGACAAGCTATGTTGAGATCCCTGAATTCTGTGCAAATCTATATCTAACCACTGTGCTTTGTAACCGGTACCAAGTTAGATATCCAGTCTGCATACGGTATAGGTCTTATGAACTTAGCATCCAGGAGCTTCTTCAACTCTACCTTGACTAGCAATGCAACATGGGGATGCATTTTTCTCAGCTTTGGCTTGACAGGTTTTGCATTGGGTAGCAATGGGAGATGATGTAATACTAGTTCTGGATCTAACCCTGGCATATCCAAGTAGGACCATGCAAAATTGATCCTCCTTCTTTGAAGAAACTGATGACCTATTCTCTCTCCTCAAGGGTGAGTGATTTTTCCAAGTATATGTTCTTTGGGTTCTTGTCATCTCCCAAATTGACTTCCTCTGTTTCTTCTACTAGTAATGTTGATTTCTCCTTTGTTAAGGGGAGGAGTTCCTTCTTTCCATCTTCTAGTGCCTCAGTGAGGTTTTCGCTAGAAGATACGTCTTGTTTTAGCTTTTTATCATTCTTTTGTTCTTTTTTCTTTTATGGACTGGAAAGAGGAGCTGCCTCCCCAAAATATGCCGCTCTGTCAAGGTCAATGGAGAAGCCTACCTTATGGTCTCCTGATGGAATGCCTTCCCTAAGTCCCATGAAATTAGCAATAGCCTCATCATTCTCGAAGATATCTAAATTAGAGGGTCCTTGTTGATCCCACTCTATTAGCTCTGGGTGTACAAGACAAATACTTTCATGGTTGTTTGACTCTAGTTGATTGAAAGGGACTACAGATATGGTTCCCACAAAACTGGACTATGATGTGGACACACCACTTGACATTTGATAAATGACATGCTTATCTATGTAGGGTTGTTCGGTAATGGTCAGTTGGTCAAATAAGTCTTCTAGGTTTATGATAGTGTCTGACTGAGGGGAATAATTTGGGATCGATGGCTCAGAGTCGGGAAAGGATCTCCACTCATACTCATGGGAGTTAGTCTCAATAAAATGCTTGTCTGATGTCTCACTTCCTTGGTTATCGTTGATTGGTATGTGGAGATCTATTCAGGTTTGTGTGGTTCCCTCTTTGGCGAGTAACCAATGTGCTAGTATGTTGCTTATCAAGACATGTTATGTGTTATGCCCCCGGTGTATCTCTGCTATTTGTTCCTGATCAACTTGAATGTCTTGGATCACAGGACTGGTTCTTTGTTGTCCATATCCCAACCCTCTCATGTTTCTCTGGGTCGACGGGAGAGACAATTCCATTATGCCTTGTTATCTTGCCCCCAGGCCGATTGTACCATCATATCTGAATCTTTGTAACATTGTATAACCATTACCATAGTTCAACAAGGGTAGGGTTTGTCAGATGGTCTCTTTTGGGTCTTGGTATAACCATGTACTAATATCTTGTTCAAATGGATTTTCTTCCGCTATGTCTCCCCATCGGACAAAGGTTGTAGGCGGACATATGAATAGAACAGGCTACGGAGTTTCTGTTGTAATGACAGGTTGTGGCATGCCATAAGTTCTTAGGCTCTAAGGCATGTGGGTGATGGTGAAAGCCTCTTCATACCTATACTCACCACAGCCTTTGTCCGTGATGGATATTTTGCCTGCTTTTCATGTGACATCTTGAAGTTTTGAATCTGAAGAGGAGGGAACACTTGTGTCTTGTTTAATGGCTATCTTCCCTGTTGTCCATGTGACATCCTTGGGAGTGGAATTTGAAGAGGATGGGATGCTTACATCTTGGTTTGAGGGTACCTAGTTATCAGTGCTGATTTGGATAGCATTACAGTATTGGAAGGGATTGGGGTCTCCCTCTATGATGATTTCCTCTCCCTGGTGTGGGAACTTGATGCATTGATGGTACATCAAAGGTATGAATTTCATTTCATGTATCCAAGGTCTCCCTAGTAGCATGTTGTATCCCAACTCAAGGTCTAAGATTTGGAAGGGAGTATTTTTTACCACTGGACCGATACGGACAGGTAGAATGATAATACCTTTAGAGGACCTTTCCTCCTCATCATAAGCTCTGATATTTATCCTCCTTGTGATATCAATGCTTGATTCTGAATAGCCTAGTTTCTTGATTAACTTTAGAGTATAGATGTTTAACCCAGCTCCACCATCAACAAGGACCCTATGGATAGCGCTTTTGTGGATCTAGACAAGTAAATGCAAAGGATCATTATGCAGGGGTTTATGTGGCGGCACATCACGGTCCGTGAATGTGGTATATTTGTTAGCTGCTATATAATTAAACATTGTTTGGAAGCTATTCGGTGTTATGTCCCTTGGGATAGCTGCATTCTGAAGGGCTTGGTTAAGTGCCAGTTTATGCTGCAGAGATATGTGCAATAGGTCAAACATGGAGATCTGGGCAGGTGTGTGTTTTAGTTGGTCCACTATGCTTGTTTGTGGATCTGAGTTTGCTTTAGGATTGGCAGATACAATAGGTGAGGATGGTAATCCTTACAAGATGACTCTGGCATGACGTGTTGTTACAGCACATTTGTTACCTTGGTTTTTGATAGTGATTGTAGCCACATGGCTATCTGAAGGATTGAGGCAATTGATAACATTATCACTATTGGCATACGTATAGTTAACTTGTTTTGCTTGTCCACCAGACCTGGAGGCTTTTCCCTTGTTGTGATCATGGAAGGTATCATTGAAGATGGTGTGATCATTTGTGCCTTTGGTTTGGGTATTCGTCACATCGATGACCCCTGTGTCAATCAGATCTTGGATAGCGTGTTTCAATCGGTAATAATTAGACATTTTGTGCCCTTTCACCTGATGAAACTCACAGAAATCTTTGTCATTATACCACCTCAGTTTTTTTTCATCTTGTTCAAAGTCCCTAATTTCTGGGAGAGTGATAGTGTTTGATTGTATCAACTTGTGTAAAGTTGATTCTATCAGCTCTCCCAATGGTGTGAAATCTCATTGCTGGAAATGAAACCATGGTCTGCGTTGATTCTATTGTTGATTGTTTGACACAGCGGCCGCTTGTACAGGAGGAGGTTGGTTTTGGGTGTATGCTTGTTGAGTGGGCCCTGTGGGTTTTTGGTTTGCCATAGGTGCACCTTGTAGTGACACCTGGGGTTGTTCATAGTTGACTATCTTCACATCAATGACACCATCGCTAGTAACATTTTTGTTTTTGTTCCACCACTTAGCTTTGTCCGTTGCATTTTTGTTTGTATTTGTTTGTGTGGGATCTGCAAGGATTTCTTTTTTGACTAAGTTCTGCTCACAACAAACTCCTCGTTCGATGAGTTGTGTGAAGTTCAGAGCTAACTGTAACTCTGTTGTGAATGACATGTCTGGAATTAGATTGTCAAAAAATATGACTATCAAGTCTTGTTCGGGCACATCATATGTTATGCAGTTTGTTGTATTCCTCCATCTCTATAGGAACTTCACAAAAGACTCTCCATCCTTCTGTTTGATATCGCAAAGGTCCTTGATGCTGACCTTGCGCTCGATGTTATGATGGAAGTGAGCTATGAACTTTTCAGCTAGTTCACCCCAAGATTGAATGCCATGAGGTAAATGTGAGAACCATTCCATTGTTGGTCCAACCAAGATTTGTGGGAACAGTCGCATTAAATATGTCTCATCATGAGCGACTTTGATGCAACTAGCAAAAAACTCTCGAATATGTTCAATAGGGTTGGTACTGCCCCTATATTTGTCAAATTTTGGTACCGAGAAGTGATTTGGGAATGGAGACATATGGAGAGAATGGTCAAAGGGGTATGGGTATAAATCCTCTGTGGTGTAGGATTTAGTTTGCCCCTGATTTTGCAAATCCATCATTTGGGTTTGAAGGGTTTGCATTTGTTGTATTAACATGTCCGTTTGATACTGAGGTTGGTGTGTGAGGGCGTTCCTCTATGCTGTAGTGGGTATGAGGCTGCTCCTCTGTGTCCCTTGAGTAGGAACATATGATTTCATCCTGGGGACTTGATATTGATTTCCCACCGAGTGATTTGTAAATGGGGGCACGTGGGTAGCCCATGGTGGGTTTTGATGAGTTTGTTGTTGTGATTGAAACTAGGGTTGATACTGTTGGGGTTGATATTGCTGCTGCTAAGGTTGGATTTGAGGCAATTGAAGCTAGGGTTACTGTTGTGTGGATGGGATTTGAGGCAACTGAAGCTGGGGTTTCTATTGCGGGGGTTGGAATTGAGGCAACTGAAGTTGGGGTTGCTGTTGCGGGGTTTGGAATTGAGGCAACTAAAGCTGGGGTTGTTGTTGCGGAGGTTGGATTAATGTCAGAATGGGAAAATATGTAGCCTTGGGCGGGCATTGACTATAAGTCGTACCTACAAAGATGGATCCCTGTGGGCAAGAGGTGTTGATCCCAAGACTAGTATGAATTGACTGCAGCAGCGACATAGTTTCGAAACAGTTGGTGTTTGGTGGGATGGAAGGCATAGTATGAGAGCTTGATTGTCCTGGCCATGAGACCAAAGGTGGAGGCATACTAGTGACCATGGGTGCACTTAGTTGCGAGCCTGACATGCTTTGAGTGGAAGATGTGCTGGCCTGGGTCGAGTCATTGGTTTGACTAGGTATAGTCTATGTCGATGTGGGTAAAACTAATGGTGGAAAGATTTGAGACACAACAGGTAGTATCTAAGGAGGATGAGTAGCGTTTAACCTACGAGAGGGTTTTCGGGCCCTATGGTTGATACACTGAATTCAGCGGGGAGTTTGAATCCCTTCTTTATTAGCATGGCTAAGTAACGTTCAGGGTTCCTCTCTACAATAACGTCAACTACTTTCATGGAGTAAGCATCTTGCTCCACATTTTCAAGCTCTACTTCTGTGATATCTTAGAAAAAGGCTACCCCATGGGGTTGTTCAATAAATAGAGCACAACTAGTGTTCACGAAAGGATCGTTCTCTTTCTTTGTTTCCCAAGCGGGGAATCTATTGATATATGACTCATTAGGTTGTGTTCTAGACTTAGACCTTGTGTAAGGCCCTCCATGAGGTGTTTAAGACATAGCGTGGTCCAGGTTTTGTAACTAAAACAAGTGATATAAAACAAACAAGGAAGAAAATCCTTTCTAGGGAAGTCCGAGTTATGTTTTAGACAAGGGTGATTCTAAGGACAGATTTTGATATAACTTGATCTCAAAGTGCTGATGATGTAAAAAGATAAGATTTGCTAACCTTTGCCTTGGACAAAGTCACTTTGATAAGGATGATGATGTTTGATATGATGAGATCAAGATATTTCAAGTCTGAGCTTTCGAACTAACAATGTTTTTGACAGTAATCGTGCTTTACAGAGAAGGGATAATCTTTAATGTTTAGAGATTCAAATAATGTTCTTTGCGCTTTCCTGGGATAGACACTATTTTTTGACACCAAATGAAGAGTTCTTCCAAGATTTTTAGGTCAAAACAGGAATATAGTATCTCTGGTCAATTACGGTATAACTCCACCGATTGCGGTAAAGTAAATGGTCGATTGCGGTAGTTTATCACCAATTACGGCAATAAACACGATGATTATGGCAATAAACAAGTTAATTGTGACAGACTTCCTTCAATTGCGGCACAATGCGGGCAATTGCAGTAAATGAGAAACAGTCTCAAAAACACTAAGAGATGGGTATCACTGCTTGACCATTTTGATATTTTTGGAACAATGCTTCTGGTTTGCAAGACAGTTGACGTTGAAAACCCTAGACTTTAACATGTTTGACTCATTTTGACAGTTTGGATGTTTTGTTTTGCGTTTTCAGAAACTAATCAAAGAAACAAGCACAATAGACACTGTGTTTTGAAGAATGAAGACTGACACTGTGTATGTTCTACAAATTTTTCAAGTTGCAAGGTTATCACAAGGTCTCAACAATGAACAGTCAGATTTAATCTAGGTCAATGGCTTCAGAATACAATGTTATAGGCCCAATGCTTGAATGTTTGTTAGCTCACACAATAATTGTCACACTACTAGGACACGAAGGTCGACGAAGTAGGTGCCCATGTTTTTACCATTTTCAGGTATTGTTGCCGTGAAGTGAAAATCTCTTTCACTACACAAGTACCGTGGGACACATATGTTGGGGATCTTGGGGGCAAATTCTGCAACCCCTTGCATTATAATAAGGTACCTGTTCGGAGGTAAAACGGGTTGGTCTCTAATTAATCAAGGTTGTAGTAAGGGTCTGTGGTGTCTCTCCAATTAGTTTGTACGTGTGTGACTCACTTAAGAGCCTAGTTGATCACGTTGGCTCCTTAGGGATATTCACCCAATCCAAACTATCACCAACACACCTCACCTGAGCTTGGCTAGATAAGACATAACTTTAGTTCACACCTTGTTTATATACCGATCGGAAGGATTACTGGTTTAAGGTCATTCTCTGAGGAAGAAGCGCATTCCCTAGATAGGCCTTTCTAAAAAGTATAAAGGTTTCTAATCTAACAGTTTGTGCAAGTGCACCCAAAACTCAAGACACAAGGTAAATCGATTAAGCTCCAAAAGTTTGAAATGTGAACTAAGCTACACCACCATACAAGCACAAGTGTTCAATTTTAAGCCCAAAAGTAGGTGTTGATTGCTTGTTCAATTTTAATGCACCAAATCGATAAATTCTTTGCCTTATTCAATTTTAGTCCCCATGTCAATTTTAAGCCCAATTTCAAAATGTGAGATGTAAGATGTGTGACAAACACTATTCTTTTTAAACCCAAATCGACAAGTGAATGAATTTCAAGTTGTATTGTTATCTTGCCTCCTTGATTTGTACCTATCAAAGAAAGTGTTTAGTATCTTCAGAAATGAAAGCTTTCAATCCAAAATAGCAAAATATCCAGAAACTTTGGGATTGTTGAGATTGCTGAAATTAATGGTGACTTTATACTTACTTGTGAATCTCTTAATTGAATCAATGTACCTCATGTTTGCTTCACTTTGATCGTTAGCTATGATTGTGAGAATAGCCCTTTGTTGTGATCAATAGTTGATGGTTCTCCTTCTGGCATCTCTTAATGCTCTAGCACCTGGTATGCGTCTGATTATCCTCTTGGCCATTAGTCATTTTCTCAATCCCAAGAAATCAAGAAAAAACACACAAAAAGAAAACTTTTTCAAAGATCTTTCTTTTTTTAAAAATATTTCTCAGAAAAAATAAAATAACAGAGAATAAAGTCCCTGTATAATTTCAAGACCTTTCCAATAATGTAACTTTTTTGATAAGAAATGTTGATTTTTGTCCAAAATTAAATTTTTATGAAATATCATAAAAAAATTCATAAAAATCGTAAAAAATTCAGAAAAATCTGAATTTTGGACTGTAGCTTTCTTATGTTAAAGGGTGCCTGCAAAAAAAAGTTTAGATCATAATTCCTTAATTTGTGCCCTAGGGACCCATTTTATCATAAAAGACCAGTTTAAAGAGCTCTGTTATTTTGGCAAAATAATTTCACAGAAATTAAAATCACAGAGAATAGACCCCCTCTATAATTTCAATATCTTTCCAAAAATGTAACTTTTTTGATAAGAAATGTTGATTTGTGTCCAAAATTAATTTTTTATGAAATATCATAACAAAATTATAAAAAATCGTAAAAAAATTCAAAAAAATATGTATTTTGGATTGTAGCTTTCTTATGTCAAAGGGTACCTGAAAAAAAAATTTAGATCATAATTCCTTAATTTGTGCCCTAGGGATCTATTTTATCATAAACGACCAGTTTGAAAAGATCTATTATTTTTACAAAATAATTTCACAGAAATTAAAATCACAGAGAATAAACTCCCTCTATAATTTCAATACCTTTCCAAAAATGTAATTTTCTTGAAAAGAAACTCTGATTTGTACCCAGAAATATTTTTTTATGAAATATCACAGAAAAATTTAAAAAAAATAAAAAAACTCAGAAAAATCTAAATTTTTGTTTGGGGCCTCCTTAGATCAGTGTCAACCTGCAAAAAAAATTCATAAAATAATTCCATGCGGTTTGAAAGATATGACCAAATTTCACGCGGGCTGTAAGTGATGACATGTAACTGATTGAATGTTTGATAATGTTAAGTTGAAGATGATGCAAGACATTAAATCAGTTAATGGTTTGTATTTTCATTGATGTCAACTTGATATCATCTGTATGGTCATACACAATTCTAAAGACTTCAGAGAATCAATGGAACAATGATTATGCTTTCAGCAATGCATAAAAGTCATGTATTCACTAAGTGACAGACAACACCAACGGAGTGCACACCACCAGTAAAGACAGAGATAAAGTCACAGTGATGCCCGACGAGTAGAAGACAGTGTTGCCTGATGAAGCAAAATCACAAGATGCCTGACGAGCTGAAAACAGAGTTGCCCGATGAGATGAGAAAAGAATTTGAGATGTCTATGTTTGGAGAGATCAAGTTCTTTCTTGGTCTATAGATCATTCAACAAAGTGAAGGTATTCTCATACACAGTCCAAATAAATCAAAGAAGTTCTGAAAATATTCAAGATGGAAGATTCCAAACCTGTTGGAACACCGATGGCTACTGGATGCAAATTAACAAAGGAAGACAAGACAACAGAGGCAAATCAGACTCTATACTAATCAATGATAGGAAAACTCATGTATGTTGTACACACTAGACCAGATATTGCACATGCAGTAGGGATTGTTGCTAGATTTTTTGCTAACCCCAAGGAATCACATATAATTGCTCTGAAAAGAATTCTAAGATATCTGAAGAATACTAAGGAATTTGGCTTATGGTATAAAAGAGAAGGAAAATTTGAACTGAAAGTGTTTACCGATGCTGATTGGGCTAGAAATCTTGATGACCGAAAGAGCACAACTGGAGGAGCATTCTTTATGGGTGACAGGCTGGTCACATAGATTAGCAAGAAGCAAGGATGCATCTCTCAGTCTACTACAGAAGCAGAATATGTTGTTGCTGCTGCAAACTGCTCAAATATTGTATGGATCAAATAGTTTCTATAAGGTATGCATATGAAGATCATAGAACCAGTGATTATCTACTGTGATAACACCAGTGCAATAAATATTTCCAAGAATCTAGTCATGCATGCAAAGACTAAACACATTGCAATCAAGTATCACTACTTAAGAGAACAAGTTCAAGAAAAAGAGGTCATACTTGAATATGTTCAATCAAAAGAACAATTGGCTAATATCTTCACCAAGCCACTTCCCAAGGATACATTTGAGTACCTAAGGAAAATACTAGGGGTCAAACCCATGTCTATCAGTCAGTAAAAGTACCGAAGGCTGCATCAGCCATATATTATCAGAATATCAGTCATGATTGATGCAAGCAGAAAATGAACTTCAAAGCTACATTTATATACAGAAAGGTATATATCAGAGCCGAGCACCAGAACATATTGACATATTCATGATGGATAATGGAAATTCAAGGAATATATTATGGAGAGAAGAAATTGTTTGACTGAATGTCAGATATTTGACAAATATTTGTTTGCCATTGTTGTCAAAGGGAGAGAATGTATCCATGTTATCATCATAAATTATTCATTATCAGATTACTCCAAACAGGGAGATATCATATCCATAGGGAGAGTATTTGTATAAAAGTTGCAAATAAAAGACAGTGACATCAAGAAGTAGATAAGTCAAAAGAGAGAAATTGACACAAACAGAGGTCACAACACATCAGAAGAAGAAACTGAGAAAGCTGCAAGAATCAAATCTAAGCTAACATAGAGCTTACTGACGGTCAGACATTTTTTCAATTATCAAAACAAATTGTTTGGTAATTTATTGAATCTCAACAATTGTATTTCATATTGTATTAGAAATAGTATAGTGTGATAATATAGTGTGTTGCCATCAATGCCAAAGGGAGAGATTGATGACATGTAACTGATTGAATGTTTGATAATGTTAAGTTGAAGATGATGCAAGATATTAAATCAGTTAATAGTTTGTATTGTCATTGATGTCAAATTGATATCATCTGTATGGTCATACACATAATTCCAAAGACTTTAGAGAATCAATGGAACAATGATCATGCTTTCAGCAATGCATAAAATTCATGTATTCACTAAGTGACAAACAACACCGACGGAGTGCACACAACCGGTAAAGACTGAGATAAAGTCACGGTGATGCCCGAAAAGCAAAAGATAGTGTTGCCCAATGAAGTAGAATCACAAGATGCCTGACAAGCTAAAAATAGAGTTGCCCGATGAGAAAGATCCAATGATGCCTGATGGACGAAGATTCTGAAGCTAACTAAAGATACACCAACGGAATTGGCAGTTGTCACCGGTGATGAACTGCAGAATTGACCGATAGAACAAAGAGATCAGAAAATGACAAAATATCTAGTTGGCAGAGCTTAAAGATAGACTTAACTGATTGTTTTATTTGTTTTATTCAACCATAATTAAAGCAATTGATTTATAAAGTTGGCAAGAAGATAACTACAAGATAAATCAGGAGTTAAAGTCATAAATCAAATTGGTTGGATTGTTTTTCACGCCAAGAATCAAGAATCAAGAATTAAGGAATATCATGTCTATATAAGAGACAA
>MU224510.1:775708-788278 GCA_018584345.1 Thuja plicata
AATACACAAATACTACTAAAATGAATAACTCAAAGCATAACCAATAAAATGTACAAGCAAAGAAAGGAAAACAAATGAATGCAAACCCCGAAGCACTTGAAGCTTCTATTGTTTCTCTCTACTCCTTTCGAAACGTTGTTCTTGATGCTCAGTATTGGGGTGGGCAGCATCTATGACTTAAGAAGTGTCGAGAATTCGCTAATTGAAACAAGTGTGTGATCGCAAGATGGATTGAATGCTAGAACCAAACTGACATAGTAATGGCGCGCGAGAGCTTGTAATCCTGGATCCTTCAAATGGTTATGAAGGGTTTATTATATAGGAATTGGTGATGATATGAATGATTGAGATCAATCCCAAAGATAGGGAGATGAACGGTTGAGATTAAAAGGAACTGGAGGAGCCATCATTAAACTCTACCTCTTCATTTGGTAAAAAGGAGATAGAGTTTGGTTGACTGAAGAGCTAATGGTGAGTTACCTTTTTGAACTGAAGAGGTGGGTGAAGTTACCCATGTGGACTGGAGAGGTGGGTGAAGTTACCCATGTGATATGATTGGAATTATCTCTTTAAAGATAAATGAATTTTAATTTATTTATTTAATTAAAGTTTTCAACATGTGAGATAATTCAATTATTTTTTATTTAGAATTGCTTTATTGAATGAAATTAAATTAATTTAATTGAAATTGATTTAATTGGAAGAATTTAACTAGTAAGTTTAAATATTTGAATTTAAACTATAGGAAATTGAGTTTAATTAATTAATTAATGGTAAGGTTAATTAATTGAATAAAATTAATGATTTAATTAATTTTTGAAATTTGATTAGATGATTTAGGGAATGAATTTAGAGGAAAATAGATCATTAATTAATGATTAAAAACTATTAATTAAGAGATGAAAATTAGTGTTTTTAATGTAAAGTCGCAAGCCTGTCCATTTTTGGGTGTCTACACAATGATTGTTCAAGCTTTTAGCCAATAAAAAAGCAAAAAAAAACTTTTAGAAAAAAACATTGAAAATGTAGAAATTATAGAACATTACATATACAGAAACATTGCAAGCAATTCAAAAAGATGATTGGCTAACAAAGGAAAGAAAATATGAATAGTTGCATTTCATTGAATGCTATAGTATCCTGACTACGACAGGAACTAATAATACAAAGTTCAAATTAAAATGTTGTAGATATCCTTTTATTAACAATTATTTTAGCTAGTTTATGCACTTGGATAAATTAAAAAAACAATCTTCATTACAAACAATCACAACATTCTGTCGTTAGAGAAGTTTGCGCCAATTTTGGCCTAAATTTTAAGCACACATCAGTTGGAGCTGGAATTTAGGGTAGATACTCACAAATCATAAAAGATTAGATTAAATATAGACTTTAAAATTTAGCATTCTCTCCTTTGCCAAAAAAATGTTCTAGTTCTAATATGCATACAAAATTATCTTGTGGGTAGGTTCAATCAGTTGATTTGAACCCCTAGCTCTTGTTCAACTGGATTGTTTGAATCATTTTAATTTAGAGGGAATCCAAACCCTAAACCATAAATTTGTGAAAATATTAAGCCTATGAAAACCCAAGTCCAAAATACTGCCAAAGAAAAAAGTAACAAAATTCTTTCCAAACAATAGTGAGATTGAATGCCAGAGCAAGAAGAAAATTAAAAATACATATGCTTCCATTGACACTTGTCTCATTTCTCTTTAACTCCACAAGAAGTCTACCATAGTCATTCGGTGTAGACCCTATATCGAGCAGAGGTCCTTCGACTATTTCTTCTGGCTAATGAAAAAATAGGCTTTGAATAAATCCAAGGGTGGTGAGTAACATATTCACGGGTCTTTACATTTCTTACAATCACATAAGTTTTTTAAATTTGCCTGCCACACAAATTCCTTCTTCATTCAAATGAACACAAAAACAACACAATCAAACCAAAATCTAACTAAGGATTTGAAAATGTCATGACAAAAAGTTGCCCCAACACAAATGAAATTAAGTGTACAAACCCATTGTTAGCATAACTAAACAAAAGTATCCACTAATGGCGTGCACCATATATGATCTGGTTAGATAAAAGTAAAGATGAAATAGGCTCTAGGTGATTTTTTTGGTGATCAAGATACCACTGTTGGTCCCAGTGAGAGGGGGGGGGGGGGGNGGCTCTAGGTGATTTTTTTGGTGATCAAGATACCACTGTTGGTCCCAGTGAGAGGGGGGGGGGGGTGAATCAGACAAATCAAAACTTGAACTCTTAAATTGAACTCACTGATTCACTCGGTATTACTAAATACAGTAAATAATCAATTCACCAAATAACTAAATAACATAAGCAACAATACGTCTCATATATGTAAATCAATTATTCAAACTTAGCAACATCAGATTAACTCAGTAGACATCAGATTTAGCTTATTGACACAGGATTTAACAAGAAAACCCAATTTGGGAAAAACCTCTGTGGGAATTGTAACCCACAATAAAAATGTATCCTTCTGAAGTACGCTCGGTTAAGAACTTATCATGTTAAAGATTACAAACACATTTGCTAAATGTGACCCTATTACAGGATTTACCTCAGATTTGTTAAGATCTTCACCCTGTTAGGAGTGGCCTTATTAGAGGTCTTTAAACACTCTTTTGGAATGTCACCTAAGTTTAGGTTTTACTTATAGGATGGTTAAATCCACTTGGTTAAGAGATTTATATGTTACAAATATTAATAAGCAACAGTAAAATTTGATCTATAAATATAGCAACTACCTTTGCTTGTATCAGATCCTTTATGCTCAATTGAATACTGACATCACATACTCCTTTTATCTCTTTCTCAGACTGTAGATTTGTCAATCTCTCTTTCTCTGTTTTGCTCGGTAAATGTTGTTCTTTAGCTTCTCCTTCTTCTTTGTTCAATTCGCCAGCAACATTACACTCTGTGTATTTCTCATCCATTATATAGACATACTTTTGCCTCTTAATCTCCTTAATTTGATTTTCCTTTATTTGCGCTCATTCGTTCGATCATCTTCTTCATATTTCACAGCTCGGCAAACCATCTCACTTTTACCTTTGAACTTGTACTTTTCTTGGAACTTGCATAATTCTGTTGAACCGCTTGATCTCCACCTTAGATCTTCTCATAGAATTTTCCCATTCGTAGATCTTGTAACAAACTTCATTTAATTCATTTCCTCATCCAGCCCATCATCACTTCACATTAAATTCAATTTTATCATCATTTAATATCATTAATTATCAGTATATTGTAGTTGGTAAAACTTGCTTTGCAACTCGGTAACTAACTTCATTCACTGCTCGGTGTTTAACTCATCTTCGGTGCTCGGTAACTGTAACTGAATCACACAACATTCTATCGACTGACTCAGTCTAGCTCGGTAAAGTAACTCTTTCAGTCATAACTTAATTCATTGCAGTTCCTGACTTGATCAATCAAATGTACTGATTTAATAACATCAAATATATAGTAGAAAACAACTATATCATCATTACTTCATCATTGCCTAATTTGTATTTGTCACCCATTTAACTTCCCCTCTTAAGATATGGTAACATAATAAAAATCAATTAATCAATTTCTTGAAATCAATGACAAAACAACAACTGATCTAACCAATTCTACAATCATGATACTGTTGGCAAGTGATCAACTTTGGTAAATATGATTCAATTTTTGGTTGTCATTTATGACAACACATGCAGGTTTAAGTTTGATTACTTTGAAGATAAGTTTTGATGTTTCAAATTTGACTAAGTATAGTAGAAGAGATACAGAAGTATTTTGGATGTCAAAGACACAGATCGATGAATTAGCGCAAGCAAGCTTAGAGGCAGACAGTATGGAGTATGTTTGACCTCCACCTAAGATTGATTTGGATTTGGTTAAGTCTATGATAAGTTAGAAGGATTTGAAGACAGACAGACTGCAGAAGAACAATGATACAGAGCAGTTGGACAGCAATGAAGATTGAGGGAGTATGACTTGGACTCTAGGCAATCAAAGTTGTATTTTGGATGTTGATAGCCTACACATTGACCATACAAGAGCACCAACTATGTATTTAATGTTTACTATATTAAATGTATTTTGTATTGAAGATTGACTTAGTAATATTTGTAATATTCATACTGAGAGTCGACTTTGTAAAGTTGAGAGATATATATGTAAGATCTTTTTGGTAAAGATTGAAAGTAGTTTTGTAATAGTTATCTGGAGAGAAGATATGCAAATGGTAGAGTAGAGAAAGACAAAGATCATTGAAGAACTTTAAAAACATTAGTGATGCTTGTTTTGTTCATGACTGAGAACTTTTTGTAACTGAATTGTATTGTAAGAGCTGTAAGCTCAGAGGCCCTAACATGGTGTTGTGAACCTTTAACAGGGTTGTTATTCCTCTAACAAGGAAATGTACTATGTAATATTCAGCTCCTAACAGGGCTAGGTCTCCTTACATGGACACTATACTTTAGTGCATGCTTGTGGGTATCATCCTCACTGGGGTTTTCCCTTGGCCAGGGTTTCCTCGTAAACAAATATGGTGTTATGAGTATTGTGTCATTTACTTATGTTCTTTACTTTACTGCAAATGTATGATTAATGTTTAAGTGGAAGAATAATTTGTTTAAAGTGCTATTATACTAATTCACCCCCTTCTCAGTATAATCCAATCCTAACAATTGGTATCGGAGCTTCTGGCCCTTGGAGAGAAAGCCTAAAAGCTTGAGGGAGATCATAATGGATTTGGACATGCTGCAAGAAAACTTTGATGCTGCACTTGAAGACCTTGATAAAGCAAAAGTAGAGAATGGAGAATTGAGATTCAACATGCGAAGAGCTGAGAAATTTATAAAGAAACTCAAAGAACAACTTGAGCTTTCCAGAAGTCAAAGAGAAGACCTTGTGGTCCAGATAAAAGAAGACTTAGATGAGGACAATTCAAATCATGTGAAACAACTAAAAAAAGAGATTGAGACTCTAAAACTTGAAAATAAGTCTATGGCTAAAGAAGTACAGATGCAAAAGGAAGCTAAGAAGAAAGTTGAAGAAACCTTAAATAGTGCATTGAATCAAATGAAGGATGAGGCTGACAACTACAAGAACAAATACCTAGAATTGGAGAAATACAATCAAATTGTGAAAGGTGAACTTGTTGAAGCAAAGAATCACATTGAGAAACTTCACACCAATAGTAATTTGATTGATGAACAGCTAGACTAACAGAAACCTAAAGGTGATATGACTGGTATTGGCTTCAATGAAGCTAAATGTTCAAAGAATCAGGAAGAGAAATCAGATGAAAAGATTGATGCTATGAAACCGTCTATTGAAGAACCTAAAGAGAAGATTAGACCTTTCAGAGGTAGATGCTTTAGTTGCAATGGATTTGGACACATGAAGAGAGACTGCACAGGTAATGCCCCTTTTAGAACTTTTTTTGGTTATTGTTTTAACTGTAATAGATATGGGCACAAGAAAGTAGAATGCAAAAGACCTAATCAATCAGGATACAAAAAAGACAATGGAAGAGAACCTACAGTGAAACCTACATGCTACAAATATAATAATATTGGACACATTGGGAAGTACTATAAGTTACAAGTTAATCAAGAAAGAATACCTCCTATATGTTACAAATGCAATAATCCAGGACATATAGCAAAGTTTTGCAGGTATAATGCAGTAGATAACAGAAGAACACCACCTCCTATGAATTCACAGAAGAATGGAAATGATACTAGCAAGAGTATTGCAGATGTGAAGAATGATTTTGAAAATTGTTTTAAGAAACCATAAGACAACAACAATGGTAAGATATGGAAGATTAAAGAAACTAGTGAGACATCAGCTCAGGGAGAGTCAGTAGATACTACTGGATCTTCGCCTGAAGGTAGCAATACATAATCAACCTAATTGGTCGATCATGGCCTTAGGGGGAGCATTGGATACAGACATCATAATTTATCCTACCCCAAAATTCATAGATTGAGCTCATGCGAGCTTGTGTGTGAAATAAGCCGACATCATGGATTATATACCTAAGAGCGCACTATCAGCCGACTTGTATATTTTGTTCGCGAGATCTAGCAGCCGACTGGATAGTATAAAGTGAAAATGAAAGTTATAACCTAACTTGTATAAAGCACCATTTGATGACCTATCTATTCACCATTTGACAAAGAGCGAGCTAAGGAGATCAGAGAGCATAAGCATTCAGACTATTCTACATTTGTCGTGCGTGATCGATTGGAGCATAACACTTAGATTTCAGTGAAAGAAAGGTATTTTACATCATCTAGCTATGGATGCACCTGCCATTTTTTGATGTTGTTGATCATCCTAGATACAAATTCAAGAAACATCCATATAAGTCTTGTGAAGAGGATATGGAAGGAGCGTTTTCACAAACCCCACATGGAGTATTGCACGTAGAAGACATTAGGGCTTACATACATTGTAAGTATGATACATTGGGAGACAATGAAATACTCACTAAAATGAAAAATATGAATGAAAAAGGAATCATGAAAGATGAATTCAAACACATTAGTCAGTTGAACATAATGAAGATTATGGATTTATGCGAATTCGATGAAAATGAATGGTTTAAAATATTGATGAGCAGGGTTCATGATCAGTTCATATGGATTGGTGACCAACCTATGAAGATTTGGAGTGACCTAATTCATGAGATCACTGGATCAGACAACACCGGAGTTATACCTATTGCGGAGAAGCATGTGAAGAAAGAAGTCAAAACCCTAACACATTCTAAATGGGACAAAAGGGTAATGACAATAAATGACAAAAGGGTAATGACAATAAATGACATCTTTCAACAAGATGTCAGATTGATTGCCATGATACTTAGATATAAATTCTACTACAGTAGCATACCAAACTTAGTATCTGCTAGAGTAATCATGATGGCATGGAGAATGGTGAAGGAAAACATAAAATATAACCTATGCGAAGTCCTGGCTCAACAAAACTGGAGAATGTGAAACTAGTAAAGAAGGATAGAACTAAAACTTTCAGATTTGGTTCGTTGTTGATGCATATGTTCATTCATATTGAGCACAAGTTTCCTGGTTTACGCCCTAGTGGTTGGAAGTTTGGAGTACCCACTGGCATACTGATTTCACAGAGTTACAAAAGGCAGAATACTACTTGGGTAGATGGAGAACTATTTTCTATGATCAAAATTCTACAGAAACAGTTGAAGACAAGATACATGTTACATGAGGATATTGTGGAAAAGTACAAGGATACAATCTATTTCATGGTTGAAACTGATTGTGTATGTTTTGAAGCAGTTACACCTAGAAAGAAATGGTGTTACCCCATGGGCTATGAAGTGAGTTCTGAAGTACTCGCCATGCAAGAAGAACATGATATTGCATTAGAAGTTAATACAACAGAAGAAAGATGGGGAACCTATGAAGCAAAATCAACAAAGGTGAAAGAGGAACAGTCTAGAGGACCGAGGAAAAGGAAAATTGCTAACCTTATTCATGATTGCGGTATAAAATTTGTACTAACAGAAGATGAATTGAAAGAAGTCAAGAAGAAGATGGCAGAGAGATCTCTTGGAGTAGCAAGTGGAAGCATTGATGCCCCTTTCACTCCTGAGGTAGTTATGGTAGATAGTCCACCTCTTCCACGACAAAAAACAGAGCAAGCAAAGGATGTCACTCATAGAGTTACAAGATCAAGTAAGCCTAGATCACCTAAAGAGCAAACCACAATAGGAGAAGAGAAGAAAATAATAAAACACATTTGGAAACCAAACATAAAGATGCTAGAGAAAAGAGCATTAGAGCAAGGTAAATTGGTTACAATTGACAAATACTATGACATGTATGAGGAATCAGATAAGCTAAAGATTGAAGACATTGTGATAGAGCATTTTCTCACCTTCAAGAAGACTCTTTTAGAAATTGAAGGAAGTATACCTACATATTTATATGCAAAATTGGAGAACAGAAAACACTTGGCACAGATTGAGGATGATCAGATCATAAATAAGGAAATTGATAACATGCTGCCTGTGTTACCAATACAAGAGAGCGATAGTATATTCAAAGAATTGAAACCTCTGTTAAGAACCAAGGTTAGACTATTGAAAATAATGGCGAGGAAGTACGATGAAGTGACTGAGGAAACTCAGAAGGCATTAGAGAAGATTATGATGAGTTCTACTTCTAGAAAGCCCTCACCTCCTAAAACCACATCGCCCACACAATTAGGAATGGGTGAAAGATCAAAGGCGACAGAGACATCCACAGAGAAGAGCGAAGCAGACCCTCCACCAGATTTCTGTCTTTGGTGTGGCAGTGACCCTTGACCCCTCACAAGATGAGAAGGACCCTTTTGCAGGAAATTTGGACACCTCTATTGCAGATGAAGCAGAATAGAAAGAGGAAGTTGAGCAGAAAAAGGATGATGAACAAAAGATAGAACAACAAGAAGATGAAAAGAAAGAGGCAAACTCACGATCTATTTCATTGTTGGCAAGCAGTGACATAGATGTGGATAGCATGGATGAAGTTGAATTGGTAAAACTGACATTTATTGCATTAAACAAAGCAAAGGAAAGATCTGAACAGAAAGGAGACAAGAAGGCAAAAGTAATTACTAGAGCTATTGATACTGTGAATAAATTGCTTCCAGTACTTATAGTTTTCTAGCACAAAGATGACATTGAGAACTTGAAAATTACACTTGATGAATTTGATGGACATTATGAAAATTTGCTGAAAATTGCAGAGGAGAAGGCAAAGAAGACATATTCAGAGAAGAAGCTGACATAAGTCTACAAGTCTATCACATGGGACTTAGGCATTATAAAAACTTGTTTGACAAATGCAAAGAGTTGCATTGGGCATGGGAGAAAATTGTTTAGCTATTGCATGAATCCGATTAGACATGTTTAGAATGTTGAGGACATTATTGCCAAGGAGAGGACAACTCTGAACAGTTTGATGGATGGTTGTGGAACATCTTCTCAGTCCACAACAGAACTAGACATATAAGTTACATGAATATTGGCCAAACTCAGTGCATTGGAAAATGAAAAAGAGAGAGTATTGAAAAGATTTAATTTGCTAAGGAGCTTTATCACTCCAAAGTTAAACATACTTGAAGCTCATCTCTCAGATTTGGAGAAAGTTGCAAATTCATTGACTAAAGGTTTACCCACATAATTGAAAGAGGCTGAAACTACATCATTTGTAATGAATGGTTTGATTCACATCAGTCAAATATTGTTCAAGACATGGAGCACATAAGTGAAGCTTTTGGAAGACTCTTTTCAAGATATTCTGAAACTGGTAAGCAAGAACTGAAGCTTATTGCTTTATATGCACCTTTGTCATTGTTGTCAAAGGGGGAGAAGAGAAGAAAAAAAATAGAGAAGAGAAGAAAAATAAAAAATATATAATATAATAAAAGAAAGAGAGAAAAATATGGAGAAGAGATAAGAAGAAGAAGAAGAGACAGTTTTGATTGGTTGGAACACTTAAGTCATTTTTTTTGTTAAGTGTTGCCATCAATGCCAAAGGGAGAGATTGTTGGCAAGTGATCAACTTTGGTAAATATGATTCACTTTTTGGTTGTCATTTATGGCAACACATATGGGTTTAAGTTCGATTACTTTGAAGATAAGTTTTGATGTTTCAAAATTGACTAAGTATAGTAGCAGAGATACAAAAGTATTTTGGATGTCGAAGACAGAGATCGATGAATTAGGGCAAGCGAGCTTAGAGGCAGATAGTATGGAGTATGTTTGACCTCCACATAAGATAGATTTGGATTTGGTTAAGTCTACGATGAGTTAGAAGGATTTGAAGACAGACAAACTGCAGAAGAACAACGATATAGAGCAGTTGGACAACAACGAAGATTGAGGGAGTATGACTTGGACTCCAAGCAATCGAAGTTGTATTCTGGTTGTTGATAGCCTACACATTGACCATAAAAGAGCGCCGACTATGCATTTAATGTTTACTATATTAAATGTCTTTTGTATTGAAGGTCGACTTAGTAATATTTGTAATATTCATACTAAGAGCCGACTTTGTAAAGTTGAGAGATATATATGTAAGATCTTTTTGGTAAAGATTGAAAGTAGTTTTGTTATAGTTATTTGGAGAGAAGATATGTGAATGACAGAGCAGAGAAAGACACAGATCATTGAAGAACTATAAAAGCATTAGTGATGCTTGTTTTGTTCATGACCGAGAACTTTTTGTAACTGGATTGTATTGTAAGAGCTGTAAGCTTAGAGGCCCCTAACAAGGTGTTGTGAACCTTTAATAGGGTTGTTATTCCTCTAACAAGGAAAAGTACTATGTAATATTCTGCTCCTAACAGGGCTTGGTCTCCTTATAGGGACACTGTACTTTAGTGCATGCTTGTGGGTATCATCCCCACCGGGGTTTTCCCTTGGCCAGGGTTTCCTCGTAAACAAATATGGTGTTATGAGTATTGTGTCATTTACTTATGTTCTTTACTTTACTGCAAATGTATGATTAATGTTTAAGTGGAAGAAGAATTTGTTTAAAGTGCTATTATACTGATTCACCCCCCTCTCAGTATAATCCAATCCTAACATATACTCGGTATCACTCGGTCTTCATCATCTCCATCATATATTCATCAGTTAGTCAACAAGCACAACAGATCAAGTTAACATGAAGATTCAACAACAAGGGTTTTGAACAATGAACAAAAGATTTGAAAAAAGATTCAGTAAAATTTCACCCTAGAAATACCTTTTCTTAAGAAGGCTGGCTTACATAATAACGTAGACTTAAATTTGTTTCTGATTGTAAACAGGCATAACAAGAATATCACCACGAGGCCACCAACAAGACCTAAAGCTACAACTTTTTTTTTGAAAACTTTTCCGCACAAGAGATCAATTCAAATGTTCAGTCATTCAAAGCCCTAAATAAAACCATATTCTGGTTATTCAAAGAACATAAAGATAGAATTATAAGATGTTGCTGATCATCTTATGAGAAATAGATGCAAGGGGGGATTGTGACGGTGCATGGGTAGGATCGAAGAAGGTGAACATTTTGTAACGAGCAACACGAGGCTAGATTGACAACCGTGTGGAAGAGATAAAAGTCTTCAGAGAGGAGCAATAACAATAATGTGTAAAGTATATGTTTCATATGCCCTCAAATTCCTGTCGATGGAATGAAGATTTCCATGACTGTTAGCAAGAAAAATTGGGAGTCCATGCAATTGAGGAAAATAAAAGGTGTAGAGAATGTTATCCACAATGCTCTCTACGCTTGCCTCAATTTGAAATCTCTTGCTCATCTCACTGTGCCTAATTGTGATGTATCTATCATTATCACCCTTACCTTCACATTTGTCACATTCATCACTTTCATGATCACATTCATCCTCCTCTGTGCATGGGCAAGATTGAAGAAGGTGCATCGATGGGATCGAAGGCCTTCATTTGACAACTTTATGAAATTACAATGATATGTTGGGGTCTTCAATGACACTCCAAAAAACATCTTACCCTCTGCTACTGCCTAAACAAGATCTTCAATTTGCGAAGGCGCAAGAGCTACAACGACAAATGATTTCAAATAAAACCAATATGCTACTGTATCTAACATGAACAAGAAATAGACTTATGAATAAAACCAGTATGCTACTATACCTTATGTCCATTGTGCATATTAAATCATGCCCTCGCTTGCTATTTCCTATTTTCACCATTGAAATAATTCACGCGCAACATTGGAACTAAAACCGAGAGCAAATTCTTACCGCACAAATAAATTCTTTGAAACCAAAAACTAACATTATGAGCGATTTGATATTTTATTGGGCGGGATACAACTAGACAGGATGGTTTAAAATTTAAAAGGTCCGTTTTCAAAATTTTGCCAACTGTTTCAGTTTCGGTTTTTGTTGTCTATCATGTGGGGTCGTCCGTCATCTCATGCTATGTCATTTGTTGCGTCTAGATATACGGTATATCATATATATGCTGAAGCATGCCCATGCCTTTTTGCGTCAAGATAGCTTCACCCATATAATGATGCATCTCATTGCTTTATTCACCTTTAGAATTGAAGTGTACTTGAATTAACATTTGATTTCTACACGTGTATGCATGGTCTTTAAATACCATGTCATAATAATGTGCCATACCAATATGTACTAGGTCTAAGAGTTGTTAGTAAAAATGGACAAGGAAACTTAAATTTAAAGTTGAAGATTTATGATTTATAAATCATTCATACACTCTTCTCAAATTTTAATAACACATTTAATATAATAATATAATAAAAATATTAATCCCTTTATTTACATGGGTACAACATTTCCCGTTTGGGTATTGGAATACCATATCTTGGATATGGTCAATTCAGGAAGATGTTGCATATTCAGGAAGATGCTTATCCTCAAAATGAAATCCGGAATATGGACTGACCCGTTTGGTTCACCCGGAAGATGAATGAGAAGATGCATAAGGAATTTTAATTCTTTATTTTTTAATTTCTTTG
>MU224510.1:796482-808968 GCA_018584345.1 Thuja plicata
CTGGTTTTAGTCACAAGGTGTTTTCTGAGGGCGTTTTTAGCTTTCATAACCTGAGAAGTACAGTTAAGGTCAGTGATATTATTTTGGTTATTCAACTCAGCCTTAGTTAGTTCATCCGAGAGAGCTTTCTCAGTGAAACGGAAATCCTTTGCTTTCTTTTGACCAATGGTCTTGAGCAGATTTTGCCAGGCAGGGATGTTCCTATTCCAAATGTCCCTCTTAAGCTCCTTCGGAAAATTGGTCTTATTAATGATATTTATAATGTGGATGGCAGCAAGAAGATCAGTGTCTTTAAGAAGGCTAACATTAAGCAGAAATTTGGAATTATCAGTGTTGGGTCTAATCGGAGCCCTGTTGAAGGTAAAGGATGTAGAGATGGGGTGGTGATCCGACAGAGTGGAGGGAGTAACAAGAACGGAAGTACCAAGGTCGTTAGGGAGAAAGGAGAAAAGATTTTTGTTGGCATAAAAACGGTCAAGACGGGAGTAAATTCTATCATTCCCCTGCTGATGATTGCAAAAAATGGCGCTATAATGAAGGGTGTCGGCTCATAAAAGCAAATTGTTATACATGATAGATTGATTTTTGATGTCAGACTTGGGTCTTCTACATTACTTCTTGGGGATTGGGATCACATCTTAAGGCATCTTCCTTGGACAACCCAAGTATGCACTTGATATGCTCTCCAAATTTTGCATGGCTGAATGTAAGCCTGCACTGACTCCATTTTTGTTAGGGGTCAAACTTGAGGCTAAGTGCTCTTCACCCTTGGTTGATGGCACTTTATATTGATAGCTTGTTGGGCGTCTCCTCTACTTGACTCATACGAAACTTGACATTTCATATGCTGTGGGCATGGTCTCTCAATATATGTAGAAGCCACATGAGTTGCATTGAAAAGTAGCTAAGAGAATCTTCCACTACATTCAGGGCACTCACAATCATGGAATTCAATATGCAACATGTGTGGATATTGATTTGGTTGGATATGTAGATTCGGATTGGGCAGGTGATTCTGAGGATTGCAAGTCTACTTTAGGGTATTGCTTCTCACTTGGTTTTGGTCTAGTTTCTTGGTCGAGCAAGAAGCAGTCTGCAATTGCTCTTTCATCAACAAACGTTGAGTATCGAGGGGCAGTTAATACCACCTCTGAGGCTATTTGGCTTCTGAATATTTTGGCTTCTGAATATTCTCATTGAGTTTGGTATTCCAGTAAGGAAATCTATAGTCATTTTTTGTGGTAATCAAAGTGCTATACAAATCTCAAGAAATCTAGTTAATCACCAGAGGGCGAAACACATTGAGATACATATGCACTACATTCGAGAGCTGATTCAGGTAAGAATCATTGATCTAAAGTATTGTTCTACATCAAAGCAGACTACAAACATCTCCACCAAACCCTTCACCGAAAGCAAGATCCTTCATTTGGGAGCTTTGCTTGGGATGCGATAGGTGTCTACTTCAGGAGGACTGCTTAGTCCTTCATTTATCTCTCTATTTAGGGGGTCTATTCCTCTTATGGGGGGCTTCTTTTGGGGGGATCTCTATGTCCATGGGAACCTAACATGACCTCATTTGCCGGGACCCATCTTCTCACCCACCTAAGCAACACTTAAGGGGGGTGTTAATGTAGGTTTCTTATTTTTCTTATGTTAGGGAATATTTATTTTTTCTACACTTTTTATTTAAGCTTGCTTAGGCTATTAGTAGTGGTTAATATGAGGACATGTGGCAAAATACTCAAGAATATAATGCCACATGTTTTGGCATCTACCAAGTAGGTAAAACCTCCCATCTATTATGGGGAATGGGAGTTAATGCACCTTTTGGATGTATACGCCTTTATATTTTTCTATATAATAAGCACTCTACTCTCACCTTCACTAGTCAAGTGATAGCTTGGTGAGAGTATTGAGTCTTCTCAAAATTTTCTTTCTTGTCTTTATTTTCTTTCTTATTTCAGATTTATCTTCATTCAGCTATTTTGACCTTCAATCATTTGTTGCTTAGAGTTGCATGTGATCTACGACCGACATTAGATCCTGACTTGGTTCTCACTTCTTGCAGAATCTAACATTTATATTATAGATATTCTCATAATTTTTAAATACAAAATGCTCCTAATTCATTGATTCAATGTCAAATGTCAAATCAACACAAAATTTCAATTATTAATCTTCATATTGCTCTTCATTGAGAGTGTCAAGGTCAACATTTGGTTTGAATGAATCACAAGCAGCCACAATCAAGTGTTGCATGTTGATGTGAGTTTTGTGACCACCCAACATGTAGGATATAATACTAGGTATCCGATCCTCTCATGAACAAGGAAACCCCAAATGCTAAACAATGTAGAATAATGTGTGATCAAGTGAAGTAACCCCAAGGTTTACAATGCAAACAAGCAACTTTCTGTTAGTAGATTGGCCATTAAGGGAGGGTATTAAACTGATTCTTATATTTAGTATAATGGTCAATTATGTCAAAAAGTTAATATTTAAAAACTCTGTTTCTTTCAGTTTAGTTGCTTTGGTGAGTAGTCGATCGTTTCAGAAATTGAAAGATCTTTTTTAATTTCTTATTTAAGGAGTCTTACGCTCCATTGTTTAATATCAATTATGTATTTTCTCTTTTGAGATGTCAATTTTCTAATTGAATACAATTTGTAATTGAATTTTGCAAAAATATATGTTTCTGTAAAAAAATTAAGTTTTCGTACTTTCTAAGTTACCGAGTTTTTGCATAGTTTTTGTCTAGTCAATTTTTGAGCTTGCCAAGTACTTTCTGAGTCAGAGTTTGCAAACTATGGAAGAATTGGCTTCCTTGAAGATTTGTACCTTATTTTGACTAAGGGGTAAGCTTGCCTTATCTTAAGGATAGACCCCCACCTAGGGTGTCCCTTAGTTGTAAATCAACTCTTGGAGCTTCTAAATTCATTTGGTACGATTAAACGCCCCCCTTCAAAGTTCATTTCTAGTTTTAGATTAGTTAAACTTGTGGCACACCACCTTCATTTTTAGATTTCTTTTCTTCAACATATTTTATTTACAAGTTTCATTTACTAACTCTTGTATAAAGTTGATTATAGTTAAGATTAGATTGTTTTTTTAATTCCAATACATGTTGGATTTAGATCTTGTTTACGTACATAGAAAATAACTCCTAATTTCTAAACTCATTTAGTGGGACAATGTTTAATTTTTCTTTCACATACCTATGATTAACATAATCAACATGTGCACTACAAATTGTTGTCACTATTTCCTACCACTATGTTGATCTCACAAGGATTAAAGGAACCCCATTGACATAAATGCAACAAGTAATGCACTGATGTGCAGTCTTCCCTGCCTCATTTTGAAAGGCCTTTTCCAGTGGGCCTCATTTATACGATGAGGGGGGGGGGGGGGCGGGAGNTTTTGAAAGGCCTTTTCCAGTGGGCCTCATTTATACGATGAGGGGGGGGGGGGTGCGGGAGATGGCAGCATAATCAAAGGATGTGGGACAGCTAGTATTATAGGTCCCATAGGAGGCTTTTAGGATTTGTTCATGGATAGAGGATGTGGTTTTTCTTTTGCTTTGTCACTTACATTGTTGACATTTCTTGTTCTATGGTTTATTAGAGGTGAGCTTTCACTTGATTATATCAGCTGATGTACTCTTCACATTGATCACATTGCTATAAAAAATTCCCCACCTGTAGAAAGTTGTTTAAAAAGAAAAAAAAAACATAAAATGTTGAAAAATTAAAAAAAATCTCCAAACACATGAAAATATCAATATAAACTTGCCTTTGATTGATAAATCTCATAGGTGCAGCTATTTCTCTCCCATCACATTCAACAAACATGATAGAATACCTTTGTCGGTTCTTCACCTTCAAAATAATAACCAACAAGCTTCAAGAATGAAAAATAGTAACTTGGGAGCAAAGTGGATGTCTTGGTCTCTTATATTTGTCAAACAAATGAGTTTTGGCTCACTTTGTGCTAAATTAGTTCATATTATCAATTTAGATAGTGTTTTTTGGTTTTTAAAAAATGAGTTAAAAACCTTTTCTCTTGTGGTATGCGACAGTTATCCCTGGGCGGGACCTTGGATGTATTTAGGGCCATCTTGACCTTGCCTAGACCATAATTGAACTTGTCTAATATGGTGCTCAAATTTTCAGAACTTAGTTTCATAGCGTCATTGGGCTGTCTTGGGGACGAGTCGATGTCCATGGAATGTTTAGCAACGGGTGTGCCTTGTTTCAAGGACGTGTGACTAATTTGTGTTAGACTTGAGATGACCAAGAGACATTTCTTGGCTGTTTCGTTGGTTATTCCTAGGTGTGGGGAACATGATAGACGAACAATGTGCAATGAAAAGGTTGGGTTATTTTTTTTTTATGATTTATTAAAGAGAAACATTATGTATTGTGGGATAGCTTTTAATTTATAAAAAATAAGCAAGGTTGCACGGAGACGGGGGTACTTGGGTACTTTAGAGACGGGTGCTAGTACGGGTACGATTATTTTTTCAAAATAGGAGACGGGGGTACTTTGGGTATGTCTTTTGTTATTATATATAATTTAATATTTTATAGAAAATTTGAAAATATCATGACATTGACTTTTCAAAACAAGAACAATGATAAAGTTTACTGTCAAACATTAACTTTGAAGATTAAGTACACAAATTGAAATGCCATACAATCATTGTATCAAGGTTTCAAACTGATTAATGATTACATATTGAAATAATCTCGATAAACAACAAGTTGATACACAAACAAAAATCAGAAACCTTAATCAAGGTCCTTAGCTATGATGCTCTCCACTGAGTACCCATTGAGTATCCGGTACTTGGGTACACGTACTAGTACCTGGTATGTGTCTCAGGGGTATGGATACGAGTATCCATGCAACTATCAAAATAAGTTTCTTTTTTTCTTTCAGAATTTCCGTAAATTTAATGTGACTAATTTTGATGTTGACTTCATATGAAGAGCGGCTTGAGCAGGATACATCAATGGAATAGAAGGATTATTTATCAACTAGAATCAAGTCTTGTCGGCATCCACATTTTGATGAGTGGATGATATTCTAGGCCTTATTTTGGATTACCAAGAGGGAAAGGAGCTTGATAGAGCGAATTTATTGAGAGGATGTGAAATATAATTCAAGAAAATTATAAGTTGGGCCAACTTTTGTTTTGAAATCTTCAATTTAAAAATAAAGCAAATATTTTTGGCTTTTTAATATTTTTTAAAATTGTTTTTGTGTAAATTACTGAAATAAATAAAGCTCTATATTCCATTAATGTTCTTTGGGTTTTGTAATGATTTGCACTTAGAAAAGGGTGTTGATTATCAACTGACTTGATCCTTGTGTTTATCCATATGTTATCTTTACTTTAGCTTGAATTTTTTAAAACTTCTATATTTTATACATTTTAGTAGTCATGTTTTAAATTTTAATGCTTCCCAGTTTCTAAATGGTGTGTGTCTTGTGTTTCCAAAGGCATTTGGGTCTCCTGTTTGCAAAGGTTTTAATATTCAGAAACCATACCCATCTCTATTGTTTGCACAAGTTGAGTACCAACGAAAGGCGACTTTGATTCATTTAGCAATAAATCAAAATGATAAGTGATGAATGAACAGAAAGCCAAGGGGAAACAATCCTTTCTTTTTAATTTTTTTAATAACATTCTTCCCTTTGGGTCAATTTACATATAATTGTAAGCTTAGATTGTTATTCCACTTTATAAGTTTATACCCTTGTTGTGATCAATTAAGGAAACTTTTAACATCTTATTGTTGCTTCCATGCCAATGTTGATTACCCTTGGCTATTTTCTAGTCTTTCTACCAATTTTCACTTGTCTGAGACCATTTTAATTTGTCTCAAAGTTGGTAGTCACTAGGTTTTATATATTTGTCAATAAATACCTTGGAAGGAGTTTCATTATGACAATTGGGACCTTCTCATATAGGTGGCTATGATAAATGTTGGTGAACCTTAGTGTCATTTATCTTGTTGCATTTTATATGTATATTCTAGTTGACCTTTATTTTGCAATGTGTTTGTGTGCTTAAGTTGCTGTAATAATGAGGATCCAGTGTTTTCATTGTGTAGGACAGATGTTTGAATCCAGAGGGGGATGTGGTATGTATGTGGGTCTCCAGATGCATTGTGCATCATAGATCTTAAACTATACTTCCCTTTTCTTTGCTTCCTAATATGTACATAGGACTATGGAAGGGAAGCAGGCAAAAACCATATTAATATAAAGGCAACTTAAGTATGGACCACGATCCTATTTGCATCACCAGAATATTGTTATAGAGGGATATTTGGATTTGGAAAAGTTTGAACTTTGAAGTATGATCATGGTTGTTGATAATTTATTAGTTTACCTTGGCTAATCATGTACATCACCATATGCTTGTGGAATTGATGTTATTCACTTATGTAATTCACTCCTTCCTCCGCCTTAATCACATAATAGACTGCTATCATATGCCTCAAAATTTACTCGGGATTTTGTGCGTTGCACATGTCTATAATTAGAGGTTTGCTGCCTGGACTATTGTTATTGTTATAGAGGGAAATTTGGATTTGGAAAAGTTTGAACTTTGAAGTATGATCATGGTTGTTGATAATTTATTAGTTTACCTTGGCTAATCATGAACATCACCATATGTTTGTGGAATTGATGTTATTCACTTATGTAATTCGCTCCTTCCTCTGCCTTAATCACGTAATAGACTGCTATCATATGCCTCAAAATTTACTCGGGATTTTGTGCGTTGCATATGTCTATAATTAGAGGTTTGCTGCGTGGACTATCGTATGCTAGTGCTGGTTTGGTTATGTATTGGCAATTGTTTTGTTTTTGTAGTCCAATGTTTGCACGAGTCTTTTTCCGTGTCAGATGTTATTTATTATCTTTGGGTAGTTCTGGTATTGAATCATGTGTTATTTAATCTTGTGCTGAATTAAGCAATGCTTTTCCTTGTTAAACTTTTGTGGGCATCTCTTCTTGTTTTGGTTTTTATATGTTGTCTAATCTGAAATAAAGGTATTCAGTTCCCTAGGATGATTTTTTCTCCACGTTTGTTCCATTTCAGTGAATATGAAAGATTTACAGCGGAATCAAGTATGATACAGATCAGGAACAATTTAGAAGATGCAAGCAAGAAGACATGGGAACGGATAATATTGCCAAGTGCAGTTGATTTAGAGGATCCTGAACTGCCTATTGATGGGGAAAAGCAAAAGACACTGAAACACATAAAGATAGAGTCACAAAAGTCAAGAGAGATGCAAGAAGAGCTAGAGAGTTTAGTCAGAAATCAGTTTAGGGGAGCTGGAGAAGAGAAACTTCTGCTTGTTGTAACACCAGATCAGGATGTTGTGAAAGGTTTTCCTCCAGTGGAGTTGAAATGGCTTTTTGGTGATAAAGAGGTGCATGTTCCCAGAGCTGCAAGTTTTTATATGGCTCAAGGATGGAAAAAGTGGCGTGAAGAAGCTAAAGTGAGTCTCAAAAAGAAATTGCTGGAAGATGTAGAGCTTGGTAAAAAATATGTTGCTGAAAGACAGGTGATACACCTAATTAACCATTGCTTTCATTGTTTCTTGTTTGTTAAATAGTTAATATGGTAACCTTCATTTCTAATTAGAGACTTAACTTGGCAAAATCCTAATTTAAGAACAGATATGCATGATGGTAGCACAGAATGATTGAATCAGCTGGTCAGCCATGGAATAAGTCTGCTGATTTTTTTTTGGCATTGAGTCAAATTTAAAAAACTTTATATTTTTTATTTCTTTCAACCATCAGTCATAACAGGATTGTTAGGGTTAATGCGGGCTACAGCTTTGATTTGTAATTCATTTGATTTAGTTGTCATGATTGGTGTAGGTTCTTTTGTAGGATCTTTGACGATTCTCTTTACAATCTCTATATGTGTGATAGCTTAATTTGCTTTAGACATCATTGGAATATTTCCCAAGCATTTGTCTGCAAGCAATACCATTTTAATACCAATTTGATTTTAATAATTGTGGTAAGTGGAATTTGTATGTTGACATGTCTTTGAGCGTACTGATGAAAGGGTTTTATATTACAGGAGATTGTGACATGAGTTAGCTACATGAATTATGATAACTAAGATGCATTCAATGACTTAGCTACATGAATTATGATAACTAAGATGCATTCAATGACTTTTTTCTGTTTGTTTTAAATTCTATTACGTGAACAACAGTGAAATATCCCCGTATGGATATTTGTTCTATATTTTTAAAATCTTCCACAGAATTTATACAAACATTTACATGCAAACTGATTTCACTTATTTGAAGAGATTTTATGAAAATCATATAAAATCAGACTGAAAGAAGATCTGAAATTAATTATGAGGATGAATCATTACAACCTTATTTTTCAAATAGATATGAAATACCTCTATCACAAATTTGATTAGCTGTGAACTCCATCGCGAATCCACGTCCAAAGATGAATTGGGTTTCCGTCCAATCCACCAAAAAAACTGAAGGTTTGCCTCAGGTTTTCAATACTGAAAGCCAAAGCTTCTCAGAATTCTCCAAGAGAGAACAACAATAAACCGAGCCTATCCAAGCATATCCTGAAAAATCCTCTCTTTGTACTTTTATAGCATTCTCCAAAAAACCTTGACATTCCATCAACTTGTCTCTTGGCATTCAATTTCTTTGTCTTTTAATTTGAAATAAAGTGACTTTTATTTTATAATTATGGTTGACATAAAAAGTCACTTTAATTGCTCTATAAAATAATTAAATTAAGTTGTCATTATATTTCGACAACTTAACTTTTTTTTAATTACTTAATTAATTTCTAATGTCCCAAAAAAAGGGTCATTACAAACAGGATCAGCTATAAGTACAAACTCTCGTGTTTTTCTATGTAGATTTAATTGCTTCAACATCTGTTTTCATTTTCTTTTCTTTCCTTATCTCAAGTCAATGTTCATTAAACATTCTGTAATTATTGATGTAGTATGTTGCATTATACATTGGCAGAGTTTTTTATCCATAGCTCTGATTTGCTTGATTTTTAGAGTGATCCAGAGATATATATGAAAAACTAAGAAATGTTGAGAGGGGGAGGGGGAGGGGGTGAATCAGCGTTTCAAACTTTAAATCAAAACAATTAAAGCAGAGACACACACACGCATGAGAGGATGAGACACTGAAATTTATCACGTGGAAAACCCAACAGGGTTAAAAAACCACGGCTTCTCTAATCACATGGGCAACAACCCTTTTACACTGAGAGCTACAACTCTTCACACATCAAGTCTGAACTGGCTTCAACCAGTTTACAATAAGGCAACAACCTTATTAAAACTATGGATTCTTGGATTACAACAAAGAGAAATATTTGTGTCTTTACTGAAGCATAAAGACTCTCAAAAACAACACGGTTGTGCCTTCTCTACACAGATTTGTTTAAGCCTTCCAATATCATCACCCACTGTTATCGAGGCTAATTCATACCTTTGCCTTTTCGAATAAATATTTTCCAGACTTTGTTCCAAGCCCTTGACTTTCACTGTTATTCACTTCAAGTTACTAATTCACAGATTTCTTATCCATTCTTAGTACTGTTGACCCTTTTTCTGCCCTGTTAAAATCGTTCTTTCTATCTATGTTCACACCGGAGACTATATTGATGACAGCTTACTGTCACACAGATGACATTTCGATGACTGCTCACTGTAGCTAAACTGCCTGCTTGAATTTCCTTTCACTTGTCCTCTTATTTTTCGGTGTATGTCTTTATAGTTTTTAAAAACAAAACCCGCTATATAAGACTTAGTCCCAATTTCCGAAGATGAGACCAGTCTCGGTCTTTTTGGATTTTTTCACGCCTGCTGATTTTGTAGTTTTTTTTTTTTTAACACACCCGCCACGTTTGGAGATTCTTCCACCGTTGGAAACGAAGGAGAGCCACCTTCTTACGCCGCCACACACCCGACATCCAATCGTGTGTGCACACCTTGCTATTTCCTGTAAAAAACGACGCCTAAGTTCAGTCATATTACTCGAAAGCTACTGCCTGTCGTATCCAGAAGACCAATACTATATTTAACTCCCTGCTCCTATATTCTCTCACACAAACGAATGTATCTACTAATAGAGAACGTAACTGTTCTTTCTTTCAAATGCAGCACGCACAGCTGGTTAGAAGATATTCGTTCTTTCTGTGTATAAAACAAAGAAGAGAACATAACGGTTTTTTTCAAACCTGACCAATAAACCAGTTACTGTCGGGTGTTGGCGCAACTTATTTTCTCCTGCATTCAACCACCTCGCATAATAAAAACGACAATAGTAACAGTAGCCGCCAGTTAATAATGGATTACAGAGTGAATAATTTGATGCAGCAAAGCACTTGGCAAATGTCATTGTAGCTTACAGCGATGCTTACAAAAAGAACATTGTCTGAGCGAATGTGCCTTGAGTCAAACACTTCAAAAAAAATGACAACACTTGTCACAATACAAACTCACCCACAAACAACAGCGACAACATACACAGTCCATCAATGACAGAAAACCAACAATCTCCCCCTTTTTGTCATTGATGGCAAACCAACTAAAAACACAACTGAAGCAGTTTGCAAACCTCAAGAACTCCCCCTGAGCAAGTGAACCAATTTGAAGGCATTGTAAATCTGAAACCAAACTGAACACAACTCCCCCAAAAAACGATCCAACTGAAAACAACTGTACCAAAACTGAACGGATCTCCCCCTTAAGCTCTACTCCCCCTTTGTCATCAATGACCATGAAACTGAAACACAACAATTCGAAAGATATAGCAATGAAGTACTGGAGTTGAACCTTTCATTGAGGTGAATTAACACCAAGCTTGCTTCGAAGATACTCAAAGCGATCTCGGGGTAGGGGTTTGGTGAACACATCAGCAACCTGTTCTTTGGAACAAACATAGTTCAGCTTTACCATATTATTAGCAACCTGCTCCTTCAGATAGTGATATTTGATTGGGATGTGCTTGGTTCGTGAATGCATCGCTGGATTCTTCGAAATGTCAATAGCACTTGTGTTGTCACAGAAAATACAAATGGGATCAGTAAATTCAAGCTTATAATCACATAATGTATTCTTCATCCAAATTACCTGAGTGCAGCATGAAACAACTACTACATATTCAGCTTCAGCGGTGGATAATGAAGTGCAAGACTGTTTCTTGCTGAGCCATGAAACCAAACAACCACCTAAGAAGAAAGCGCATCCACTAGTGCTTTTCTTATCATCCATTGAACCTCCCCAATCTGCATTTGTATAGGCTGCAAGAAGAAAATCAAAACTCTTTGGAAACCAGAGACCAAGATCAACAGTGCCCTTCAAATATTTAAAAATTCTCTTAACAGCTGAAACATGTGTTTGTTTTGGAGAAGCTTGAAATCTAGCAACATATCCCACAGCTTGCATAATGTCCGGTCTAGTGGCTGTCACAAACAGAAGACTCCCAACCATAGATCTATAAAAGGACTGATCAACTGAAGGAGACACATCCTCCTTACTTAGCTTACATCCGGTTTCCATGGGAGTGCTAACCGGATTGCAATCTTCCATCTTAAATCTCTTGAGTAACTCCCTAACATACTTAGCTTGGGAAATAAAAATACCTTTAGAAGATTGATTAATTTGCAGCCCGAGAAAGTACGATAACTCACCCATCATAGACATCTCGAACTCATTTTTCATACACACAGCAAATGTCTTAGACATATTGACACTATCACTCCCAAAAATCAGATCATCAACATAAACAACAACAATAAGAATGCCGTTACCTTCCTCTTTAACATACAAGTTGCTGTCCACATATCCTTTTTTGAAGCCTTGCTACTGCAAATAGTTATCCAACTTGTCATACCAAGCTCTAGGAGCTTGTTTGAGTCCATATAATGCCTTTTTCAGCTTGCATACATAGTCTACATTTTCAGAAATCAGACCTTCAGGTTGTTCAACATAAATTTCTTCAACTAAATTTCCATTTAAGAAGGCAGATTTAACATCCATTTGAAAAACTTTAAAGCCTTTGAAAGAAACAAATGCACGAAAAATTCTGATTGCTTCTAACCTTGCAACCAGTGCAAAGGTCTTACTAAAATCCACACCTTCAATCCGAGAATAACCTTTGCAAACTAAACGTGCCTTGTTTCGAATTATCTTACCATCTTCATTTACCTTGTTCCGGAATACCCATTTTGTACCTATCACGTTCTTGTGGATAGGTCTTGGTACAAGCTCCCAAGTATTGCTCTTTTTGATTTGATCACTCCTCTTTCATGGCAGCCACCCAATGTTTATCTACAGCTGCCTCTTCAAAACACTTAGGCTCAATCATGGAAATAAGTGAGAAATCATCATCCTCAAAATAGTTAACATTTTTTTTAGCATTTCTAGTCTTCCTTTCACCT
>MU224510.1:835055-851562 GCA_018584345.1 Thuja plicata
CTTGCATCCGCCTCTGCATCCGCACCCGAATCGGTAACTTAGATATTAAACATTTAAAAGCATGTACATCTATCTATCTATCTATCTATCTATCTATCTATATACATCCCCGAAACGCCGTGGAACATAGAGAAATAACGAAAAGATAAATTTGTATTTTGACAAGAATATAACTCAGCAGCTAATTCTTAGAATGTGCATTGGAAGATTGCAAAGATCTGCAGTCTTTAGAAGTAGAAGCATAACATTAGCATGAGAGTACAAGTTTACTGAAAAACAGCATCAGCAAAATCATGACTCGATTGAATAAAATGAATGCTGTCAATAGTGGTGATAAAAGGACAAGTTCAAGGTTAGTAGATACCAAATAACAGGTTGATATTGGGTTGGAAACTATCCACCCATTTATAGATTGGATCATCAAGGTAATTGCAATATATGAGTTTAGTTGCATTTTGAAAAATTTCTGTATTATATTAGTGGTTTATTATATTAAGTTCGAAGCTGTCAGAAGTAAAGGGGTGGAGAAATTGGGCCAATATAAAATAAGCCTCAGAATTTGCTGTGGTATATAAAGTAGTCTTTGGGTATAAAGTAATTGTTATTACTTGTTGATGTTTATGTATCCTACGAAGCCCTTTGAGCGCATATGCCATAGTTTGCCTATCTCAATTGCATTTGGTAGCCTGCGACGTTTGTCATTCATCAACAATTTTCAGATGTTATATGGGCATTTGTGTTTCCTGTGTTGTATCTTTCGACTTTTGAATAAGGTCTTTCTAGCATTGGTCCTGATTGTATGTTTAGATAGAAGAGAATATGAGTTTAATATTTCTTAAGGGCTCGCCTTTTTTGGCAATTTTAATTTGATTTCCCCAAAAACTTTTTCTTTTGCAATGGTTTTATTATTCTTGAGCTGGGTTAGCACACTTTAAATATTTGTTTTCTTAATTGGTTAGTACGTGGAGCTACTAATGGAGGTTCTAATCTTGAATTCTGAAGGGGATAGGGTTGTACACCTCAAAACACTAGAAGGTAAATGGAGAAAGCGATCTTCTTGTTGGATGCTTGGTGGTGACCTTTAAGACTACTTTTACATTTTACCTTGTAATATGCTGCTTCTAGTCCACATTAAGTGTTTTTGTTCTCGCAAACAATCAAACATTTTTTTGTATCAAAATTATGACTCTGTTTTTCAATCCTTTGTTGTGGATGTAGGAACGCATTCTATTGTATCGTGATAGAGTCATCACACAAACATGTTATAATGAGAATGCAAAGAGATGGGAGATGCACCCTATTGCTGCTTCCTATGCAGTTACTAAACAGTTGGTAGCTCGGGTTCGTATTCGATATGACTGGGATGTGATGTTTATTGTTCTTAAGGGCGATGACAAAGAATACTATGTTGGTATTCAGGTGTGTATTTCTGGCTCTATTGGTGTTTTTTTGTGCGTTTGCAAGTTTTATGTTGAAAACTTGAAACACTTGTCATTGGCAAAGATTACAGAGTCTGTATTTATGTTTCTTTTCTAAGCTAAGAGTACATATGAAATTCCATAGATTTGAAAATCCTACGAGAGTTTGTAAACGGTAGAAAGGTGTCCTATTTGGCTCTATATTGGTTCATGATTGCATATTAAGAAATCACTGTTTGCATTATAGCTCTCACTGGCAGTGTGCTACGTTTGAAGTATTTTATTTGGTTTAATATGGTTGAGGTATTTTATTTGTATTTCCTGATTTCAGCAATCTGCTGATCATTTTTTAGCTATTCTGTTGAAGGAACTTGATTTTTTATTTGAACAAGTCGGAGGATTTGATGGACTTTATTTGAAAATGGTCACTTCTGCAATTCCAACCTCTGTCGAGTTTATGTGGATACCGTTTAAGGAATGGAGTCTGAGGACTCTAATTACGATTCCATTTGGCCTTCTCAGAAGAGCTTCCAGTGCATTATGGAATTCAAAAGTGGTGTCTGTAGCAAGGACTTGGTATTTAAGGAAGTTGACTCATATTTGCGATGATATCTTGGTTCAGGAAGGCTTCCGTTTCTTACATCTTGGGGTGAGTAACATGAAAACTTTCAATTATTGTGATGGATTTTCCTTATGTTATTCTTTGAGGTGAAGCAAACTATATGTGTGCTGAATTCAAACTGCTTTGAAATGGCATGTTCTAAGGCTTGGGATATGCTTTATGACTCCGTATGGTTCTTGGAATGGCGAATACACACAGAAAAAAGGTTTGAAGAAGCAACAATTGGTAAACGTATACAAGAGAGCAGCGACGAAGGAACATTCACTTTCTTTTGGTGGTGTTTAAAACTTTATATTAGAGCTTTGTTTTATTCATATCCGCTTCTAATAGTGTTTCGATATCTGCGTGAGAAATCTTCTGGAATTGTCCAGACGTTGTCAGAAGAAATATCTGGAAAGCCTCCATCTCCTGATAAAGCGATGCGTAGGGGACTGGTAATTATTTCTGTTCTCATTGCTCTATTTTACTCATATTTTCATTTTACACGTTTGGTTACTGCTCCATTCTTATTCTTGTTCTTCAGACATGTCGATAATGAAATTTGTGTTAGAAGTACAATTGTCTTTTAAATTTTTTGTGTCTTAAAATGGTCCCGTGATCTATAAAACTGTGCCATTTATATGAGTAATTAACAGTTTCAGAATCCGTACAGTCTGTCTGACTTTATTTACTTGTCAATGTTATCATTGTGTAGCTAAGGTGATTCATTCAAGGGGAACTCACTGACATGGTTGCCATCCATAAGATGATTGATGACTTAATTGTTGATATATGTACGGAAACTGTCAGAACATACCTCACCATACATTTATATGTCTAACTTCATTCCTGTTGACACTGTTGTCTGTCTCAAGACTTATATGAGCAGGATGCAACGTAATGATTGCATTCAACAGAGGAAGATATGGCATTAATGGCATGAAGCAAACTAAGGAGAAAAGAGCCTCTTTTATGGGTGCCCTGAGGCAGAGAGACATTAGTGCACATTGAAGGATCATATGAAGCCAACTTGAACAAACTGCATCTTTGTAAATCGTCAAGTTGAAACCTAGACCTGAAGAAAGAAGAATCTGAATCTGAACAGTCTGAAATCCTGAATGCCCATAAAGTTGTTTTTCTTATATGTTTAATGATTGATAAGAGTTTAATTTCTATAAATGATTGGTTGTCCGAAAACAGAAAAGAAACAGAATTTTAAATCTGCTTAAATGTTAATTTGGGCCATACAGAGACAAATAACTCTCGAGTTTGTATGAGCTTCTACTCCTGCCAAGAAAGTTGCTGAGAATTCTATTGTCACTGTGCTTGGTTAAGACACAATCTGCACAGACCCATGCAGTAAGACAAATCCTAGAAACTTTTATCTTTAGCTCTTTTGTGGGTAATTGGATTTCTTAAATTAACTGTGCTAAATAACAAAAATACACCCAACTGACATGAAAGCAAAATCCTTGAGCTAAAAGAAAACATAAATATTATTTCAAATTACTATTGATAGCAATAAAGTAGATTTGAAGCATTGTGACCATGTTACCTTGAGTATCTTTTCTGATGTAGTATTTCTGGCCCTTACCATGTCACATCTTATTGTAAGGCATATTGCAATAGTACCATTTTTTTTCAACTTCTCTCCGATTCCAAAAATCTACATTTTCTATGGGGAGCCAGGCTTTTGGAATTTTAACATTTTTCCCTGCTAATACCTTTAACCAAAAATTCCAAAGGTGATAACACATGCATAACCTGGCTGGTAATTCTGGAGTAGTTCCACATTTGCATGAGGCTTATTTTATCTTGGCCCTATTTTTCACCTTTGAGAGAATTCTGATTATAGGGTCATAATCTGAGGAAGGCTTAAACTCCCACTTTGAAATATCCCTTAATGTGGTGCTGATCATGCGGGGACTTGATCCCTCAGTCTGAGTTTCTCCTTTAGATGCTTTGCTGCTGGTATTCCACCAGAAAATTTAACAACTTGAATGTCTTCAGTGATCATGTAAATTAGTGAAGGGGGTGCACACTTACTAAAACAGAGCCTCCATTGTATGTGTGTCATAACAGTTTTTATTAAAAAACTTGGGCTTGGTACCAACAAGTTTAACTTTAAATAGTTCCTTCCAAAATTTATCTAGGTTTTAGGGGATGAAGTCATGGCTTTGTATTTCTCTGCTGAGTGTCAAAATTAGGATGCTTTGAAAGACGGAGCAGCATTGACTCCCATCTTAGAATTATGCATCCGAAACAAATAAGTTAACACTTTGCAAAGTAACTAATTTTTTGCTTAGTAGCTCTAGGATGAGGTCATGGACTACCTTTAACTCAAGATGAGAGATGGGTAGATCACATTCTTAAAATTAGTGAACATGGATGACACTTGAATGTTGCTAATAATTGCAACATGACATCACATGTTTGGTAGAGTTATGGGAAGCTTTATTGTGATGAGGGGCTATGCACCTGGGTTGTGCTCCTACAAGCACATCTTCCATCACCATTCCACAATCCGTTGGACACAAACAATAAATTTTGGTTCTTTTGTAAATAAAGTATATAATTGCCAGGGTTTCATTTTTAATTCGAGGTGGTTTAATTTTTTTCCCTCGTTTAACTTAGATTATCATTATTGAAAACCAAACCAGACTTTTCAAATAATGCTTGAAAAGTGGATAGAACATTGGCTAGCCCAGAAAGATTTACCTGAATTTTCTAGTGGCCTTGATGAGTCTGGAATGCTTATGGATGTCTCTCTCTCTCTCCCTCCCCCCACTCGCCCCCCATTCCCCTAATCATTGTTAGATCCTCCAATCTTTGTAAATATTATTGAACCAAACAAACTAGCTATTTGTGCAGCACATTAGCTGCACTTACTGTTCCCCTTATTCAATTCTCAGTAGTCATTTTGCAAAATGAATATTCCTTCCTCATCAGCTCGTCTGGACTGCAAGAGGGCTATTGCTAGATATGGGAAGAAGGGGAAGCGAATGGGAAACACCTTTAACATAGTTACTTATGGTGGAATTTGTTTCATAAGATGTCAAAACTAACCATCCCCTATGGAAACATGTAATATGAAGATTCTATGATTAAAATGGCAGTGTTACTGCACTAAAATAAATTTTTTCTTATAGTTAACAGAGAAAAATATAGTCCCTTGGCTCTGATCAAGTTTATTCAACAAGCACATTTTCAATTCATTTATATAACCATATTCCCTCACTTGCATAAACTTTATAAATTGCATTCTGCTAATGATGTACTTTTAAAATTGAATGTTTACTGGCAAGATTCTTAAATTTTATGATAAATAATCAATTATGATTTTATTCTTTTCCTATTGACAAAAATTCTTGCCTTTTCTTGTTCTCAGATAAATCAATTTCTTAAACTAGGAGGCTCCCACGTAAAGAGTGATATTATGGTATGGGGTGATATAAGAGCTGCTTTCGACAGGATGAAGGTTTGAAGCAGTAAACTTCTTTTATTTTAGGATGCTGTTTGAATTATTGCAATCATATAATGTTTATCACTGGAGCCTGCATTTATTTTTAACTGAATCCTATTTTCAGAGAATAAGGAACCCTCCTACACACTTGAGGGACTTAGCTGGAATTGATGCTGTGAAAGATGAAATCATCGAGATTGTAGCTTTCTTGAAAAATCCAAAACACTTCCAAGAAATGGGAGCTAGAGCACCTCGGGTACACCTTGTCTACTTTTCCTTAAGTCACCTGTGCTCATGTTTTTCTTGGGGTGATCAATTATTAGCACAGTTAGACTAGTGCATTATTCATAAACACTGTTCTAGTTGTTTAAATGAAGATTTAGTACTATGTCTATGCACATTTATACTACAAGTTGGCCATATTGTATTGCTTACATGAAGAAATGACAATTGAACATTTAAACATTTGAAAGATGTGTACAAGACACATAGATAAGATGAAACACAGAAGATTTACCTGATTCATGAGGTTGGACATTCTCGGCAAGTACCGGCCAAGTCTGCTAAGAGAATCAGGATGATGCATAAAAACAATAAAATTATAAATATCATTGAAAATTCTTGTAAAAAATTTGGTGCATTTTTACTGATTCTGAGTCATAGTGAAAAATGTGCTTGTTTAGTGTACACTGATTCTGACTCTCAACACCACAGGAGAAAAACTTGTGTGGGAAAATTCCGGCAAGTGTGGCTGTGTTTTCAGTCTGTTATCACAAAAAAAATAAAAGTGCAATGTTACAAGCTCACAAGGCTATGTCATACAACTAACAACTCATCTTCCTTGATTTGGATCCAATAATCCCTGTTTCTGCTCTCTCTTCATGTGTGCTCTGTGAAATGAAATTTGACTCCAGATACCTCTATAGCAACCCTCCAAGACATTCTTAACCAAGCCATATAAGAAAACTTACATGCAAATCTCTAAATGACATACAATCTAAGTTGATGGTTCATGTATGGTCTTGGGTACAGGTTCAAGGTTCAGGTTTTCTGTTACTGAATTTTTTCCCAATGGGTTAAGTACTGCTGGGCTACTATACATTAAATACTATATAATAATATTTAAAATACATAAATGTATTAAACATTAACAATATGTTATTATAATATTATTTTTAAATGTATATTTATATTTATATAAAATATACTTATAATTATATAACATAATATGGTATAAAATCTATGAATAATATTTAATATATTCTATAATCTGAATTTATAATATATAAATGAAATATCATAGAATACATAATATTATATAAAAAATCTGCAAGTAAGATATTAATAATAGGATGGAGTTGCTCCCAGAAAACTCTTGACAAATTCCAATGATATTGGTCATTCCATGAAATGGTCAATGTCTAGGCAGCCTTGACCATTGGGTAACTCTGCAAACTTTCAACTGTCAAGTGTCTCCTTGGATACTGTGCTCATTTCCATTGGCAATGGGGTGGCTTCTTCTCCATTGTCAAGTATTAAGTGGCAGCCTCGATTGTGTCTTCTTGCGCCAAAGGTATTTTTTGGCCTCTTTCTTGAACAGCCTTGACAAATATCAGTAATTTCAACACTTCCTCCATGGCATATTCAGGACCCACAGGGTACTTAGGATGGCGGGGTGTGCCTTGGCTGTACTCATGTCAAATTAAGACCCTGAAAGAGATTGGTGTAATCCTAACATTTTATGTCTGCACCGCAAAATGTTGAGGCGATTCCTTAGGTGACAAAGAGATTATTGTAATCCTAACATTTTGTTTATCTGTGTTGACTATGTGGGAGGAGTTTTGGTGTGAGTTTAAGCCACAAGACATTCTTACTCTCAAGTCTAACCATAAGAAGGACAAGCTGCTCGATAGAGATGGCAAGCTTTCTATGTTGTTTTGTGCTAATTTAAGATAACTAACCCGTTTGTTTAGTGGAATTAGACTGGAATTGGCATTATCTAATTCCGGATAATGCCAATTCCATGTGTGTCCATCTTACAAAATTGGAATTGGAATTTTCAATTTCCAATTTTGCCCCAAAATGGGAATATGCATCTTCCACCCAAATAGGTGGAATTGGAACTGGCTATTCCAATTCCAATTTTTATAAAACCAAATTTAAGCTTTACACATGTGTGTATATGTGTATATACACACACATGTGTGTATATATACACACACACGTGTGTATATGTGTGTATATACACGTGTATATATACACACACGTGTATATACACACACATGTGTGTGTGTGTATATAAACCAGAGTTCCATGACTTGCCGCGAGTCAGGCGAGTTTTAACAACTTGCGGGGCGAGTCGACCTAGGCGAGTTTTCATGACTCGGCCTGATGACCCGACGAGTCATGGGTCACGACTCACATGACCCGTGAGTCATGCGAGCCATGCCATGACTCGCCGGCATCGTGGTCTATGACCCGGCCGCGACAGTCATGTTATATGACTTAAAAAACAACAAAATTGGCTTGCTTTTTTTTTTTTTTTTACTAATGTCTTCTAATTTGCCCTAAAAGGCATTCTTTTTGCTTGTTGGGAGAAGAAGAGAGGAAAAGTGAGAGGAAGAAAAATAAGAGGCCAAGGGTTTGCAACCAGCAAGGAAGAAGAGCATCAAGGAGTGCACAAGATCACATCGGGGAGACATATGTTTGCATTGAGAGCATCAAGGAGTCCATAGCGGCTGTTCCAAGACTTCTCAACTCATTTGAAAGAGGTAAGTGTTAAATTTTGTAGATTTTGTTGGTTTTTTGTTGTATGTTTATGGATTTTCCATTTTTTTTTATAAATTTTTTGAAGTTTAACTTTCCAAATCTTGAATGTTTTCTATTAAAATATAAGTTGCATACTTCAATGAGAGAAGTAGATTGTTCGCAAACCCTTAATTTTTTGAAGGAAAAAATGCAAACATGCTTTTACAATTTTTTTTTAGAAAAATGTAGGGTTTGCTGTTTTTGATTTTCTAAAATACAATGCACAAATTTGTAATTTTGTTCGTTATTTTGTCTTATTGCAGCTGCTAGCAACCATCAAATTTAGAAAACATTAACTCTTCTCAATGCCTCCAAAGTGTGAATCTTGGAAATATACTGAAGATTTTTCTGTAGACAAAGAAACCAAACAAAATGCTCATTTTGTAAAGAAATTTTTCTTGGTGGCATCAATAGGTTTAAATACCATATTGCTGGCATACCTTGCAATGATGCTGAACCATGTTCAAAGGGAACTCCCGAGGCAATTTGTTTTTGTTATGTCCGGTTAGAAAAATATGAAGAAGAAAAGGATAAGAGAAAGAGGCAATGAGAAGAGCTTGAGCCATAGACTTGTTTTTTATTACACATATGTTTGGGAACATTTGATGTCATGGATTTCATGGATTTTATATACATTTGACACTTTATAATTCTGCATATCTGTGTTTTCTATTTCCTTCAGCTACAATTTACGTTTGTACTTATGCGATGGATGTTTGTTTATGTATGTGATCAAATTAGCTTCTATTTGATGATGTTATAGTGTTTTTAAGCTTTACTTAATAATGGGTGCTTGAAACAAGTTTTAAATCCTAAAAAATCTTTGTTTTTCATTTTGCATAGTTGAGTCGTTGCCGAGTCATAGGTGAGTCGCGGGTTGAGTCGACCTTGCCGAGTCATGGAACTATGATATAAACACACACATGTGTGTGTGTGTATGTGTATGTGTGTATATATACACAAATGTGTGCATATGTGTGTATGTGTGTATGTGTATATATACATGTATGTATATACACGAGTGTGTATATATACCCACACATGTGTGTATGTGTATATGTGAGTATATATACACAAATGTGTGTGTATACACACACATGTGTGTGTGTGTGTATATACACATGTATACACATATACACACATGTGTGTATATGTGTATATATACACACATATACACACTATTTAAAAAATTAAGAAATAAACAATTAAAATTTCTTACGCATCTTCTCAGTCATCTTCCGGGTGAACCAACCGGGTCCAGCTCATATTCTAGAATTCATTTTCAGAATTCCAGAATTCAGTTGAATTCCAGAATTGGCTATTCCAGCATTCACAAATTCCGCGAAACAAACGGGCTTGTTAGGGATTATTTCTGGTGTGTAGTATCTATGCTAAACTATATCTACAATAACATTTGGGATTTCCCTTATTGTTGGCATGACAATGTAACAAATATGGTTGTCTATGTAAAGCATCACATAACTCTAATTGTGTGACGTTGCAGAGGAATACAGCTTGAAGTGGCTTGTGTTTTTTACATCAAGTGACACTATAGAGTTACATTTTTGTGAACTTGAAGTGAGCCATCCAATAGTGTATGGCTGATATTGAGGCATCAATGTCAAGTTCAATCTGTGAATTGCTTTAGGAGAAATTAGGTTGTTTTGATTTTCGTTGTCAACTATGAAGTGTATTGTTTGTCCATTGGCCTACATTGGCCCATATTTGAGAGTTAAACTTCTCTGCTTTCTTTGAGTCAATGCTCAAGGAAGAGAAATGTTGGTGGCATAGTTGGCAGGCTCGAAATTGACAAAATCTTGACAAACCCAAAAATTTTGATTAGACAAAAACTCAGAAAATTAAAAAATTGCTTTAATCTATTTATAAACACATTTTTTTTTCAAAATAATGACAAGATGTATCCAATGAGTGCACAAATGAGTACAGAAGTGTTTTCTATTAAATTTGATTAATTTGAATACGAATTGAGTACAAAATTGCATCACCAAATGGAATCTTGATGGCTGATAGTAGATACAATAAATAGCTGACAACTATTATGAATTTATGATGATTGCCTTTGAAATTCATCATTTCATAAATTGCATATTACAAAATACAACATTTAACATCATCCTCTCCCCTAATCTAGTGAGAACTTAGGGAGAGGTTGAGGTTCAAATCTTATGAATTTGATGTTGGCTTGACCTCCATCCTGGTAGTAGATGGCAGTGACTCAACCTCACCAATGTCATACAATCCTATATCTCTTGTTGCACCCACATCCTCCAATGTACGCTTTTCAAAATCAACAATCTCATCTTCAGTACACAATGAGGGTTGCTCATCTCATCCCATTCAATCAGTCTAAGGATCAATCTCATCGAAATTAGTGAGCTCCTCTGGTTTGTCCTCTACTTTTCTTGTGTGAAGCCGAAAAATGTATTGCACAATGACAAGGTCATTTACAATATACAAATAAAAAATATTGAAGTTACAAATTTATAACCAAGGGCTCTGATAGCTGGAATTATGAATACAAAAAGATTAAAGTTATACATTTATAATGGAAGACTTATTTAAAAAATAAAATATTCAATTTGAATTTAAAATCAAAATTTTGAGGTTACCTTTACGATCTTTGTAGCTCTTTGTGCAAAAAGGTTGTCAAATACATAACTGTTATGATTTTTAAACAGAAAGTATTCTTCAAACTTGTTCATCAATAACAAATTTTTATTTTAGTTAAAGACAGCAATTAATGGCCGCAGTCTAGCTAGCATAAATGAACAAGGAGATATAACTAATAAGAGCGTCAACAAACAAGAGGGATGCAAATTTGCACCCTAAAAACTCGCTGTGGATAAAATATCCAGCAAGTGGGAGCACAATCCCACTAACAGTACTTCAATTGGCAAGTAGAAGAGATCTGAGTCGTTAGACTTGCTAAACAGAACTAATACACCACTGCTCTAGCTCTAAAACAAATCCTTCAATACTCTCAAATTGCTTTCTCTGCCTCTGCTGCTACAACAGGTCCCGAAACACAGAAATTCTAGTAGAAATCTCCAACCTGAGCTCTCTAAAATGCAATAGAAGCATCTAACATGCCTTACACATGTCTGAAAGGTGCTATAAATAGCATTGCCATACATCTTGGAGCTGGAGAGACTGAATAAATTGGATAAGAAGAGGAAAAACTGAGAAGTTGAACATTATTGAATGTCGCAATCTATTGTGACACATCTGCCTCTTCCAAGGGAGAGGCATTCTATTTGGTCATGGTAATGACAAATCCACTGTAGTAGAGATGAATTTGCTGTGGCAGTTTTGCTTTCACTGTATGCTGAAACTGGCAATTTTGCTACAGCGGGTAAAATACTTAGTTTTTTACTGTTTAGAAAGATTAAAAGGTTAGGAGATTAGAAAAAACCAGCAGTTAGGTATGTCCGGTTAATCATCATTAGACATGGAGAACACTTTCTGTGTCATGCCCCCGCCAATCTGAAAGTAGTCACAGTTTTATATTATATAAATACCAATGGCAGGAAAAATAATTTTAGCAAAGAGGGCCAACCCAGTTTGCCCTAAATTAGCACCATCTTTTTGCATTTAAATTAATTTCAAAAAGAAAATTAAAAAACCAACCTTTCTTAGTTGGAAATTACATCCCTTCGGTGAAGGGGTGTGTGTGTTGGAAGAGATATAAAACAAGAGGAAGGCATTCAAGGAGGCAGGTACGAAATGGAAGAGCAGAGATAAGAAAGGAATGCCCTAGGAAATAGCAGAGGACAGCTATGTATACTACATAATAGAATAACGCCAATTTAATGAACAATTTCAAATTAGTTGAGTTAACTTATGGTGAGTAATTTCCATAAAAGATGAATATATAGAGCAGTGATTTGTATGGTCAATATAACTAATATCAGTGATTACACAGAAATAATTTGTTTATATAATATCAGTGATTGCCGATTATATATAAATAGCCTAAGTAAAGAAGCGCGTATAAAAGGACAATAACACAAAAGGTGCAGTGATTGCTTAGAGGGTTTGTCCTTTGTGAAATGGCATTTCTCTTAAAAGAAGTCAGACCCTTTCCAATTAATATAAAGATATAAATAGAAGTATGATTTATGATGAAAGGTGGGAATCAAGGAAGGAATACAGAGAAGGAGTTAAAATTATATAAGTGATCAGTAGATAGTAGTGAACAGGCAGCCTTAGCAAGTAATCAATACAAGCAAATACCATTCAGCAGAGCACAAATAATGCAATTAACATCACTGCTCATAAAGGGTGAGATCAGTCATAAGATATCAATTAGCTAAGACAGAGTATCATACAGCAAATTGACACATACAGTAGTACACCACATCAGCATCAAACATCATTAAGGAACTTGAGACTTTCAGCAGAATATACTAATGAACCTTTCAAACCACATCAGGGGGATCATTATATCTGTGAACACCATCTTGAGGAATACAGAAGCAAGTCAGCATCTATAAACAAAAATACATTTGCAGATTGGTAGACTGAGTTTACATCAGATCTGCCAAGTTACAAGTAATTGTGATATATATATGTGTCCATGAACGATGGAGAATGCTGAGATAAATATTCACAATAGAATATGAGATGTCCTAACTATCTGCAACCCACCTTGTAGGTAGGGTTTAAGGTGTAAGAGGAGGGTAAAAATATCATGCAATGAGGCAAAATAAGGGCACTTGCACATGTAAGGAGGCTGCGAGAAGCACTCGCATTGTGTAAGGAGGTCAAATAAGGGCACTTGCATCGTCTAAGGAAGCTGGAAGAAGCATGTACATCCTGTAAGGAGGCCAGGAAGGCACTAGCATCATCTCAGGAGGCTTGGAGAAACACTTACACCATGTAAGGAGGCCAAGAGAGCATTTACATAGGATCGCGAAACTCCCTTACAACCTCAATCCCAATTCCGCGCATGTGTTTGTTAGGAGGAAGATACATTGGTAGGGAAAGCAGGTACAAGCAAACCATTAAGCAAGCAAGAGGAGGGCTCTAGCTTACATTCACTCCTAGGCTTAGTGCAGAAATGGCTTTGGGTGGACCTCTGCAGTCTCTCCTTCAACCTTTAATGTGCTTACGTAATGTTATTGATAGTTTATGATTATGATGTGATCTAACCTTAATCATTGAATGGATATATAGATGTTTATTGTATATGTCGTTTATATTATGACTGTAGGATTCAAATTTAGGAACACAGTATTTGAAGGAATATCTTCTTGGTAAGATGCAACCCTAACCCTAATTTGTACAATTGTGATTTTAGGGCAAAATTTGGGCAAATTAGGAAAGGGACATCATATTTTGCTATCGAGTTAAATGTAGTAAAGCTTTCAGTTCTATGGTTCTTTTGTTTTTTCATTGTTTGCATTGGGATTAGAATCATTATTTGTTTGCTGGATTCTGCTATTTGTTTGTTTATGTATCATATCTTGGAAGGTATACAGATTTTTTTTATGCAGCTTTAATTTCTAGCTTTTGCTATGTATTATCAAAACAATTGGAGATAATTAAGAATTGGATGAAGTTTTTTAACAGTTGGGAATTACTGACTTATATCTTTAAAACCTTTTTCACAAATATGAAACCTTTATTCAGAGTAACCATAAAAAGCAATGTCTTAGTGTCATGCTGTTGGTGAAGCTTACGTTCATCTAAGAATTTTCGATAAACTATGTTCAAATTGTATATTTATCAATTCAATTCTCTATATAGGAATCGGCTTATGAGTTAGAAAGAAAAGGTCTGTTCATAATTCAGAGAAAGGTGATAATACAACCAAGGATTGTGTATGCGGTCAAAGCTTTTAAAAAGATTAATGGTTTTTGAAATGGGATTATCGTGGAAGAATATTTATAGAGTTGAGAAAGTTGTAGTCCTATATGAATATATTTATATTGTTATGTGAGTTACTCACTGATCAAATGCATTCTGCAGGGTATTCTTATTTTAGGTGATCACGAAACACCTAAACAGACATTAGTGCTGGCAATTGCTGCAGAAGCCAAAGTTCCATTAGTGGAAGTGAAAATCACTGACTTTATAGGTATTAGAGACAAAGTTGGCCAAGGTCCTGCAAGAGTTCGTGAGCTATTCCAAACTGCAAGGGAGTTGGTATGTAAGACATTTGTATTTTGTAGTTGATAGAAATGTCAATTTGATTGAAATTATAATAATATGAGCACTTGCTATGCCGTAAAATGGAATAATATATAATTTGAAAACTTTTAAGTTTTTTTCCTTATTGCAAAGTATCATGATAATTTTTGCATTTTTTTGAACTTTTGTATATTTCCAGATACAGCAAATGATTTTTTTTTTGGCATGGTATGCTATCCAATTATCAATGAAATATTTTCTGAAGTATATAGTCCATGGTCTGTATTATGAGCATAACAATTTTGATCTTTTCCATATTCTTGTTGGTGTGAAGATGTATATACTTTGAACTAAGCATAAAGTAAATATAATCTCATTTTATCACCAGGTGACTATTGTTCAAAAACTTGGGAGAAACATGCATCTTTTAAATGAGTTGAGTTCACAAGTACATGCTGAACAGCATCCGACATACAATATATTTTCTGCATTAATTACTGGATATTTCATGCTTCTTTTGCTTTTAAAATATTGTCTAGGCTTTCTTTATTTCCTTGGACACATGTAATTTGTAAGTAGATAAGTTTAATGAGTGTCCAATTCATCAACAATAACATTTTTTAGGTTTATGGCTTTGCTGTGGATCTGTATGCAGATTTACATGTATATTTACATTTTCTTAGAGTGTCTAATTGTATTAAATACTTGGAGTAAAGAGAATTGAACTCACAAATATACAAAAGAAACAATATTAGAACACTCACAAGACTAAAGACACAGATTTATGCTGGATAAAATTCACATGGTAAAATTACAGCAGACGAGGTTGTGCCTTCAATCCAATGTCAATAAGAAATGCAAGTTTGCAAGCTCACAAGGCTATGACACTTAACCACTCACCTAGCTCTATTCTTCACTATTTCCAAACTTTTTTTGCGATGATTCTTCCTCTATGATTTGAAAACTGAACAAATGATTTCTTCCTCTATGATTTGAAAACTGAACTGATAACTCTACACTTTCTTTTAAATTATCTCCAAGTATCTTTGCTAAGTTGCTGGTTCGGGTTTGGGTTCGTTAGTACAAAAACACAGACACAGACACACAAATGTATGCAGCCTAGAAGCATGAATTAAGATTAGAATGCCACATGGTATCATAAAAACAACAAAAGCACTATAAACTTGTAATCATAGCATCATATCTATTATCAACATCAAAATATTAAAATTAATATTGAGTTCAAGTATCATTGTTTTGACTTTCAGCAATTGGAACTTTATACTAAGTTTCAGTCATCTAATGGATTATCTTCTTCTTCTTCTTCTTCATCAAAGGCATTAGTTGATTAACAATTTCAAAATCCATGGTTGGGGATTAATACCGCTTAGAATGTGCACTCTAGATTGAAAGAGGACATCTACATTAATCTCTAGGAGATGGGCAGGCACCAAAATCATTGTGAATAGATGAGAGCCACTACATACATGGCAGATAGATGAGGAGCAAATTAGGAGTAACTACACCGTTACACTTCACTTGGCACCAAAACTATTTCGAAAATGTCTCCTCTAAAACCAAAGTTACAAGCCTCGGACTCGCCTCGAACTCGACAAGGTCGGATTGGCCTCGGACTCGGCAAGGACTCGACAAATCGAAAAACCCAAGAAATTCAAAGATTTTTAAGGATTTAAAGCATTTTTCATGCATCATTTAGTCAATTAACATCAAATACACAATAATTGAGATAAATAGAAGCTATTTTGCACACATATACAAGTTTACAACTTTACATAGATCGCGAAAGTATAAAGTTATAAATTGTTAAACTAAATAACACACTAGAAACTGAAATATAAATAGTTTCACTGTCAAATGTCTACAATATTCATGGAATATGAAATCCATGGAATCAAATGTTCAAAACATATATCAACACTAGGCTCATAGCAGCCTATCCCAGTGTCTTCCTACGAGTACGCCTAAGATAGGTCATGGAAGATTGTGCAGCCATCTTCTCTCCCTGTGTCTGAGGCTGACCCTCAGTGGCATCCTCATCATCCC
>MU224510.1:871306-881979 GCA_018584345.1 Thuja plicata
GGAGATGGCACGGGTGGCCGCACAGAGTGCTCGGGAGGAGCTGGCTACCCAGTTTGAGGCCATAGAGCGGGACCTGGCTCAGAGTACTGAGGAGTTAGCTCGTCAACAGGCCGATTGGGCGACAGAGCGCCGGGGGTTGGTGGCGCAAGTGGAAACTGCCAGGGCAGCGCAGTTAGCTATGGAGGCACAGATTGCACAGGAGCTACTTTCTTTTGCACAACAGTTAGAGGAGCTATCCGCCGAGTGGCGTGCCTTGGACACTTCTCTCACCCAGGCTCAGGAGGCTGCGGACCAGGAGAAAGAATTGTTGGAGGCTGCCATGATGGTGAAGAATGCCCTGGAGCACCGCATGGTTGTAGAGCGGGATTTGAGGGCTCGAACGGAGCAGGTCTATGCGTTACGAGCTCAGTTAGCATCTTCCACCTCTTCAGGGATGCCCTCTCAGACCCCCTCTTCTCAGTTGTGATTATTTGGTTCTGGTTACTTTTGTCTCATTTTTGTTGTGATTCGTCGGAGACGACTTGTTTTTTGTGGGGGATGATGTTGTCGGGTGTAATGTACGGATGTGTTGGTTGGGAATTAGTTACGTCCGGAGGCTAGGGAGTTGCGCACGGTTGTCAACCGTCGCGTCCTTTCGGACCTTTATATACTTGTATTACCTTCGGGTAAGGCATCATCGATGCGAAGACAATGTTGTAACTACTTGATCTGAATAAAGAATTCTTGTCATTTACTTTATATAATTCATGTTCTGTGTATACTACAATTAGACCAGGTTACCCCAGCGGGTAAACAAATGAGACAACCCCAAGGTTTCTTCTTATTGTGGACTTAACTCGGTTATAATGATGTGATATGCCAGTTATCACAAAGGGACTTACACTGTTCATTAAATGGACATCAACTACTTCAACTTGTTCAAACAAACAAACTGCAAAGGGAAAAGGGTTTAGAAAACTATTCTACTCCTAGAATGCAAGAAACTATGAATGTCTTTGGGAACTCTACTCGACTTAGTTTAGCCATCGACATCAACCAAGCTAGTGAGATCTCTTAAGGTGGATGTAAGATGTTCAAACAATCACTATTCCATTAACGCCGTCCATTGATGCATATCAATTTGCAAGCAATAATTGAAGTAAAGCTCATAATTATGTCATTTGACCACGCAAGGTGTACTTACAATCAACAAGCATCTTGTGGTTTGGTCTAAGAGAGTTCACCAAAGATGCATCCACAATCACTTCCATTCAATCAAGCACTACTTCTAATCAACATGAAATGAAATCTACTCTAAGTGAAGAAATGTAGAAACCATTCAATACTCCAAAGCAACACAAGTAATCCACAATGTAGACCAACAATGAATTACTTTGATAGCATTATGGCAACAATTTCTCCAAGTCTCTCCTACTCTACTCTATTTCTAATCTAATCTCATGATTTACAAATAAGGCCTTGGCCTTCTATAGTACTTCCAATTACAATGGATGGCCAAGATCAATTCAAGATCAAGGGCCAAGATTTCTCCAACAAAGCCCTAGTTCAACTAATAGTTACAATCATTAAATCCTCATCCAATTACATGAAGGCACCACCTTGTGGGCCAATAAGAAAATTACATAGCTTCTATTGACCAATCAAAAAATAGGCTAGGTAGAGGCACTAGATGCCTTCTACATGTACACTTGGCATAATATGATTGAATGTGTTTGAACACGTGCAATTGGAATTTTTTGATTGGTTGAAGATGAGTGGGCGCCACCTCAGTAGTCTTATCTTATAGACTTGATAAATCCCTTGGTGATGAGAAAATATCTCTTTATACTCAACATTTCCCAACCTTAGCTTGATGGTGATGGCATGTAAATCATTTCATCTTCACAAACTTTTCATCCTTGTTCCTGGAAATTTTCTCATTTTCCACTTCTTGACCTTGACATTCTTGAAGTCATGAAGTCCTTCATGTACTTGGACCATCAAAATGAACTTGGATTTACAAAGGAAATTCAAGTTTTGATAATTTCCTAAATATGTAAATTTGTAAAACTGTTCATTCTCGTTCTTTGTTTTTTGAACTCCATCTTGATCTCGTTTTTCTTTTTTGAGTTTGCACCTTCAGTTTGATACTCGACCTTGAACCATCCTCTTGCTTGAAATCTAGAGGTGAAAGCTTTCTTTTAGTTGCACCTTCTTGTATTAATTTCCCTTTGATCTTGCCAAAATCTTTCCTTTTCCATGAACATCTTCCTCCGCCTCACCTACCAAAACAAAAGAGATAAATGTATTGAGTTTATAAAATGACAAGTACAAACAAGATTAAAATATTGTTAAGATCAAACTGCCCTTTCTAATTACATGATTTCAGCATGATGCCTAAACGAAAGAAACTTTATTTGCAAAGAATCCCAATAGCAACCAAGCATTGACATTAAAAAATCTAGATTCAGATTCAAGTTATGATTCTCTAAGTTGTCAAGCTCTTCTAGAACATGCCTAGCAAATGATGATCTGCCCTGATTTTTTTTATAACTTTGATTAAATTCCAATTGATTTACTGCCAACTTGATCAAGAATATCCATTGACAAACTGATTTCAACATCAAATTGAGGCTTATAGGCTGGCGAAAATTTAGGGTCTGTTGGGATAAAAGCCCTGACAGGAGGGGTCGGATTTCGACCTAGTGTGAAAACTATTCTAATTTAGAAGTTGACCTCCAAACCATTTTCAGTCCATTTTACTTGAATTTCATGCTTTCGATCTTGAATCTTGGGCTTACACTCATGTTCTACTTTGATTTTCCTTGTTATTTCATCCAAGATTCAAGCTCCATGAGGGAGATAATTGTGGTTTCCACGTCGAAACTTCTTATCTTCCAATGCCACAATGCCAAAGGAGGTGAAGTTTGTATAAATGTTGAGGGCAAAGATTTAGTGGTTGTTAGGATTTGGAATTGTGACAAGAGGTCGACTTCTGACCTAGTGTCAAGATTTGGAATCTTGACAGGAGGTTGGATTCCGACCCTCTGTCAGGTTTAATCCTGATTTCATTTGATTTGCACTTTGTCTTTTTATCCTTCTCAACTCTTATTTTGTGATTTCAAATTCATTTTGAATGCTCATCTTTATGTTTTTAGTCTGATTTCCACCCCTTGCTAATTGAAATCCATTCCAAATTTTGATTTTTTATTCTTACTTTGCTCCAATTCTGATTATTTCATTCGAGATTTCAATTGATTCTCACCTTTCATCTTTAATTTTCGTCATTTCTATCAACTTGGACTTGAATTTTCTCATTTAAATGCCCCTAAACTTGGGCGTAATTTCACTATCTGTCTGGATTTTTGCATGTAATAAGAGGGGAAATTCATGGGAGGTGGTTGGATTCCGACCTACTCTTAGGACTACTTCACTTCATTCATCTTCTCACTCATTCCCTTAGTTCTTTTCATTAGTTTGCACTTGAAACTTGCCTTGTAGTTTCTTGGAAACCATCTAGACTTGGGTGGAATTTTGAGGGTCGTCAAGATTGGGAGTCTTAAGACATGGTCGGATTCAAACTTACTCTCTGGACTTGGAGTCCCGAGACCAGGTCGGATTCTGACCTACTCTCATGACATTTCTATTTTGCAAGTTAAATCCCAATTCTTTAATTTAGTCTCTTTAGCTTGGAGGGTAGGATACATAAAATATAACATTTAAGTATAAGTTACATATTTTTAATTGCTTATACTTCAAATTATATTTTATGTATACACTGTCAGGATGTTTGAGAATGGTTTCAGATTCATAGGAGTTACAATGGAGATTTTAGATTTTGAGAGATTCTAAAAAATTTCAGACTCAGCCAAATTTTAGGAATCAATATACCTCGATCAATGTTCTTCAGGTTAAAACTTCATCTCTTCTTGCTTAGCATCTTCACTTCATGTTTTTACACTTTGGCTAATTCATATCATCACAAAATCTCTTGACTTCAAGTCCACATCCTTGACTAGCTTGGCCCAACTCTCACTTATATTCGTGACAGACTTGACTCCCTAGCGAGCCAAAGTTGCTCAAACTCATCGTTTAGACTCAGAGACTTGAAAATTGCCACTAAACTAGGATTACCTGGGACAACTACCTTATTGCCAAGCGAAAAGAAGGGGTCCCCCATTTGCAATGAGGCGATGGTGTGAAAACCTCACAACAAGACTCAGTGACATAGGAACAAGATTTACAAAATCACTTTTCCATAATTCTTGTACTTTTGAGTTTTGATTGACTATTAGAACCCATCACATCTAGATATGTCAATTTGAGCGATTTGTTAAACTTCTCTACTGTTATCTTTCAGCAGCAATTGCCACTTGGATATGACAACAAAACCTCATTTAAAACACGAACTACCTCAAATATAGTAACAATTTGTTTTGGGTTGCATAGATATATTTTGTTTTCTTACTAATGGTCTTGAGAACAACATTCTAGGGATCCACTTCATGCTTGAATAAATCAATTGTGGATTTACCTCACTTATATATTGGTTAGCACCTAAGTTGCCGATTCGGGTGCAGATGCCGATGCGTGAATTTTTTTTGGGGTTTTGGATATATATATATATATATATATATATATTTTAAATATATATATCTGAAATGTCCCAAACCGGGATTTTTCCCAAATTTCCTCAAATATAATTCATACAGATTTAACAAGTACATTCATGCAGATAAAACATGGATTCAGCAGTAAACAACCAGCAATATATATTCCATTAAAACCTCACAGATGTCATCGCATTATACAACAGAAATACAATAACACGGGATTTCCACAATCCAAAATCTGAACTATAATATTCAGCAGAATGACAATCAACATAAAAGAACTTGTGAATGCAAAGGCGAACTCTGATGTGAATCCGCACTGGAGACGAACTGGGGCTACGTGCAATCTTCCTCTAAGCCAAAAGGGTTTCCGTCCTGAAGGCTGACTTCGAAAGCTGAAGCTTCTTGATATCTCCAAGAGATAAAATATCATATCATAAAACTAAGCATATCCAAATGAGCCTTCAATCCTTCTTTTAAAGCAATGGCTGTGACCCTTTAGTTTCCCCTCTGTCCTTTCATATTCTCACTTAAAGTCACTTTTAAATAAATATAACCATTGGTTATAAAGTGACATAATAAAATAAAGTGAGGAATCTTTTGGCATTAAAACGGAAGACCAAATGAACTCGGATGGAGACGTGTGATAGCTTGCTGGAAAGCTCTTGGCGAGACGCTCTGAATCCACTACTGAAATGCTAGGTACACTGAGTTCTTCCTACTTACTATAAATAGTAAGCATCTTGGAAACTCTGCGGAAACTGATCCGATTGGCCCGAAACTGAAAACACCTAGGCCAAACACCCGTCTGATCCTCTGCCAGACCTCGGTTAGCCCACCTGACCATGATGAAAGGCTAACTATAAGGCACAAATAATGTGCCCCGAAAAGGGGACATTACAAATCATCCCTTCCTGGAGATTGCTTGCCCTCAAGCAATCGGTATCTGCATGTGGTGATCCTGATACCTGGATCCCAAATCAATCTTAGGGGAACTGCTCCACCAATCTGTCGTGGGAAACTGAAATAGAAGTTATGCCGTGACCTGTGAAACCATTCACGCAGCAACAAAACAACAACCAGTGTCATGTCATGACCCCAAATCATTGCAGGATCAGTTGTACCAAACTGCCCTGTGTCGCCATCGCCTGTGAGAAAGTCCTCAACCCAACTGAGAACTTCACTCCAACTGAGATCACCAGCACCCCTACAGTCAAATGCAGGGGGAAACCAAAAGGGCCATCCATCTCCCCAGCTGGCTGAAATATCCTGATGCCCTATGCTCATGCTGAATGAATCACCAGAAATGTCCAACTGCCATAACACTGCCCCTCTGATCCGTCGTCCAAACTGGAAACTGCACTAAAGAGGCAGGGTACCCAAACTGTCGGACAGGGCTTGCACCTGCAAGCAAGGAAGCATACCAAACCAATCACTCACCCCACACCTCTGCAATAATCGGAAAAGGAAGTTCTCCGTAGGTGGGCTGAATGAAAAACCCAATGCATCCCATATAATGTGGCCAATATGCGATGCACTAACCAACTCTGTTGGAAATACCGAATTAGCATAAGGATTCCATAACTGTCTCTCGATACCCGGAGTCATACAGTGCACACCTTGGTGTGAGAAATTCACCCCAACAAGCATAATCATCATACCAAGCTCAATAACCCCGTACTGAATAAGCTCTATCCGATCATCAACATCATGCCTAAACTAGGTGGTGATAGAATTATCACAAGCACTGGATGAATCGGTATGGTAATGTGGTGGAGTCCCAGCCGTGTGAACCGATCCTGAACCGCTGATGTAAAAACCCAACTGTTCAACAACTGAACTCACCTCGTTACTCCCATCTAGTGACCAAGACCCAACTGTAGTAACTGAACCAGGGTCCCAAATCCTTCAATCAATCTCATCCTCATCATGGAGATAGGAAATACCTTCCTCATCTAGCTCGAAGAAAGGATTATCAAATATCAAATCGGCATCCATCTCAAACAAGGAATTGTCGATCGCCTGAAAGTTATCCAACTTACTAAGGAACTCTGGATGATCCAAAGCTCTTTTGGGACAGCTATCCAAGTCATAGGTCTGTTGTATGCTATCAAGTTCCTGAATCACTTCCTGAAAGAATTCAGACCTCTCCCTGTTGTCCTGTTCCCTGTAATGACTAGAGGCAACAATCTGATTTCTTGCTTCCTGAAGAGCAAGACGTGTGTGCTCCAATGTTTCCTGAGCAACATTAAGCTCTCTGTTGAGCTTGTTAGCCTCGTCACCTTTTGCCCTCAACTGCTCGGCATAAATTTCTGCAACCTGTAGCAGCTAGTCGCGATCGGACAGTAAGCATAGATATTCTGATTTTGAAACCTCAAATGCTGTTTTGACCTCCTATAAATCTGCAACATAAGATCCAATCCTTATATCACCTTGTCTTGTCTCTTTCTGAGCTTTCCTGTAAAGATCCTCAATGATCTGGTGAGTGCTATCCTGGTGAACAAGAGCTGCCGTAATAGCATTGTCACTGACTTTCAGCTGACTCTACAAGGCATGCTTCTTATTGTTATCATTTTGAAATGCACTCTCAGATTGTTCATCCAATTCATCATTATGCATACGTGATGCACTGCTAAAGAAATCACATGATTCCTCATATTCTGTAACCTGCATATTTATTGCCTCTTCTTTAGCCTCATCTTCATACATGGGTTCAATATTTGTTTTACAATCTCCTGCTTCGATGGCAACCTCATAAGGTTTTTCTTAAAAAACTGATTTAGTTTTTTGTTCACTTATAGGTTGATTAATGATAGCTGGAAACTCTTCATATAAATTTCTGCACCTACCTTGTGCAAGTAGATCTCGAGCCAAATCCTGACACTGCTTCCTTTCCCTTAAAATTTTGCATTGAAGCTTTGGATGAAAGTCCAAGAAGTTGGTGAAAGTTAAATCTCTCTGAACCTGTGGAGGAAGAGTGTTGTACTCATCATATAGGCTGAGAATTTCTGTCCTTTCATCAGGTTGTGAAATCTGGACTAACTGTTGCTGAATCTGAACAAGATCCTTCAAGACTTTTTCCAAACTCTGCGTCTTCCCCATAGCTAGAAAACTACTAGACTCTGCAAGTGAATGTAATAACTTGTAGCTGCCAAGGATAAGGATCCACTCTCAGGGGCTGAATTGCTAGCACCTCCCAGAAGTTTCAGAACTCCTTCCTGATACCTCTGCACTACTGAAATTTGTCAAACAATTTGCGATCTCTGTATTGATCTCTGCTGGCTGTTAATAAAATCAGACTGCAAGATTTCTGATAATTGGAAGAGGGTGCTTATCTAGTTTCGAATAAGTTTGAATGTTCTTCTTCTTGTTCAATTTCTGATACCCATGCAATATTCTCGACTGGCTGTTCTCTTATAGTTTAGTTTCCCAACTGTCTCTTCTAAATTTTTGCAAAACAATCACCGCTATAACTTTCTTAACCAGCTGCTACCAAATAGTGTTTGCAATTAGTTGATGGGAGAGTGGGAGCTGGTTTCAAACTTACGCTAAATGTTTATGTGCCACTCTGATTTTTGAAGTTTAAAGTATCTAAAGCGGTATTTGACCAGGTTCCCAATGATATACGTAATGCAAGAGAATGAACTTACTGGAATTGTAATACATTCATTTTTATCATAACATAACAATGAGCGATACAAAAAATTGGATATCGATTTCCAATCCCTTATTGCAATACGTTCCAAGAAATCATGCATGGAAGTAAACTGTCTTATGCACCTGGCGTGTTGCGGCTGTCTTTTGCAGACCACTACACCAGTCACGATTTGTAGAGAGACTCTCGGTGATGATGCTGGAATGCTGCGTTTGAGGTTGCATACGGGTTGACTACTACTGTCTTCCACTCAACTTAGCAATCTATTCCTATATGGCCCGCACCATAAGCTTCCCACAAATACCCGCGGCTATGAAAAGGAAGTTTGATGTTGTGTTCGGACTGTTAAGGAAACAGTGACTATTTCCCCCGCGGAATTATACCAGTCTCAGCGCCCCGCAGCTGTCACTCTCACTCGGCTCTCCTTCACGCGAATCTCCTCCAGTATGACCCCGCGTCAACCTTCATTGTGGCTGTAACTGAAGATGTTAGAGCCGCTAGCCGTATCAACTGAAAGCTAGAAAAACCGTAATGATTCTTGGTCTTTTACAGTATGCATATGATAAAAAATTCCCCTGCTATCAACGGCCTGCTGATATGCTTTCCGGTATATCCAAAATGGCGTCTTCTTCCTAAATAACAGTTGGAAGAAATGCAGCTATCCAAAATCCGTTCCTTTACCATTTCAATGACACCCTGCAGAAGTTCACTAATATTCCTCCAATATTAGAGAGTGCGGCTGGAAAGTTCTAAGGGCCCACGGATATGAAAATTCGATTTCTTGTTAGCAGAAACAACTAACGGTTTGAGAAATGACTTTCATTTATTTTCGATAAATCAGGTGGTCGTCTCAACTTAAAAACATCACAAATCTTTTAATAATATTTCCCGTAACTTGCCTGCCAATAGAAACGCTACTTTACTAAAATGCTTTGCCCAGGACTATAGTCGGTTGAAATATTTATCGGGGTCTCCATAACATTTGGTCTTAAGCAATCTCGGGATGCTACCTTTGAATAATCACTGCCCAATATTCTCATTTAAAAACATTTGTTGGACGATTAATCAGAATACATATATCGAGCCCGCAAGAACGTATTTAAACCTTTACTTTTGAACCTTGCGCATTTTGTTTTCAATGCAACCACGGCCTCATACACGGTTCTACAATATAACACCAACTGTCTTTTCACAATCTATTTCATAAATAAGGGCCACGACAGAAATGAGAGCACCCGATATTTGTATAATGAATTATCCAATAACATCAGACAACCAAACTGCACTTCTCTATTAATCCGAAAACCTCACAGGCTGGTAGAAAACCCTTCTGTAAGTTTGGTTCTGGATAAACTCCACAGGCTGGCAGGAAAACCAGTTCTGATACCACAGAAATGTCCCAAACTGGGATTTTTCCCAAATTTCCTCAAATATAACTCATACAGATTTAACAAGTACATTCATGCAGATAAAACATGGATTCAGCAGTAAACAACCAGCAATATATATTCCATTAAAACCTCAGAGATGTCATCGCATTATACAACAGAAATACAATAACACGGGATTTCCACAATCCAAAATCTGAACTATAATATTCAGCAGAATGACAATCAACAGAAAAGAACCTATGAATGCAAAGGCGAACTCTGATGTGAATCCGCACTGGAGACGAACTGGGGCTACGTCCAATCCTCCTCTGAGCCAAAAGGGTTTCCGTCCTGAAGGTTGACTTCGAAAGCTGAAGCTTCCTGATATCTCCAAGAGATAAAATATCATATCATAAAACTAAGCATATCCAAATGAGCCTTCAATCCTTCTTTTAAAGCAATGGTTGTGACCCTTCAGTTTCCCCTCTTTGTCCTTTCATATTCTCACTTAAAGTCACTTTTAAATAAATATAACCATTGGTTATAAAGTGACATAATAAAATAAAGTGAGGAATCTTGTGGCATTAAAACGGAAGACCAAACAAACTCGGATGGAGACGTATGATAGCTTGCCGTAAAGCTCTCGGCGAGACGCTCCGAGTCTACTACTGAAATGCCAGATACACTGAGTTCTTCCTACTTACTATAAATAGTAAGCATCCTGGAAACTCTGCGGAAACTGATCCGATTGGCCCGAAACTGAAAACACCTAGGCCAAACACCCCTCTGATCCTCTGCCAGACCTCGGTTAGCCCACCGGACCATGATGAAAGGTTAACTATAAGGCACAAATAATGTGCCCCGAAAAGGGGACATTACAGTGACATAGGAACAAGATTTACAAAATCACTTTTCCATAATTCTTGTACTTTTGATTGACTATTAGAACCCATCACATCTAGATATGTCAATTTGAGCGATTTGTTAAACTTCTCTACTGTTATCTTTCAGCAGCAATTGCCACTTGGATATGACAACAAAACCTCATTTAAAACA
>MU224510.1:889521-932914 GCA_018584345.1 Thuja plicata
ACTTTCCTTTTAAGTAATGTCCCTTTCTGTTTTATTTATTTCTTTCTTCCTAATTCCGTATTTTTCTTTTCTTATTTTTTTCCCTCTCCGACTTCCTATCTCCTTCCCTTTATTAATACGCGGGGTGGGGGGGGGACAGTTTCCCCGTGGGAGAGGGCAGTCACACCCCTCCCCATGGGTGGCAACTGCTGGTCGCTCCCCTAGTGGCTGCGACCCTTAGAGGCCGCAACCTGCAATCGCAATCCTAAGGGACCGCGACCTAGTCACTCCCCTTTGAAATTTTTTTTTTTATTTAATTAAAAATTAATTAATAATATTAAAAATTAGATTATCATTAATATAATTAACATTATTAATAATATTGTATTAATGTATATTAACATTAGTTTATTTATTGTTTAAAATTTAATATATTTATTGTTTAGTAATTAATATATTAATTGTTTACTAATTTAATATATTAATTATTTAATAATATGATTATAAGTATATTAATCATTGTTGATATTTATCAACTATTAAATTTAAATATATATATAAATTATTATTAACTCATTAAATAGTGTTAATATTCAATTCTTCAGTTAGTAGTACAATTTAATTGAGGGCCATCACACCTTCTTATCTTTGCCTTCGCATATTCTCATTCCTTTACCACCAGGGCCCATTAAATGAAGTTTAACTCGAGAATATGAGCTATTGAATGGTTTACTATCACCAACATTACACTTCCATTTATATGACCCACCTCCTGAAACCTATGAAATTCTTGTGGTATGTCTCCATAAAAGAGATCCTATCTCAATTTTGTATTTATTGGCTCCTTGCCCTCCCACAAAACTCACTACCGGCGGTGGCCATTCTTGCACAATACAATATGATTTCTTGCTATTATAAGAAATTCATTAAATTTAAATTAGAAATTAAACTATGAACGTCAAGCATACAAGTGCAAAAAAAGATACAAAAATATTAAAATAGATAGCTAAACTTGTGTCTTTATTTCTTAAAAAAGAAAAAAGAAAAAAATTTCTTTCCAAACTTGAAAAAATTCATCAAAATCTCAAAAAAATTCATTAAAAGACTCAAGAATAGGATCAAATGCTTACCTTAGACGCTTAGATCTCCTTTGTGGAAGCTATTTGGCACGCCACAAACGATCCTCTTTGAAAATTATCACCTGCCTTTCAAAATGCCAAAATGGAGATCAAATGAGAAGAGAGCAAAGCAGCAAACAAAATGAGATTCCAAAACAATGAATGGCCTCTATTAGGGCCGTTTTAGGGTTGAGAGGAAAAAAATATTTAAAAAATCTATTTGGCATATGTTTTAAGTTTTTCTTTTGGTTTTGACGCCAGTTTTGGCGTTTTATAGTCGCTAGGCCCCCAGATGTGTTTGGATGCTCAGGGAAGCCCACGGATGCGCCCAGGGAGCGTTGTAGCTCCCTGTGGATGCGTTGTGGATGCACTGGATACGCATCCACGCACATCCTTAAGGAGCTACAACGCTCCCTGGCCGCATTAGACAGCGTCCGCCTCCGCATCCGAATTAGAGCGCATCTGCATTTAGATCCAGGGGGTGCAAGAGAGCATGTGGTAACTAATTTGAGCACCTTTCAGCTTCATGTGACATTCCCAAAAAATGTTAGCCATTCTAACTAGGTTCACAATCCTTGCCTTGAGGATTCTCTTGATAAGTTCTTTAGTGTCTTGTGTTGTCTTGTGTAATAAGCTACCCCTGTTTGTACCAAATTTTTTGCCCTCTTTCGAATTTCCAATTTATAGCTCAGACACTATGTCAAACAGTTCTCACATAATCAAAGAAAGAGTTTGCTTGCAAGTGTTATGTATTGTTTCTGTTTCTAGTTTTGCATTGTTTTAAAGAACATTCATATTGCAAGGCTGTCACTTTTAAGCGAGGTTTGCTTTATCCCACCAAGAGATAAACAACACATGCTTCAGTTCAGATTTGCTGCTAGCTTCAGATTACAGTGATTAGAATGCAACACCTATATAAGAATTATAGACAAAATAACGATCCTGACCTTATTAGTTAGCAACAACGATTCTCATAAGAGAAGCATGGAAAGATATTGAACGTCCACCAACAAACCAATTAAAGAACAGCGAACTGAGAAATGTCTCTGAACCAAGGATAACTGACCTGAAACAGGGTCTGAAGAAAGGTGTGCACTAACTCCAAAATGATGAATAATTCTCACGAACTTCTAAACCAAGTCACCATTAAAACAAACTCCTTGATCTTCCTTGCTCTTTCATAGATATTCATCAACCATATTACTTTCTGGAGCTGCAATCATCTGCTGAAATCTGGACTCTAATTTTAATTTGCAGCAGTGATGGATGCGAGATATTCCTCTCAGATTGTACCCAGCAGAGAACACCAACTCATGCCATTGAGTAAGAGGCTCACAGCTCCTCTAATCATTTACTCTTCCTGCCGTATATAATCTGCTCTTGTTCTATTCTTGCTGTCCAAGGCACTTGCAAGGTATGAGATGCAATGTAGCAATAAACTCATTCGACACATGCTACAGAAGGTCTATGCTCAACTTCATGGCAAACTTAGATTATATCACACACATTATAGAACGGAGATAGCCATAAAATCACTCAGTATAGACCAAGCGATGCAAGGAATTCTAAGCAACGACCCTTTGAAAGCTGGCCCTCGAATCAACAAAGAAAAAGGAATCACACCTTACTCAGCAATTCTGCGCATAGGCACAACACATCTTCACATCAAAAGCGACCTCCAAGAACACTCAGGCAGTGACCAAAGCTCTTTTGACTTGGCATATAATAACCACAGCACTTATAAGACTTTCTGTGAATGAATTGAGCCAGTAGTGAAAGACCTTCCAATAATTCCAGCGACAGTCTACAGAATCTTCTGAAGCAGTCATCTGGTTCTCAAAACCTTCAAGCACAGTGAGCATAAAATATCCTTATAATTTTTAGCCTGAGATTTTTCCCAATGTGCATGCTTTTTGGGGCTGGGTTTGTCCTAAGATTAATCTCCTCTACATCTTTTCTTTCATAGGCTGACCTTTTGCCCTTTACAGTAAGGAAAGGGAAGAAATGTGATGCAAGGGTTTGTCCTCCTTTCCCTAGTGCACAATCGGAAGGAAGATGACCCAATAGGCTCAAGTAGGACTTAAGCGCTGAATGAGTCGATGATCCTTCGTAATAATGAATTGGGGGAAGCTGGATTTGAGGTAAAATGATAGGATGCTAAGTAAGAAAATATAACAAGTTATGGAAGATACAGACTGACAGAAAACGGACAGACATCTGTAATGACTTGAAACATAAATTTGAAGACTTTACTGACCTGCAGTCTGAATTTGAGGCTGATTTGCAGGGTACAAAATGCCTTGGGCGTTCTGTTCCCAGTGATTCTGCCTAAAACTTTCACAATCGATCCAGTAGATCACCAAAATTGGGCCTAACTGAGCATCTGATTATAGGTTCTAACTTTTTAGGATGGTACATGCCCTATATTTGTCTATGCTATTAAATGCTCTCTCCAAAACAACTAGACCTTGAGAATGGTGTTGGTTTTTAATTGAATAAAATTAAATTCATTACTGTGGAAGTACTCTTTTCTATCCCTTTGCTCTACCATCAGCTGCCAATATTTGTACTGCTTTTCAAATTCTCCAACATAGTTCAGGAAATCGTATTCGTGGTTGTCATTATTAAATACCTTTTAGCTGTATATGCTGTAAGGGATAGTAGATGCAGTCAACACTTCAACAATAATAATACATAATGGAGATAATAATTTTTCGTCAAATCTTGTTGACATAGCAGCCAAGTTTTGGGCAATGTTGGTTAACAGATTTGGTTTCTCAAAAACTACAAAATAAATGACTCTTACTTGCCCATATAGAGAAACTCAAATAAACCAACAGTTGGGTAAATAGTATAACTTGTTCCTGTCTGAATTTTAATCTGGTACAGCTCCCACTTAGGATTAATCTTACGCTTTTTTGGTATTTTATGAATAAGAAAAAATGGGAATGCTTTTAACCCAAAAGTAGGAAAGGTGACTAATGTTTATTATCCATCACTATGAAATAAACACGAAATCGATATAAAGACTTAAATGAGAATTTATCAAAACAAATTTCTTATTTTCTCTCAACACAAAGGTTGATATCTTCTGTGAGATCACCAAAATTGTGCCATCATGGATTCATAACCTACAAATTAATAAAGCACAGTAGTAGATAATTGTAAATGTAAAGATCTGATGGAAATTATTGTAGAAAAAATCCTAAATGGACTTAAACATTCATAGAGAAAACTCAAATTTGCACACAGACAAACCAATATTAGAGAATGCCAGTAAAATTTTCCTTCTATCAGAATTCCCAAAGAAAACAATTATCACAGTACTATTTCTTTCGAAAGTTAGATGCCTTGAAATGTCCGTTTAATGCATATTTACGGACATTACAATTGTAACTGTTGTCTTGATTAACTGATTCTTTTAAAAGAATCAATTTTGAAAATAAGTCTCTTAGAATTCAAAGTCCCATTTAAATACAAGGACTTTTAAAATGATAAACTTTAAGATATAAAGTGGTTAAAATAACATAAAACATTTGAAATATTCAAAAGAGCTAGTCAAGGCTAGGTTGGTGTAGCCATAGTTGTCTGGACAAGTGGAGGCGGTTGAGAAGCTACAAGTCAGTCCTTGAATTCTCTATATGTCTTTAGGACGGGAGCCAACTCTGAGTGCTTTGGGTGACAATGGATTTAAATCTGATACCAATGCCACCTTACTTGCCTTGATTTTTTCAAGTTTAGCTTGAATACACCATGTGAAGAAAGAAATCATCTTGATGACTCCATGAATGATCCTTTGAGTGCTAGTGAGTCTTCCAATGATGGCTCTCACGATTCTAGTGTTAGACATGATGTTCTTGATATAGATACAGTTAACAAGAAGTCTGATTCAATCTATCACAGCATGGGTGATTCATGGAAGACCCAAGGTTTTTGTGAAGGTTGGAATAAGAAGTCTAAGGAGGCTAAGGTATTGGCTGCCCAAACAAGAAAGCACTTGCAAGAGGTTAAGATGGTCCCCTTCAGGATGCCTAATGACAATACAGTAGGGCAGTTCTTGCAGAAGACACCTAGAACAAAGAAATTGGAAACAACATCCAGGCTGATGAAGGATGAAAACACAGGTAACGAGTACATGGAAATTGCTCAACCAGTCCCCTTCCGGATGCCTAATGACAATACAGTAGGGCAATTCTTGCAGAAGACACCTAGAACAAAGAAATTGGAAACAACATTCAGGCTGATGAAGGATGAAAACACAGGTAATGAGTACATGGAAATTGCTCAACTAGTCACTGATAAGGACCCCAGTGGGTGTACTCCAGCTGACATCAATATTTCAAGAGTTGAGCTAGGGCCACCAAGCAGGGAGGGAGATAACCACAATCTCTAGGTGATTGCTACTAGGATCTTGGAAAGATAAGAGAAAATGGACAAGGAGGAGCTCAAAGGATACCTAGATGTCCCGACAAATTGTCTCAAGAATTTTATTGATCCTTCTGTATTACCAAATAATCAGGCTCAAGCAAGCATGGACCTTACCTCTCCAAGTTCCCAAGCCATGTTCAACAAGGTACAAGAAGATAATTCCCTTGGCAAATTAGCCAGAGAATGGCTAGAAGATCTGTGTATCAAAGGACCGTCATTCTCGGGGAAGGTCAAGAGGGTATATGATAATATGCTTCAAATAAAGCAACTTCTTGTTATATATATATATATATATATATATATATATATATATATATATATCACTTAATAGAATAGTTTATGAATAACACTGCTATCTCAGCTTAGACAATTAAATGTATGCTAAGTGAATGGGTTTCATATATATATTTGCACCGTTGCGGTATACTGACTCTAGACAAATTTCACTTAGTAGGCCTTGTATGAATATTAGATGTGTTTCTTGAAAATAGCATAATCTGATGTAGACTCCAATATAACATACCCAAGAAAATCTGTCATGAAATTACTAGGAAGTCTGGTAATTATAGATGGATGCAGAATTATCGATGATAGCTATATTCACTGCAAAATATTGTAATATCCTTTTATAAATTAAATCCTGCTTCTGTTACTGTGGTATTACTCCTCTGTGATCTGTGGTGATCCTTTTGTTTTCTTTTCTCCTGTTTGATAATTTCCAATCTGGTCTGTTCCTGCTGTTATTTATCCTTTCCTTGCGTTAGAGATGATTCCCCGTTGATCGACAGACTGGTATATTTGTACTCCTCTTTTCTTGCTTCAGAGATGATTCTTGTTGTTTCCTCCTTCCTAATCGATGGTATTCAGATTGGACCATTGTCTTGTCTTAATCCCCTTTCTTGTGTTCCAGGTGATTTTATGATCCTGCTGGAAATGAAATCGATGGCTTTTATATCTGCAAAAGGCAATGAGTCACCTCCTTAAGAGACGTATCTCTTGACTTCATACTAATGCCTTCCTTTAGTTGTGTTATTTCAAGTCCATTCCAATTAACAATTAGTCTTTACCAATCACTGTTCTATTCATCGGCATATTTTAACATTTATTAGCTATAGACGGTGCTCGATGATTTCCAAACTCGATAGACATGCCGACTCATCACTTCTTTTTCTGAGTCAATAATAAGGCATCATTTTCGTCATGTTCTTGGACATGGTTTAGTCCAGGCCATGGACGAGTACAAGACAATGCAAAAAACAAATAGGACAGATTTTCGGGTAAGCCCAAAGGTTGGTTAGAGTAGAGTGCAACTGATTTGAGATTCAGTTGGCCCAATCTAGGTTCCTTGTATTCCATAGTGGAATGAGATGATAGCATACACCTTTTTGTTTGTTTTCCGAAGGGACAAATGTTATTTGATGTTCATGGATTATTTTCAAAACTTAGAGTTGAGCATCTACGAAGTGCAAGAAACTACACATTGAGGGAGGATTGCACAATCTCTCATCTTCTCTCTATTTTTAAAGGAGTTTTTTCTTGCATGGAGTTTTATCTTTATTCTTCTTTTGAGTCGGATCATCTATGCATGCTTTCTGCATCCCCTCTCGGGGGGAGGTGTGGGGGCTACTTTTTGGGGGATCATTTTGTACATGGGTATCTCATGGCTACACATTTGTGTGACCTATACATCCATCTATCCTGCTCACCTAAACTATGCATATGGGGGTGTGTTAATGCATTTTTTTGCATTTAGTTACTTTATTGCATAATATGCACCTAAGATAGGGTAAGCTTTCTTAGGTCGACATCTACTTAGGTAGGTTGTACTTGTATTACGTGACTTGTAGTTGATGAGCACATGGTTATACATAGGGTGGAGGGGATTGAGTATAACAACAATCTTTACTCTTTCAAACATAACACCATAAGCATATTAATTGCATAAAAACAACATAAGATGCAACAATTATACAAGACAAGTAGTGTTAGATTTAGCTATGAAGCCACCCAAGATCAAAATGACTGGAAGAAAGCAAGTTTGAATTCACAGATGAATGAAACTCAGAACTCACTTAGCACTGAACTAGCATTTACAATCAAGTGAAGTAGTGAACTTAAGTTAGGGAGAGCTGTTTATATTTCAAAATATGGGCATATAGTAGAGGAATAATAACTCCTATCTGCTCAAAGTATTTGGAAGTTTTACCTACTTGGTAATTTATAATGACGAGCTTTGTTTGCTATAAGTTTTTTTCGCAAAACTCATATTGATATATATTAAAAACTATTGGACAACGATTATTGGACGCACGATCAGGAGAATCAAAACCAGGGAAGAAATCAAGCACTGGATCAAGAACCACTGGGCAAACAATTCAACCAAAACCAACTTCCTTCCAAAGCATTTCTTTCTAGTTGATTTTAACATTACAAATGACAGAGACAACATTCTACAAAGCGTGTCATGGAGGTTTGAAGATCAGTTTGTTTTCGCTCAAAAATGGGAAGCCAACTTCAATCCCCGAAGGACAAATCCAATTGAAGAACCAATAAGGATTAGGTTATATAACCTACCATTCAAATATTGGTCAGAAAATACTCTCGAGAAGATTGGCGATTTTTTTGGACAAAACCTAGATTTGGATTTGGGAGATGGAGACTCGATTTTGTATGCCTCAATTAAATTGATAACAATTTTGCCAATTCCAAAAGAAATTAATCTAATGTCATCCACTAGCCCATGGAAACAGGAATTTGAAATAGAAGAACTTAAAGTTTATTTGCCTTCGATCTAGAAGCCGAAAACATGGTATAAAAATGTGTCTGAAACCCATTGTACAAAGATGGACTCCAAAAAAGAATCAAGAAAGCCAAATAGAAATGGAGGAACTTGAAGGCAATCCGTTGGACGCGAGTCTCAATAGCATAGAAGAAACACCTATACCTCAACCAATGGAAGAAATAATCCAATAATTGTCTATAATCCTCCAGAAGATCAAGAAACTCATAATCAAAGTGAATCTGATTTGCTACAAGATATGGGTTTGGATGAACTTGACATTGTTGATCCAAGAACAATGTTAGAGTCATCAACAATGCATTTGAATACAATGCCAACTAGGAATAAAATAGGATGCAAAACTAATCAACAAAAAAGTGTGGAAGATGCCTAGTCTAAAGAACAAACATCCATTAGGAGTTATCTCACTTGATCCAAGGGAGCGACCTCTCTTGGGAGAAGATGAAGATTTTCACATGGAACGTTAAGGGTTTAAATGTTCCTAACAGATGTCACATGATCGAGCACCAAATTGATCAACAACAAGTAGATGTAATTCTCTTTCAAGAAACAAAGTTAGGTGCAAAGGAGGCGGATGTATTTACCAAACATTGTAAAGGATGGAATGCTTTCTTTAGCGAATCAAGCGGAGCATCAAGTGGAATTGGAGTTATGTGGAAAAGTGATAAGGCAACGATGACCAAGCTATAGGGAGACCAACATTAGATGTCGATTTGTATCTCAATCCTAGTTTCAAAATTAACATTTACAGTTTTCAACATTTATGGTCTGACTAAAACTGAGGAGATAAAAGCTCTATGGATCATTATCATTATTACAGATCAACTTTCGAACACAAATAAAAAATTCATTATAGCACGAGACTTTAATGCCATTTTAGAACCTGAAGATAAGATGGGAAGTTTGAACATGATTTCACAAACACAATAGGACTTCGTACATTTTGTTCAAATCAATGGATTGATAGACGTAATACTAACCAATGGAAAATACACTTGGAATAAAAGGAGGGATGACTCCACCAACATAGCAGAAAGGCTATACAAGTTTTTTGTTTTTGGAGACTGGATAACAATGACTTCATTACCAATGGCGGAAATAGTGACCTTACCATTATCAAATCATTTCCCGTTCAAATTAGCAATAGAATAGGAGACTCTCTCGCCAATGAGTCAATTTAGATTTTAAAAAAAGTGGTTCCAGAGCAAGGAATTATTGCTGCTAATGGAGCAATGGTGGACCGAATCAAACATTTATATGGGAATGGAAATGTTTGTATCTAACAGAATGGTACTGTTTGTCATAAACAGAGTTAAACAGTGGAATAAAGAGGTCTTCAAAAATATATTTATAGAGAAAGAAAGGATTGAAGATGTACAAACCCTGAGCATTTTTGTGGTGAACAATGGGATGATAGCCAAAGAATACGAGGAAGAAAAATGGTTGTTAGTAGAATATGGTTAGATTTTAGCAAGAGAGTAGTGCTACTAGAAACCTAAATCCAGGGAAACTTGGCTTGAGGACGGTGATGGCAACACAAAGTATTTCCCTAATACATTGGAGATGAAAAGAAGCTAGAACAAAATCAGACAAATTAGAACAAATGAAAATTGAACTGTAGATGATCCAAAAGGGATTTAGGAGGGAGTCATTTTTTTTCAAAATCTATTAGGTGGCTCCAATTGCTCAGAACGGTTTAATTTTGATTGCTTACAAGATATGCCCAAGAAGGTATCAAAAGAGGACAATAAGATGCTATCTACCATTGTTACGACCTCCAAAGTTAAAGTTGTATTTTAGTTAAACCTAGACAAGGCGCTTAGCCTCGATTGCTTTATTGCATTGGTGGTTCAAAAATGATGGAGCTTCATGGGTGCGGACATCATTAGAGTGGTGGAATAATCCTGGAGGAAGAAGATACTCAAAGATTTAAACAACACCAATATAGCTGTGATACTCAAAGGTACAAATTGAAAATTATTCGCTGACTATAGACCAATTTCGCTACGTAATACAATCTATAAAATTATATCCAAAGTAATGGCAAATAGGCTCAAACTATTTCTACCAAAAATCATTTCACAAGAACAAAGTAGTTTCATTCCAAAATGTAACATAACTGATGGTGTCATCATTGCGTACACAACTCTACACTTGATTAAGAAACATAGTATCAAGAGCATGCTATTAAAATTAGACATTAGTAAGGCATATGACAAGGTGTGATGGTATTTTCTAACCAAGATAATGGCAAAATTGGGCTTTTGCGAAGAATGGATATTTGCTTGCATCGTAACAGTGAGATACTCTGTGATGATAAATGAACTCGCAATTTTTTCGAAGTGGCATGTGGACTGAGGCAAGGTGACCCTCTTTCACCTTTTTTATTTGTTGTTATGGTTAACACATTGAGTTACATGATATGATGGGCTACACAGAACGGGAGTTGGAAAGGAATAAAAGTAGTCAACGGAATAGATCCACTATATCAATTGTTTGTTGATGATATTGTATTTTTGTGCAATACTTCTGCCAAAGAGTTACAAATAATTAAAAAACAATAGATGAGCACATAGATAAGTTAGGTCAAGTCGTCAATGAGAAAAAAACAACAATTTACTTTTTCAATACAAACAAAACTATACAAAGGAGAATCTTAGGAATTCTAAATCTCCAAGTGGAGAAGCTACGCACAACTTATTTGAGTATCCCACTGTTCAATGGAGTGATACAAAATGCGTTATGGGAAGAAACGATGAGAAAGTGCAAGAAAAAAGATGAATGCTGCAAAGGATGTTGGCTAATTCTTGAAGGATGGATCACAATGTTAAAAGCAGTCATCACTGCCATCCCAATCTACATGTTGTCATGCATGGAGATAACTAATTGTATGGCCAAAAAACTCATGGCACAATAAAGGTAATTTTTATGGAAAAATGTAAATGATAAAAAAAGAATTCCATTAATCGCTTGAAAAGAGATTACGAAGAATATGGAATTAGGAGGGATTGGAGTCAGGGATATATAGTTGTAGAATAAGGAATTAGGCACAAAACTAATATCACGAATGCACCGCCACCTCGAAGCTATGTGGTGTAAACTTCTAGCACACAAATATCTAGATAATACAGATTCTAATAGGATTCTCACTATCAATCAAATGTCAAGAGGATCCTCTATATGAAATTTCATGAGCAAGTGCAGACCACTTATAGCTGAGCACCTAACTTGGAAGATTGGGAACAGACAATCTGCTTTATTTTGGAACAACTCCTGGAATGACTATGAACCACTATCAAATATAAATGGCTTACAATGTTTGGCTTATATGACAAAAAATGTATATGGAAGAACAATAATGGATCATAGGGGTATTGAATGTGATAATAACAATCCATATATCAAATGGAAGGATTTCAGAATGCTCAGTACAATGGCAAAAGAATTACCTAAAGCAGAGTTAGCTAAAAGTTAGATCATTTCAAATAGAGAAAATGATACAATAATTTGGTGCACAACCACTTCTGGGGAGTACTCCAGGCTTGTCTACGTAGTATCCATGATAAAAAATGAGAAATGGTTGTGCCGATCAAATTGTGTTGTAGTAAGAATGTCTTGCCAAACGCAGGAGCCTTTGCATTGCTGGTAATGCATAGGAGAGTATTAATAGGAGATCGAATGAATAAGATGGGTTTTGCAGGTCTCTTTCTATATCCTTTTTGCAAGAGAGCAGATGAAACAATTGATCATCTTCTTTTGCGGTGTGAAATGGCAAATAATTGATGGAAGAAATTCTAGAGGATGTTATAATGGGAGGGCATCTTACCCAATGCGGCACATGGATTATTCACGAGTTGGCCTACTATCAGCTCGGGATGGCTATGGAGTGGGCTATGGCTTGCTACATCGACGATGGTGCTTTGACAACTGTGGTGGGAGAGGAATGCTCAAATTTTTAAAGAAACAAAGTCTCAATCGAAAACTATTATGAACAAAATCGAGATAGGAGTCGGTGAACATCAAAACACAATTGTCAGAAATAAGAAATGCAATTCCTATTGGGAATGTGACAATAAATTACCAACCAACAGAAACATCTAATTCTACCTAAGTGTGATTTCTTGCTATTCAGATCAAATAGAAGAGAAGTTAGATGGGAGTTGCCCCTTGCTGGTAGATTAAAGCTCAACTTTGACGGGGCATCCAGAACAAACTCTAGTTGTTCGGGATGTGGTTTTATTATTAGAGACCATGTAGGTATGCCTAAGTGGCTAGGGTTGATCAAGTTGCCAGATGGTACCAACAGTGGGGCCGAAATCAAAACTTTGTTTGAGGGAGTTAGGTGGTGCAAGGAGCAAAATATACATGTGGTAGACATTGAAGGGTATTCAATGTTGGTAATAAATGCAGTAATGTCTAGTACAACTATTCATTGGAAATTTTCTCAATGGGCGGTGGTGATATGCTTAGAACTGGAGAACATTAGTAATTATAAGGTTAAGCATGTACTTAGAGAGGCGAATATGGCAGTGGACTACCTTTCCAAGGTAGTGTGTGACGTGAATGGAAGTAGCATCATAGACAACTTTGAGCAGTGGGAAGGCTTAAATGCCTTCCTTGACTCAGATCGTTTCAGTGGGCATCCACATTTTGCTGCAATGTTTATGTAACTACCAATGTAATTTTTCTCTGATATAATATAGTGGGAGGTACCTCCAAGGTAGCAATTTGCCTTCTCTCTCTCTCTCTCTCTATATATATATATATGACCATATAATGATTCTTTATCTCTAATAAAATTCAGATATAATATTTGTAATCAGTATGTAACTCATAGATGCTTGCCAACAATATAAATGATTCATTTCCTTTCTCATCTCTTCCTTGTGAAGAGTATCAAATATATTTTATGACCTCTGATTCTTCGATCGACAGATTGATAAATATATTATATATTTTCTAATTTGTCCATGAGTGATGGAGACTACCTTATAACTTATACATGAGATGAGGATCGATGTAGAAGGTCACGACTTATCCCCTCTCAATTGCATCATTTCATAATATGTCTAGTAGCATCCTTTAATTATTATTGCTAGTTATTCTCATCTCTAAATAGGGTAATGTATTGTTGTTTATTAATTATTGTTAGTCGCTAATATTCTTGGTGTTGACTGTGCCCGTTCAAGATGGATCGATTCTTCATAAACTGTTGGTTAGTATCTTATGGAAGATAACTATTCTTTTAAGCAACTAATGAAATGCACTCTTTTATCTTCGACTAATTTGTATTACTTCATTGACTCATCATAACATATCTTTTTTTGTGTTAACATTCCTAACTAACGTTGCCTTGGACGATATTATTCCTCATGACGGTGATGTTGTGAGTTAATTCTTCTCGAGTGTCAGTCCTTTTCATCTTCTTGGATATGTAATTGATTTCTTAGCTTTGCTCGGTCTCCATCATGATCCTCGATATATATGAAGAGTTTGGTGGCAACGACAGATAACACCTATCGATATGCTCGTAGTTTCAAAGGAGGGACATGACAAACATTCAAATACCCAAAGGTGGGTGTGAGTAACAATTGTAAGTGAAGGATTATCTCATGTGTCCTCATCCTAACCAGTATAATATAACATAAGTAAGCTTAATAATGTTTGGAGGAAAAATAAATATTCCTTAACTATGGAAAATAAAACCTACACTAACATGTAGTACACACAATTTACATGGAAATCCTTGCGGGAGAAAACCACAGGAAAATCTTGCTTTATATATAGAAATCTCTTTACAAAATTTGTATGCACCAATTTTTTCAATTCGTAGGCACCGACATACTGGAGACACCAACCTCCACAACTGAACACCAACTCAGAAAGAGACAACAATCTCTTCAGTACGAGGCACCAACCTTGCCAATATGAGGCACTGATCTCTTTTAAGATGCAATTATGATACCATCGAAAGTTTTTTGGGCTGGCACAAAACCACCTTGATGCTCTGATATTATCTTTTGCAGGACAAAAGTTTCTGATACATTTCAAATATGTAAATAATCTCTGCGCTGAAGTTTCTTACAATCTGGGTTTTATTTTGTGAAGGAAAAACTTATTTTCTTGTAGAGTGTTAATGATTGATAGGACAAACTCTTGTCATGAGTGATAGGACAAACTAAGTTAATTATCACTTACACAGCTTCCCTAACAATCTAGGATGATGTTTTCAGATTCATGGATAGTCCACTTATTTTCCCTCTTAGAGAATGCAAAATAATTTTAAGCAAAATGACTTTCACTAGGAAAGTTTCATATCAAATTGGTTTGGACATGGTTTGATTGAAGGGTTTAAATTTTTAATAGTTGTTTTACTTGGTATCCATATCTGTATTTTACATGTCTCCACTTCTTCCCTATTATTACATTTTGTTGGCGACTTTTCAAACAATGAGTTTTTGTGTTTGGGTTAATATCAAGTTTCCAGTTTTCATTCTTATCCTTTATACATCTTTACCTTTTTGTCTTGCTGCACTAATACAGTTGAATTAGACATTTCTATACAAATTTGTATTTTTATGTCTAGAAGCATGGACCACAAGGAAGATGCAATATCTGATTTAGTTCTGCTTTGCACCATATCTTGACATCTCTACAATAATTTTTGAAAGCAAGACTCAAGTTATTTAGCAATATTGATGGATTGTCTTGTTTTTATAATAATAAATTATGCTTAGAAAGTATGATATATTATGATGTATGTTCATGAGGCATCTGCACATTGTAAATGTTAGGAATCAGAGGCGAATGATATGATATTAATGACCATTATTATTGTAATTGGACATATATTATTCTAAGCAACTTTGTCAATTGTAAATATGTCACAGATTTTTCATGAGACAAGAATCTTGAATTTTGAAGGTTTTCATTATTGTGGTTGTTGATATTGTTAAAATCCTTTTGATAAAATGTTTGAGTTTTCAACTTTCAAAGGAGAATCATTAACGAAAATTAGCATTTACAAAGAGCATTGTATTAAATTTTGATCATTTTTCTGAGGTGGGTAGTATTTTATATACTTAGATTCGAAACACAAGAAGGAGTTGTTTTCATTGCTTCGGCAGAACGGCCTGATTCCATTGACGAAGCTTTACGCCGTCCAGGACGCATGGATAGAACGATTACTGTATCATTACCAAATGAAAATGAAAGGTGGAAAATCTTACAATCTGCAGCAAAATGGACGACACACGGTGATTATATTGATTGGAAAAAGGTATCTGGTATTCTATATATCATCATGACCTTTCCTCACATATTTGTAATTGTTTGCATTTTCTAGAGTACTGCGACTGTTTTCTTAAAAATATGAATGATATATGTTAGTGATATGGAAATATACAAGTGCATGTGAATTGCTTCACAATGCTGTTAGGACTTTGGGAACGCTACTGGTAGTGATTGCTGTATTAAAGAAATAAAAGATAAAAACTATTTGTTGGAACTGTTTGTAGTTGTAGTATCACCGCATGAGTATAGTTTCTTTCTCAGCCTACAAATGGTCATTTATAATTTTACAAACTATGACTTCAGGAAGTCTCTGTGAGCTATTTTCCTTTGTGGGATTGTCATATGTGGCAATTTATCTCAGGGATTAAAAGATGAGGAGTGAAAAGTTGGAAACATTTGATCTAGATTTCAAGTAAAAGTGAGAAATAAGTAATTGTTGCGGTTTGAAATGTAAATACATTTTTGTGACTTGCTTAATTTTATGTTGTGTTTCAGTTTTATATAATTTCGTAAAGCCTTCAAATGAAATTTAATTATAACTTTGTAAGTCCTAGGAAGATGATGCAATATTGGTAGCGTTTCCTTGCCGACTCTAGTTTATGCTATAATAAGGATGGTACTGGTATATGGAATGCTGCTCTAGTAGTGATACACTTGTAAATGGTTACAAAGACATCTCAAGAGTGGGTGTGAATCAGGTAGATTTCTACATAATTGGTATTGCTTTTTACAAATTTGAAACATGTCCGTGGTTTCAAATGGAATACTATTTGCAAAAGAATAACAGAGTTTTGAGGAAAAGTGTTCCAGGTTTGCTGAAGAGTGAAGACGTGTCAGTGATGCACCAAATATATTAGTAGCTGGAGAAATGAGTTAGAGGTGTTTGAAATCATCGAGGAAAGTAATATTGAGAACAAAAATATCAACAGATCTTTAATTCTAAGATAATGACCTATAGATGGTTTCAGAAATTTAAGGTAGGAGAGGAAATACTGGTAAGATAATCATCAGTTACAAAGTTTGAGCATATTTGGCGACAATAATAGCTCATTTTATCTATTTCAAGATTTGTAACATTATTGTTTAAGTGTCTGGCTCATTCAAGAAAGGGTATACGAGACTCTTGTGCGTTGGAAATAGATAACATGATGTGTTGATTGATATGTTGATGGATGATATCAACCAAGCACATGCACATGCATTTTTCATGAGTATGATGGGTGATATCTTAGGATATTTCTCAGATTTATGAATTATTAATACTGGTGAGATTGATTTCTTTAAAAAGAATGGAAACAATCCATAAACCATGTTCAACTATACATCAAAAATTCAACCAAGACAATAGGACAACCTTCCAACTTGCAATGTCATTTCATAGTTACAGAACTGTCTGATTAACTTTGATTGATCACGATTTTGGTCCCTGCTGATGTTATCTAAAAAATATCATGATTTTTTTTATTTTTATTTGTCAGCCCATTTTTGGAATAGATTTTTGGCCATTTTTTAGTGAATTTTTTTTTCCTTGATGAAAATTGCTATTTTTTGTCATAAATTAGGGTTTCTGGGTATTTTTCTGTTTCTCTAGCAATATTTCTTCTTTTTCCTAACACAAACCCTAGCCTAATCATAACACTTAACCATTTTATTCCTTCTTAATTGAAAAACCTTTTATGTTTTGATTTGCAAATTTATTACCAAGAAAGATTTTCAGTATTATTGTGTTGTATAAAGAAAATCCCATATTCAAGATATGCTGTTGATAAACATGGATTTCATGTTTATCAAAAATTGTGTTGTATGAAAAAAATTCCAATAAACATGGACTTCATGTTTATTAAAAAAATAAAACTAAGTGCTTGAGATCCTTGTCAAGCTTTTCAAAGTTGTGCAGTGAAAGTTGTTAGAAGGAAGATTGGCCTTTGAATTAAAGAACCAAAAAGAATTGCCTGCCTCACACCTGCACTTGTCTTCTTAAACCTTAAACAACCTTTTGCAATTGAAACTTATGCATCGGAATATGCACTACATACAGTTCCTGCTCAACCATTGCTATTTATCCTCTCACCTTATTTATTGGAAATACCCTGGACTATGAATTCGTGTTTATTCGAAAATGTTTAGTGTTATTTAAGAATGGTGAACACTTGAGGTCCTCATCAAGCATCACAAAGTTTTTGGACAGAGAGAGTTGTTAGCAGGAAGGTTGTAATTACCATTTTTTATGCATGGCCTTTGAATTAAGAAACCAAAAGTAAATCCCAAAATTGAGATCTGATTGAGGATTGGAGGTAAAGGTAGAGTGGGTAGGCTGTTTGCAACTTTGTTCAACCTCATCATTTTTCCTGGAAGCAATAATTGTAAGGTCCATTTTGAAAGTTTCGAAAGGTGTCCTGTTCAAAAATCTCCATTAGCATTCCAAAAAGGTATCATCCAAGTTGAACTTGTAGTCTAAAATGCTGAGCAAAGATTATAATATGACAAAGAAATGACATTAATTTGAAGGTTTATGGTTTCTTATCCACAACCCAAAAGCCTAAGGTCATACGCATAGAATGAATCAAAACTAAATAATTTTCTGTGTGTTATTCCCCTAGTTTTATTTATTTAAATTAAATACAAAGCTTTTAAGAAAATCAGCTTAGAGAATTTTATATAAAATCATGTATTGTTTTGGAATGGTTGACATGTGCCTTACATAACCTTTCACTTATCAATTTTAGTCTCTAGAACTGCTAATTTCAAAATTCTCTCTTTAAGAGTTAAAGATACTGTAACTTAATGAAATATTGGAATATGAGCTAATTGCGTAATTGCAGGGAATCTTGTGGTATAATCCTTTTTCTATAGTTCAGCATTTGTGGATATTGACAGCTCGAAGTGGCACGGCTTTCTCCTTTTGATTAATTTCTTATTTTGGCCCTATGCCATCATCTAAACTCAGATCCATAATTCCTTACATTTCCTTTTGTTCCTTGATTGGAAGATTGCTGCTTTTTTGGAGTTGTTAATGCATGTCTGTCTGATTGTATGCTTCTACAGTCGGATTGTGACATTGAGAAGCACTGAACTGCTTCAAGTCTAGAGTAATTTAATGTTCTACCCTATTTACTAGTCATTTTTTTTCCCTTTTACTCTTTCCAAAGATACCGATGCGCCTGGGTTTGCTCCAGATGCGGGAGTGGATGCTGGGGGAGGCGGAAGCGGGCACAGAAGCCCTGAGGATGCCTCCCGGATGCGCTACATTGCTGAGTGTAGTGTATTCAATTTTCTTATTTACTATTTAATATTTATTTAATATGTTGTTATTTATATTTATTTTTAATTATTTTATGTAGTATATTATTTATATTTAATTATTTTATGTATATTTATATTTTATATATATTGTTATTTAATTATTTAATGTATATTTATATTTAATTATTTTATTTAGTATGTTGTTATTTATATTTATATTTAATTATTTTTTATATATTATAATATAAACTTTTTTAATGTTACACTATATTTCAAATGCATGATAATTCATTAAATATAATATTTGCATAATGGTAATATACTTGGATATTAATTATTATATATATATATATATATACACACGCATCCACATCCCCCCAAAAAATTTTTTCACGCATCCGCGCACCCGCACCCCGCATCCGCATCCGCACCCGAATCGGCAACTTAGGTTATTGTCTAGGCATAATCTCAAATGATTTTCTGTTTGCAGGTTTAAGTGCTGACGGATTCCATCGATTTTCACATATTATCCATAAACTTGATTTCATACACGAATAATATTTTCAAGCAGTGATAAATCTTAACAACAACAGCAATGATTGCATCAAGAATGGACACTATTAATTTCCATTCAACAGATGGCTGAAATTAAGTTTTGGATTACAAAGAAAAACCAATAGAAAATCTAACCTTTAATGCAGAGTTTCATACATTTTTTTCTGCATATAAAATTAAATCCATAATCTCCCAAAATGCAGCTGTCGGTTCTTTCCAGCTAGCAAATCTTTACCAGAACAATTGGACAGCAACCATGTGTAGGTACAAATACACAACAGCAACTGGAATGCAAAATGAATCCAACTATTACTCAGAAAATATCATCCCACATTCCACACATAGAGGAAGCCAATCAAGAACAGATTTCAGTCCAAAACTAACTGAAATTAAAGACAGTGAAAAAACAATGTCTACAACTGAAATACATGTTTCCACATTCAGATCAGAATTGCAATTTCATATGCTGCGCCAAACCCTTCAACACCATTCCATTGATGCACAGATAAGAATTTTCTAAATAAATACCTGAGCACCCAGCTACAGGAAAAGCTAGCATATGGCAGAATGGATAAACAAATGGAATTGCTCAGGTCTGAAGGCCAATTTGCAGCATTTTGAGTTAACAGTTGCAACTAATATCACATACAATATTCTGCAAATACTTATCTCACTTGTCTTTCGCTATATAGTGCAGGCCTGCTTCCTTGTCTCATGCGTTTTTTTATTCTCTTATATGGAATAAGGCCCATGGTTGGAATTATTTTGTCTTCTCCCTGGATTTGCTTTATTCTGAGTTTGTCCTTTAGTGATTTGTTTTTTTTGGTAGTTTTGAAGCCCCCAAAGCAGCACCCAATAGCTAAGATCAATTCCTTTAACTTTTGTCATTTTCAAATTGCTGCATTGGAAATAATTTTGCCTTATTTCCATTCACAATAAAATCTATTTTCCGAGGAAGAAATGTTTGATTAGTCCTTAGGAATTTGGATTCCTGTAAAACTCAATGCAACTCCTTGTATTAGTGCACAGCTGATTTATCTGCAATACCTGCCACAGCTTCTTAGGCTTCTTGTTTTCTAGTGATTTGTCTTTACCTCTGTCTTGCTTCACCTTACACAGCCAAACAAAATAAAAACGACATCTCTCCTATTTTAATACAGAGCCCAGCAAACAAAACATGCATCCAAACTTGAGACTAGAGCAAACACAAACAAATTCTTTGTCTTTTATGCCCTCAACCTGGCTGAATAAGTCAAACTCCTTGGATGCGGATAGCAAGAACCTACACCCAAAAATGAAGGCGTAAAAAATACCCTGAAGTATTATGTCTCCCTTTGGGTATTAAGAAGTTTGGTTCCACTTCTTTTGACGGGAGAAAATAATGGTAAGGCTGGATGAAATTCAACTTATAAAATATGATATTTAAATCTCAGATTTCCAAGCACAGCACAATTACCTCAAAGCTCTTCAACATTGAATCTTTCAAGCCTGCCAAACTGAGCAAAACTATTATGGTAAAATAATGAATCTGTTATTAAACAGAGATCAAGAATGATCTATATACAAATGTACAAGAGAATGTTTCTATAATGAACAGAGAGAGAGAAATAGAAACATTCTGAAGAGAGAAATAAAAACAAATGGAAGTTTCCATATTGAACAGAGAGAATATGGAAACATGGAATAAGAGTGACCTTTAGAATAGAAACAAATCTACAAAAGAGAGAAACATAAATAGAGAGATATTTAACTCTAATACCCTCCCTTAATGGTCAATCTAATTTCAAAACAAAAGTCTGCAAGTGAATCCTCAAAAGGCACCACGAGAAGTGAAAAAACCTTGCGAAAGTCGCAGTAAAAAGCTTCGTTGCGCACGGAAGAACTGAGACTCAGTAGTCACGATTTTTGTGGTGAAAAACCGGAAAAACCAGACATGATTTTGAGGTGAAAAATCGATCAAAACCAGCTGAGACCCTCCCTGCTTCCGGGTGTGGTAAATCTTGTACTGCCTTCCAACATAATGTTGGTGAGAGACGCCATTAAAATTTTGAAAAGACGTTGAAAGAATCCAAAGCCCAGATTCCGAGGCAGATTGATGGGAGACTCATAAAAAATGAACAAAGACCCAGAAGAAAGCTCAAAAAATCGAGAAGGAATCTGAAATCAGATTTGAATCCGTTGGCACAAAAATCAAGGCACAAAAATCAAGGCACCCAAAAAATTTCAAATACGGCCTAGTTGAGGGTTTGAAAAACCCACCAAGAATCTGCAAGAAAAGTAATTTTTCGATTGAAAATGAAGGGTCAAAACCCTAGTTGAAAGTGCATAAACCCTAGGCGGCCTTTAATGGGCCCAAAACTGTTTGCAGGAAACAAATGAGCCACTGGAAGATGGCACTGTCTATGGGGCAAGAAATTTGCACCTTAGTAAATAAAGTATGTTGTTAACACAATATGTTAACAACATGTGTGTTAGTCTATTGTATTTGTTTGCAAATTACTAACACACATGTTAACAACATATTTTGTTTTCTAAGGTGCAAATTCCTTGCCCCATAGACAGTGCCCTGGAAGATCCCTAGGGTAGCAAATAAATTTCGAAAAATTAATAATCTTGAATAATTTCAAAAAAGAAATTATATTTATTTTTCGAAAATTAATAATGAACACAAGCCAGGAAAAAGAACTGAAACTATTTCGAACATTTCCACTCAATGGAGGATTACAAAATTTTCAAAAAAGTTAACCTATAGCTCTGATACCATATTATGGTAAAATAATGAATGTGTTATTAAACAAAGATCAAGAATGATCTATATATACAAGTGTACAAGAGAATGTTTCTATAACGAACAAAGAGAGAAATAGAAACATTCTGAAGAGAGAAAAGAAACAAAAGGAAGTTTCCATATTGAACAGAGAGAGAATATGGAAACATGGAAGAAGAGTGACCATTAGAATAGAAACGAATCTACGGAAGAGAGAGAAATATAAATAGAGAGATATTTAACTCTAATACAAACAACTTCTTGAATTTGGAAACTACAAATACTTTAATCTTTAAAATCACCGGAAATACCTGTGAGATATTTGGATAATACCTGCAATAAGATTGGGTTTTTGTCCAATTCGACAGTAGTCCCTAGGGTTTCCTTCCTTAGGAAACTGAAATCAGGAAGCTCTATGAGCTCTTCAAAAAGAAAATAATAAACTGAGCATACCTTTAACGAACCTCTGATTGTTCTTTTATCGCTCACTGCAGAGACTCTTTGCTTTCCCTCTGCTTTGCCTCTTGATATTGCTTTTTCTTTGCCTTTTTATTTCCCCCTCTTTTAATTTAATTTTAACATAGGGAAATAATAATAAAGTGACTTTATTAAATTTTCACTAAACTCACCATTAAAGTCACTTTAATACTTTATTAAATAAGCGTATTAAGTTGTCATTAAAGTTATTATTTTTTGACAACTTAAATTTCAGTGATTCAATTAATTTCTAATGTCCAAATAAAAGGGACTTTACAAGTAACCTCTAGATTTAGTCTGGTTTGTCTAGTTTAACACTAAGTATTGGAGGTGAGAAAAAGAGAGAAATTACATAAAGAAAAGAAAAATAAGGGCAATGCACTATATTTGTTGGTCAACTTAATCAGTCCTTAATGAAAAAGCACAAAAAGGCATCCCTGAGATTCAACACTGCTTCAGATAGAATATCTGCATAAAATACAATGCTAAAAGTTAAACTAAGCCATATAGCACTTTATTAAAATACTTCAAAATATACTTAGTTGTACGCAGCTCCAAATGTTTTCTTGTACAAAGAAAATTGTTGAGGCAATAAATAGTGCAAGAAAATTCTTGAAAAGATCCTAAATACAGAGACAGCGGCTGTATTTATTATTTCATAGAATTAAAAGTGCAGCTAGTGCAAATACAAACATGGCACATATCATAATAATGTGTTATTAGATTACAAGTGACATCAACATCTCAAGAGTTGAACTGATCAAGACATATTTAACCAGTTTAGGCCTACGAAAGATCATTGGCAAGGAACGATGGATAGGGATTACCCTTTTTTAATGCATCTAATAGTGGTTAAAATTTCAAGAGTTTACAATCTCTGAAAATCTTTACATTTCTGATTACTTGCTAAGCGTAGATATGCCTTTGTTGTGGAATCTAGCGTTGGTTAGCTTTGTGTCTTTGCATCCTGCTAATCCTTGGACGTAACTTTACCCTTATATGTTCAATAGTGGTTGAAGATTGCACAAGCTACTAGAAAAGAAAACTCCTAAAAGTTATGCAATTTTGACATGTCAATATTGTCGGAATATCAATGGTGTTAAAAGCTTTTTCGATAGCTTGGTGATAATTCTTTCTCAAAAGGCCTTTACTCATTCGTGCTTAGCCTAAATTAAATGTGGGCAGGACATTACAAACAACCTCAAAACTGTTGTAAAGCTTATTTAGTGAAGGTTGGCACCAAAAATGGACCAAGAAGATGGTCGTGCGAGCTAGAAAAATAAAGGCATGGGCCATGTTTCACAGGAGAATAACCAGAATGAGGCGCATGTGAAGAAGAAACACAGAGTTTTAGCTGTCAAATAGAAAAAATGACCATATATTTGGTCGCTTGGAAAGTTGAAGAACAAGCGTTTAGGGTTCGTAAATCTTCAAAAAAGAAGCCACGAACAAATTACGAGCTACAGATACCTAGATGCAAACAGAAAATCTAACGATTTGTAGGTAAAAGGGTTGACGCGAAAACCCTTATGATTTTTGTATAGAAAAATATATCCGCCCAGAAAAAACAAATTTGTTTTTCAAAAACATAAAAAAATGTCATTTGAAATTTCTTAGAAAAACAAATTTCGTATTTTAGCTTTGATACCATGTTTTGGTAAATTATTGAATGAATTAAATGAATGATCAAACGATCATTTATAGGAGTACAAATAAAATGTTTCTTTAAAGAAACAATCATAAATTAGAAATTGTCTAATATTTACATAAGTTACAATATGGACCATTAAATAATAAATAATAAAGATATTATTCTAATTAAAATCTTTGTCAACTACAATTGCACAATGAATCATATAATAAATGAGTATAGCCATTCTAAATACAATTGCCACTTGATGTTTGAATTTATGGCATTGATGATTATTGCTCTTTTTTAATTTGGCAAATCTATTCCTATTTCAAAAAAGTAGTATTATAATAAATGGTATTAGAGAGTGACCTTGGCCAAATTTTGTGGCACAAGGAAGATATAGTAACAACCTAAATAAAAAAGTTTGTTCAAGTTTTGCCCAATTTTTTTCTTATATTGGTCAAATATTTGTTCTAGTTAGATCTATGGGAGATATTGTCAATTAAAAGCATATTTTAAACAAGAACAATTTTGGCTTTTAGCTTGAAGTTGTAGGGACTTTAATACTTTGGGAGTGAGTTAGCATAGATCATAATGGATCGAATGGTGTTGATGAGACAATACTAAAATATAGGTCTATGACAACTGTAAATTTTCACCCTCTCATCCATTCAAATTTTACTTGATGATCATGATTTTCAGCTCTATCTTGAAAGATCCACTCTTCAAGCTGATAACGCTCATCCTTGGTAAATACATTTTCAAAAACTACTTTAAACCTGAACAAAATGCTTACACTATACTAGATGGCCTTTTTTGCATAAAATGATCTATTTAAAGCATTGCTCTTGTTATAGTTAAACTTCCTTGTACCTTCCTGAGTTACATTTTCTTTTCTTCATAGGATGGACTAGGAAAATGGTCGCACATCAAGTGGCCAAACCCCTTGGTCTTGGAGGAGTTAGGCTGCCAGATTATTCAGAGGCATTCTTGAAAGAAGAGATGTTAGATCGGCCCGAGGTGGATGGGGTAGGTGACCCTACTCACCCTAGTAATGCATGATCTTTTCTAGCATATAAAACTTGACATCATCACCAATTTTGAGGACATCACGCTACTATGGGCACAAATAACATCTCTGGTGGAGGATATGGTTGTAATGTCCCCAAATTGATAGAGGATAAATTAAATAAGTTAATTAATAATTTGGTCCCTATATAAAAGAAATATTATTAAGGACCTTTAATTAATTAATGGGGGGCCCCTTTTTATTTAATTGTTGTCCGTAGGTGTTTAGCTGGTCGGCGTTCTTGTGTAAACCCTCGGGAGTTTCTCCGAAGGGGTATTTATACCCGGCATGTAGGTAGTTGTTGGATATATGTTGAGTTTTGATATTTTATCTGTAATTGTGAATTCTTGTTGGAATTCTGTTGGTGGCCATTTCGGAGGTGAAAGGCCCTCCCTATTTGGTTCTTTGTAGTTTCAGTGGGATTCAACCCTCACCCTACTCTGCTTGTTCTCTTGTTCGGATTTGGCAAATCTGAAACATTGTCATTGTTTGTAACTGAGATTCTGGGATAAACAAATATTCATTGGCGATCATTATCATCTGCATCATTGGTGTTTTCCTCTCTGTATGTCAGGTTAGTGTTGCATGCACCTCACTATGTATTGGCGTATTCATGAGCACTCAGAGATTGGAAACCCTACGACCAACCATCGTATGGCCTGCCAAGGCCAACCCTAAAACACCATCAACCATCATCTACCGTACAACCTCTCTGTACGACCTCCCTGCCCATAACCATACTGTACGGGCTCTGTGCACTAATCAAACCATACCGCATGGCCTCTTGCCATACTGTACGACCTCCCTGCCATACCGTACGACTCCTTTGTCAATACCGTACGACAACCTTGCTCCTCTCAACCTCTACTGTACGACCTCTCTGCCATACCGTACAACCTCAACTCCATACCCTACAGACCTGCTGTTTGATCATTCGGGAGAATTGCCTTATACTACATACACAGTGGTTTAGGGACAATACAGTGGTATTTGAGCTGGTGATCTTGCCAGCCTGTTGGGGAGATTGAGTGTTTTTGACTTGGATCACACTATGACAGCCAACGATGCCATATATTCTCTATCTCAGGTCCTAGCCGATTGGCAGGCACATCTGTTGGTTGAATACTCCAAGAATAATTTCGCATGCCAACTGTTGGATGGTCAAGTGCAAGATGACAGATACAAGGTGGTTGGCGACATCATTTACAACAAGGACAAAATCTATTTGGTACCCGCCTCCAAGATGAGGGAAAGCATTCTGAAAGAAGATGCTTGCACAAATATCATCGAACCAACACCCAACGATGAACTTGATGGAAATACAAATTTTATTAGGGATCCTTCGATTGAGTAGGGTCTACCAGTGGTTGATCAACCTCTTAGGGATGCAGACTCTGCCGATGATTCCTTGCAGGAGCAATCTCTACAGTTAGTTGATCATGGAGTTTACCCTTTGGATGGGCACAAGGCATGCATGATTGCCACCTCTTCATGTGGGGGGCTTCCTCATGTAAACAATAAGTTGTACCTAAGCTATGAGACCCCATAAGAGATTGATGAACATGATGGCATTGATGTGTTTGATGATTGGCTTCAGTAGGATCCTGGTGACTACGGACATGGCAATGTTTATATCAGAGTGGCGAAGCGGAAGCTTGATGATGGTTTACACGTCCTGACTAAATCCAACTATGTACATGTAATCCAGAAGCAACACGGAGATTTCAACGGATAATGCGACCAACGTCTGCGCTTGGCTTGGGATTTGAGCATCGATGTACTCGATGATTGGCTTCAGTGGGATACTGGTGACTTTGGGCATGGCGACGTTTATATCAGAGTAGCGCATCGAAAGCTTGAGGGAGCTTTACTTTTCTCACTTATTTCGATATGCATGAACGTGGTCATGATGCGACATGGGGTTTCAGTGTATACAGTTATTGGTGCCCGCACTTAGTTTGGGATCTTGGAGTTTTGATAACGGATTGCTTGAGGGCAAACAATGTTTGGGCGACGAGCATTTGTAATGTCCCCAAATTGATAGAGAATAAATTAAATAAGTTAATTAATAATTCTGTCCCTATTTAAAAGAAATATTATTAAGGACCTTTAATTAATTAATGGGGGTCCCTTTTTTATTTAATTGTTGTCCGTAGGTGTTTATCGGGTTGACGTTCTTTCGTAAACCCTCGGGAGTTTCTTCAAAGGGGTATTTATACCCGGCATGTAGGTAGTTCTTGGACATATGTTGAGTTTTAATATTTTATTTGTAATTGCGAATTCCTATTGGATTTCTGCTGGTGGCCATTTTGGAGGTGAAAGGCCCTCCCTATTTGGTTCTTTGTAGTTTCGGTGGGATTCAACCCTCACCCTTCTCTGCTTGTTCTCTTGTTTGGATCTGGCAAATCTGAAACATTGTCATTGTTTGTAACTGAGATTCTGGGATAAACAAATATTCATTGGCGATCATTATCATCTGCATCATTGGTGGTTTCCTCTCTGTATGTCAGGTTAGTGTTGCATGCACCTCACTAAGTATTGGCGTATTCACGAGCACTCAGAAATTAGAAACCCTACAACCAACCACTGTACGACTTGCCAAGGCGCCACTGTCAAACACCATCGACCATCATCTATCGTATGACCTCTGTGTACGGCCTTCCTACCCATAACCATACTGTACGACCTCTGTGCACTTCTCAACCCATCCCACACGACCTCCTGCCATACCGTACGACCTCCTTGCCATATTGTACGACCTACCTACCATACCGTACGACCCCTCTGTCAATACCATACGACAGCCTTGCGCCTCTCAGCCTCCACTGTACGACCTCTTTGCCATACCATACAGCCTCAACTCCATACCCTACGGACTTGCCGTCTGACCATTCGGGAGAATTGTCTTATACTACGGACACAGTGGTTTGTGGACATTACAATGGTGCTACAATGGACATGCCAAATAGTGGTATTAACACAAGTTTTGAAGGAGTGAGACCACAATATGTATATTGTAATGGGACATTCAATGCCTCTGGTTGATTAATCATTACTCAATACCACAGCCTTCCTCAATCAAAAGTTCAAAACTGCATGGGTATGGGATCAAACTTTTGATTTGGGAACATATTGCTCTTTAACAATGGAGAAACATCAGCCACCTAGGCTTCCTATTGAATTCTAATAAATATAGAAGAAGGTTATTCCATTTCCAACTTCAACTCTGGGTTTCAGTTTAGGATGTAATTGAGGAATTGTAGGATCACAATAGGGACTAAGACTAACCAAACTGAAGATAGAATCATACATATTTAATGGACAAGATGTTGCTTCCAGGCTTAACCTTAGGCCCCGTTTGGTTGGGGAATTGGAATTGGACTCAAAACCTGATTATCTCAAAATAGGGTTTTGAAATTCTGGTTTTGCATCTTCCGGATATAGTTTGGACCGTTTGGTTGACCCGAAAGATGAATGAGTCAATCCATCTTCTGCGTTTGGTTGCCAAGTTCGAAATTGAAATTAGAACATACATATTAAATGCCTAATGAAATTCTTGCCAGTTTCACAAATGCTTAATGCCTAATTTTGTCAACAACGACCTGGCCACATTGAGAGCCTAAATTGCAGCATAGAAACTGCAATGATTAAGCAATAATAAAAATAATTCATGCACCCACGGATCACAATACTGACCAAAACAATGCCTTCAAAACTCGTTTATGTCTATAAGAAGCATTGGAAATATTCATGAAGACGTCTCAAGTATATTCGAACAAGAAGTTGGAACACAGTTTTCAGATTAAATATATCTTCTTTCCATATCCTAGTTCATAGATTTCAGATTATTATATTATTATCAACATTATTAATATCGTAGCTCTGCCGGAAATTTTGTCACTGAGTTCCACAAAAACATATCAAACAGGTTTAGAATGAAAATCGTCAATTCAGAAAACAGAGGAGATTCAAAATCTTATGCGAGTTCAACAAAATTTCTTTTAGATCGAGTACAATGGGATTCAATCTTGCGATCCTTATATTCACTATTTTTCTCTCAAATGCTATCTCTGGACTCTCTGACGCACAGAATGATTTCCCAGAGATGGCAAAATTTGACGAAGTAATGAAGATGGTCATGCAATACAAGAATGTCTCGGGCGCCCAATTAGCCGTGTCAGAAGGCGGGCAGCTGAAATACTCCAAAGCCTTTCAAGCTCTGCAAAAACCCACCGATCCGACGGAATTATAAAATGGGGTTAAAAAAACATAAAACCAGGTTTTGAAATTGTATTCCACCTATTTGGATGGAAGTTGGAAACCCTCATTTTAGCCCAAAATTGGAAGATGGAAACTATATTCGGGTTATTGTTTTAATGCACCAAACAGCGGATTTGAACACAAATCCTGGTTTTGGGCATCAAAATCTAATTCTACCCCTCAACCAAACGGGGATATTTAAAGCTCAATAAGATATAAGAGGAATTCATGGTGAATCTCGGAACAATGTTCTTGGAAATAGAATCCCATCAATATTATGAATTCACGTGTAGTGAAGGGAAGAGACCATTCACTTGGGACAAGTTTAAGAAAGGAATTATGCTTTACTATGAGAATATCTTGACAAGGCATTTCTTCTTGCAACTTACCAATTGAAGCCAAAAATGGCTAGCTTAAAATTGTAATTCACAACATCTCAAGTTGTTTACTAGAGCTCATGATTTGGCTGCATACAAATTGTTAGATCTTCATATAGTTGAGGATAGAGTGAGAGAATTCAACATGAGTTGCAGGTTCATAGTGTATTACTTTTGGATGCAAGAAACAATCTACTTAATCTAGAGAAGCAGAATCGGTACCAAGTCATTTGATGCATTTTTCTATTTGAGAACTTTTTCTGTAACAGATATTTATAATGAAAATGAGTAAATTACATTAGTGTTAATAATTTTAAAATCTGCCAAACAGTTTTGAAGACTTAATCCCCATGTCAGGTGCAAATATTTTCTCTTCTGTGTGACCTGGGCTATGTTTTGGAGGTTTGCAGATGTGATATCTTTACATGATATAGGGAGTTGTACATGATCCTGAAGAAAAATGGTCTGCAGGCCTGCGGAAATAGGCAAGGACAGGTCTTCATCTTTCTTGAATACATTCTGTTAGACAAGATTTAAAATGTGGAATTTTAACAAGTATGGGATAGAAAGAAAAATGTTATGTGATTGGAGTTGCACATGTTTGTTTTATAATTTTTTTTTCTGCTAGCTACATATCCTTCTGCTTATCTGCAAAGGTAGTTTGACTCCTTGAAAAGTGCAAATCTGCCACTCTTTTTTTATACGCTTGCTTCAGTAAGAGGTTAGAATATTGGATGGAAAGTCTTATCATTTTTATTAACAATTTCAATATATATTCTGTATCATCTCAAAATTCATCCTACATACTTTGCTTGCTCAGGCCTTCATTCTGACCGGTTTCCAAACTTGGGTAGCTGAGTGGTGATCTATGAAGACTGATGTATTGTAATTTTACTAAATTTCTAATAATCATGATTAAGTGGAAACATTTTGCAGGTTGCAGACAAAACATCTGGGTTAACTGTTTCACAAGTGGAGTTGGTTCCTCTTTCATTGCAATTCACTGCCCTTGCTGGAAGGACCGTTGATGAGGAGGAACTGTTCAGTATTTATGGGTGGCTTGTGGTTAGTAACATAATACCTATCTTCCATGCTTTGACACTTACGTTTTGCTATAGAAATGCATGGCTGACGCTGACAGCCCATACAAGACAACAAATAGGGAAGAACAGAGTTTCTATTTTTTTTTTTCTCGAAGTATAATGCAAAGCTAAGAAACATAATTGAGTTTGTTGGTCTGGGATACAAATGAGAACATCTGTTTTTCTCAAAATTAACAGGCTTTCCTTAGGTGGTTTCTGGTGTTGTTGCTTGAGAAGAGCTAATATTTGTCTTATGGTTGTGCTTGCAAGAGCTTGTATTGATCTCATGTTGAGCCTCATATCAGCAAAAATATTTGCATTATAAATAAATATGAAAAAATGACCGACTTAGATTGGAGATACCTTTTTTTTGGCTGTACAAAGTGGTGCATGCTATATTAGATTAAAAAGAATAAGAAAATTTCATAAATGTAGAGCTGAGACACCTTTTTTTATGAAGTCATGGATGAATAGCATCTCTGCCATGCAACTTGCAAACGTCAATCATCTTTTGAAAGGGTACGAATCTAGTCATTATATGGTCATCTAACTCCAACATAATGGCGTCTTGAATATATAGCTAAGACTTGCCTGTTTTATATCGTAAAGAGCTGTGTCTAATGTCCTTTTTTGAGCTAAGGAAATATTTTAGTAATTTAACTTATGTTGTTGAAAAAGTAACTACAAATTATATTCATAAAAAAGACAACATATGTTGTGTTGTTGTTTTATAAGGGGGACCAAAAGTGATCCTAGAAATTGACTGCGAAATGTAATGTATTTTGAATAGGTTCTTCTAGCTGCTTTAAAAATCAAGTTTGGAAGGAAAAAGAGCATTTTTTTTCTTATGTTTTTTGAGTTTTATTCCCTCGAAAGCCCTATATAAGGAGTTGAGGAATGAAGAGGGTTGTCAATTCATATTATCAAATTCATTTACCTTGAGATTGAACATTGTTCATAATTTCTGAACTAAGATGAAAACCTTTTAACATAGAATGGATTTGACTCATTTGAGGTTGAAAACCCTCCTATTCATTTGAGTACTTTCATTTAGGGAGAACTAGTAAGTTAATTGTTGCAGAAGTATTTCCAATTGTTGTTGGTGTGTGGCTTACTTGAGTTTTTAAGAGGAGATTTTAGTGTGGATTTCAGTCTGAAGTGTTTAATAATCATTCTGTTTGCCTAGGGAATCTGATTATTATTAATTACTGCTATTTCATGAGCTTCCATACCTTCTATTTATGCATTTACAGTGTTTATCAATACGAAAAGAATTTGCAGCTCTATATTCTCACTTGGCTGCACCATGCTAATGTGAGTTAGGCTGCTCTACCTCTTTAAGGGGGAAGTGATTTACCTCTTGTGGATATATTAACGTGTCTGTTTGCTAAAAGAGCTGCCATACTGATGAGAAAGTTGGAGCAATTCAACTTAAGAGGTGTTTTTAATATACCTTTGCATGTTTGAAGGGGCTTCTGTGTAGCTTTAGGGAGGTTTGGTAATAGATTATGATGCAGTGTGCTGTAGACCTTAAAAGGCGGTCATTTCACGCTGGAATGGTTTATATTTTTGATCTTACAAATATTATAATTTTTCGGTAATTATTTCAATGATATTTCTACAGTTGCAATTCACTATTTGAGATCATTGAAATAGTATTTTCTTTGTAATTGTTTCCTGCAGTTTATAGTGGTCTCACTGTTGTCTGGATGGCTACACTGCCATGATAGTAGAAGAGTATTTTTAATTTAACATTGCTATATCTAACAATAGATTTTGTGACTCTCTACCAAATTTGATATTTGTAATCTGTTCTAGAAGACTTTCTACCAAAACACGCATCAGTTATTAATCTGTAATTTAGAAGACTTGCTTCTAGAACAAGTATTTCATTACTTCCAGATTTTGTAAAAGAATGCAATATTAAGTTGCATGGCTTGCCATTATCATGTATTTTTCTGTAATATCCTTCTGACCCTTTGTTTTGTGCTCTCACCTTATGCACGTCAGAAACTTGGTGATTAAAACATGATAAGGTTTCGTGCTCGTTTACTGTGAAAGTGAGATAAGAAAAATTCTATTTCGCTACATTACAATGTAACACCATTTTTTGATGTAGGCATGTGACACAAGCATTGTTTGTGATTCCTTTTTTCTTTCAATCTTTCCTTTATGGCTAGGATTTTTAGATGAAGGAACCAAACCTATAATTTTTATTTGGAAGTGTTAGTCTTCAATGTATTTTATTATCTACATAGCTAGTGTTTCTTAGTGGAATTCAATCTCTTTATTTATAATAGACATTTTTTAATTTCATAATGCTAGAAGGATTTTCATTACTTGATATTCAATCACTCCAAATTTTCTCTAATATGTACATTTGCATTGTAAAAGACACCTTTGGGAGATAATATTGCAAAGATCAAGTTGCATGGATATATTTGCTCTTGTCAACTTTTTTTTTTCTAATTTAAATTTATTTAGTTTCCCCGTGTTTCTCCTCCCATAACTTCTTCCTCTAAAAGAGCGCTATTCTTAATATTGCTTCCTTACAAAGGTGTTGATTCTACCCTTCTGTCCTTTGAGTGTGGGAAACAACATATTGACCTTTAAGTCGGATTTGAAGTACCATATAGATCATCAAATTTCACTAAAATTGATCAGGAACGAAAAATTCAAACCTTACAATTTCTTTCGAGATCATTGCACAAAGAATAGAGTGCAATTCCTTTTCCAAGCATGTTGCAAACACTCAAATGACCAATAGTCCTTTAGATGCTAGAATCCCCTATGGTTCTGTTCCACTGTCGTTTGGTATGGGGCGTCATTATTTATAACACAATTAAGATGTATCATTTTGAAAAATCCCCCTAGGATATTAGCTCCAGATTTTTCCAAATACACCGTAGAAATTTAAACAAACAATTTTCATGTAAACTAATTTCTATTCATCCAACAATTTATTGGAAAATCATATAACATCTGAAAGAAGATGAATATTGCCATCAACAAAGATAAATCATTACAACCATGTTTTCCAAACAGATATTAAATGCCTCTATTCACAAATTTGTCCAACTATGAACTCCGTCACAAATCTACCTCAAAGTCGAATTGGGTTTTCGTCCAATTGACTAAACTGCCAAGGATTTCCGTCTTAGCAATTCTGAACTGAAAGCCCAAAGCTCCCAAATTCTCCAAGAGAAAACAATAACCAAGCATAAAACCAAGCATACTGAAAATGAGCTTCTCCATGTTCTTTAATAGCACATCCCTGCAACTCTTTGTTTTTCTTTGTTTTCCTTCCGCCTGTCCCTTGGAATTTCTTTTCTCCATCTCTATATTATCCCCCTCTTAAATTAAGATGACTTTATTAATTTTCATTAAGCTTCATTAAAGTCATTTTAATACTTTATTAAATAATTAAATTAAGTTGTCGTTGAATTTGATATAATTTGACAACTCAAAACGTAATTATTTAGTTGACTTCTAATGTCTCAAAAAGGGGACATTACACATTTATTATCTTCTAGTATTTGCTTGTGCTTTGTTTTACCCAAATGAAACAAAAAATGGTGGAAATTGCAATTAAATCTCCAATGGTTGTGGATGTGATTTGCCCCCTAAATAAATTTGCTGTTTTTTGAAAACATTCTGGTCAACATGTTGACTTTTTTTTTTTTTGTGTCAAATCACGATCAAATTGCGCAAAGCACATTTATTACAGCTTTGATCACTTTTCTATTTTTATTTTTTTTGTGATTTTAATGGATTAGGGTTTTATAAGTCTTATATTATTTATCAGGATTGATTTGAGATTATTTGTTTTGCATTTCAAAGGATTTTTACGCATTTGGAAGCAGGTTTAGCACGTACATTGGTGGCACTGAATTTTCGCTTCATTTTCTCGAGAGTTTGATTATGATCGACAAATTGCTATGACACATGAACTAAGGTAAATAAAATAATTCATCCACATTTGTAGATGCAGTTTTCTTTGCCCCTTATATCGGTGCAGGACCACTCAGACTGACAAGCAATCATCACTGCCCAAAAGATTTCTTGTTTTTGTTTTGGTTTGGTTTGAAGGTTTCCGGCATGTCTCGGTGATTACTTTTGACTTGCAGCCTGGAAATTTTAGTTTAGGGCTAAAATTTTGGCAGATGTTGTACTTGGCATATCCACAGTTGATATGCATGCGAAAATGGAGCATTGGAACTGGGCGTGAACATCCATCAACTTGTACATTGATTCTATTCTTGATCAATGATCATCCTGTTACCAATTTGTTTGCTGATTTCAACACCAATAGCTCCTAGTTGATATTCCATACAATGCTTGTGCAGCCATGGTAGAACTTGTGGGCATATCACTATGGATGCTGCTGTTGATAAGTGTCCAGAAGCACATAGGCAAGCCTCCTGAACGGCCTTGCAAACAGCTCCCTTGTTTAGGTGCTTACTGTCATGTCCCCATTTTCGGGCCAACAACACTAGAGCACCAAGATACCTTGTGGGCAAGGAGTGGCAGTCCTTGATCTCTAATGGTAGATAGGAGATAGTAAATTAATAGTTAAGAATAGAAGAATAAAGGAGGAAACTGTGAAGTCTTATAAATAAGACAGTTTCCTAAGTCATATACCAAGACTGAGCCAATCATATATAAGGAGTGGAAATTAGACAACTTGGGTATCATCATCAGCTATCCAGAACAGATATAAGGGCATCACAAAATAACCACCTTTGAGATATCAACATGAATTTTATAAATCACTATTGCATAAGATTGATCAATATTTGCAGGAAAGTATGAAGACAAGCATAAGAACAGAAAGCATACTTCAATTAAATCAGTTAACGAAAGCAAGAGGATATCTAAGTTTTGATGAAGCATTGGTAACGTCTTATCACTGCGAGTAGTCAACATCAAGGTTATAGACTTCGATCACTCAATGTTCGAGTGAAGATCAAGAAGATTGGATATAGTTGATTAGAAGAGTCAACAGCAAAATAATATAGATGATGAATGATCAGCTGTAATGACCACCCCCGATCCAAAATCCCAAAATTCTGGTTTTTCTTCTCTGAATTCTGAATTTTTTGAGGGTTTTTGTGTTTTTTCTTTGAGCTTTCTAATCTTGATTGTTTATTTGCTGTTGATTTCATTTGGAAGAAAACAAATGACAAAAGCCAAAGATGAACAAATTAAACAAGAGCATGCAAATAATGAAGGAATCTTGGTTTTTTGAATCAATAACTAGTCACATACCTGATCTAAAAAAGTACAGATCTGATGATGAATATTACATGCCAAGATTTGTCATGTAAATCAGACATTCACCAGCAGAGGTCTTTCTTGGGCTTGTGATTTGTTCCTTTCTGATCTGTATAATTCTGATCTGCATTATACACCCACGAACCCCCAAAATTTTGATCTGAATCGCTGCTAATTTGCTCCTGGCATGTGTGGCTAGCTGTAGGAGATTATGTTGCTGCTGTATGATGTCTAAATTGTTGAAGTATGTAGCTTCAGAAGGAATTTTGGGTTTATGTTCTTTTGCTGGTTTCTTACAGTCTCAGGATGCCAAGTATGGCATGTCTGCTGTTCATTCCTATTCTGCGATTGTGAATGTTTGTGTTTGTGCTTAAAGATATGACTTCAGTTGTTGATGAACAGTCTCTCAGCAGTTGGAGAGACCTCGTGTGGAATTTGAGGAGTCACACGATGATAATACAAAAATATCTCCCGCGTCTAGTATATGGAGTGTCATGCACGTGGTATGCAAAGAGACCACCGTTTGAGAAGACAAAGGGTCTTCTGCAGGAGTCTATGGTCTTGGACGTTATCTTCAGACTTGTATATGTGTGCCAACTTCATGACTTTCTTCATGTCTTTTTCCTTGGCATTTTCTTAGGTGTTGCCGTATACTTTCAGAGGTGGTTATCATTCTGTGTTGAGGTCTGATCTTATATCTGTGGAGATCATTCTCAGAGTTGAATCTATAATAGATTCAAATTGTAATTATTCAGTTTTGGAGTTTTACGATAAAGATCATATTTCTTGTGTGGCTGGGTTTTCCCCTCAAGGAGGGTTTTCCCTAAATAAATTATGTGTCTTTGTGCTCATTATTTTGATCTTTTGATGCTTATGTCAATCTTGGCATAGCAACATTAACATGGTATCAGAGCAGGTTTAAGATAACATCTCATGCACAGAGAGGAGTTAATGGCGCATTTGGGAGAGCGCAACTGGTTTGAATTTGTAAGACAATGGCGAAGGGTTACACTTATGTGCTCCTGTCATCGGTGCTGACCGAGTCACTAAATCTGCAACACAATTGATATGCGTGTTTTCTTTTGGTGATTCGAGATCGTTTTGATCTTGGAGGGTAATTTGGGGAGCCCGTTTCATGCTTGTCGAGACTCTCATTCTTACGCTGAAGCTGCAGAATGATAGAATGGCAAAGGAGAATGGGAGCTGCGTTGAGCACTTCAATCGTATCAAACAGATTTGGAGACGAAAAAGAAAAACAATACGAGGTGTTCATCTGCATTTTACGACTGGGGCATATGCATTATCCTTGTTGAGTTGTTGGGCATATTTATTAAGAGCTCATTAAATATTTGGAGGTTGTTCGAGTATTAATTTGATTCTTCTTGGTGAAATTCTGTTTGAGTATTCTTTGTAAAAGTTCGTCTGAGTATTTTCGGGAATACCGGTCGGTAGATGTCCGTGTTTATTTTATCATGATTATTTTTTCTGTTGTTGTGATAGAATAGTCTATGGTATTTAACACGGGTAGTAGACAATAATTGTATTGTTCAATATTCTGGAAATTTCGTGTGGGTAGATGGAGAGTCTTCAGCAGGAAGACATAGAATGTCTTGATTGTTACGTTATGGAAAAGATGTCTCCTTTCATGTAAATAGTTTTTTTCTTGGTGATTAAGGTGTTAGTCTAGGTGTGTTACATGAGTCTTCTTGGTGGTATCGTGAAGTTTTTTTTGGATAGATTATTCATTATGTTACAGGTTCTAAAGAAAGACTTAGTGATCGTGGTGGTTGCTATTGAGATCTGTGTGTTTTGTATTCTTTTGTGACTCAAGGATTGTGTGGAGTATAATTTTGGGCATATATACATATCCTGGAAGCAATTGTATTTGAAATAGGTTTCATATCAGAGATTGTGAATCATCTCTGCGAGAATCTAATATCCCTCCTATCGTGATTTCTATGCTGCAGTTCTGAGAAAGGATAGATCAATGAGAGATTGTTGCATTTTGTGAGAAAGATTAGAGAATAAAGAGAGAAGTATTTTATGTTTATACTTTTTGAATAATGATCATGAATTCATTGGGAAAAATGAATCATGTATGCTTTTAACATTGGTTTATTTCTCTTCAGCATAGTTTGACTCTATGAACTATTAGTAATCTCTCTAAAATGTTTCCAGGATGGATCGGGGAGCATATTGAGAGATTGCATTCAAGGGGACAGAATTTGATGCATGCAGGCTGAAGAATGGAGACACAGTTTGCTGTCATAGGGTTGATAACTGGAAACATTGCAGATTGTCTGGTGATTAGTTTCCTCTAAGAAGAGGAATTAAGATTTAGAGGGAGCTTGTGTGGCAGAGGGAGAGTGCCAAGTCCTTTGTAGAGGATCAACATGCTTATGAAGTAGTGTAGCTTCGAAAGCTCCTTGTTTCATAAAATATTGGAGCCAACTATAATTTATTGTGATAATCAAAGCTGCGAGAATGCTGCCCCTACTGAGGGGGAGTCTCTGCTGAGAGGGATTTTCAGCATTAGTTGCTCTTATTATGTGATATAATGGATTTTTCCCTGAGAGGGAGAAATTTGAGGTGAAAGCCGTTTTTAATGCATTCTTCTCTGTGAGAGAGAAGTTTGAGGGGCAAGCCCTTGTTAACGCATTCTTCTCTGTGAGAGAGAAGTTTGAGGTGAAAGCCCTTGATCCACCCTCTGCGAGTAGCCATGGTAGATCCTCCATCTAGGAGTAGCCAAGGTGGATGTCGTGTTGAGAGAGTCCATGACAACATCACTTGTGTTTGATCACCCTCTGGGAGTAGCCATGGTGATCGTCGTCATGAGATGACGACATCACGTTGAGTGACTCCGTGGTGGGCACTTGTGTGTATATTCATTTCAATTCATGGGTGTAGTCATGATGGATGTCATCATGTTGAGAAACTCTGTGATGATCTCTTTGTACTCGTGTCTTTCCACTCATGGGTGTAGCCATGGTGATAATCATGTTGAGTGACTCTATGATGGTATCACGTTTAGAGACTCCGTGATATTTTTGTATTGCATTCTCACATATGGGTGTAGCCATTGTGAGTGTCATGTTGAGAGACTCCATGACTTAAGTATTTGGAAAATTTCTTCTTTGCTAAGAGGGAGTGTTGAAGTATGTAGCTTTAGAAGGAATTTTGGGTTTATCTTCTTTTGTTGGTTTCTTATAGTGTCAAGATGCCAAGTATGGCATGTTTTCTGTTCATTCCTATTCAGCGATTGGAGTCTATTAAAATTCCTGATGTTGTTCTCTCTAAGTTGGAGGAATTAGAAACATATTTGTCCAAAGTAGACCAGACATATTGGAGGCTTCTTAATTGGGCTTTTTAGCCCTCAATGCTCATTTTGGTTCAGCAAAAGTTTATGGAACATCCACATAAAGATGTTAGACTTGCAGTTGCTTCATGTCTTAGTGAAACTACACGAATAACAACTCCTATAGAAACCTACAATGATGATGTACTGAGATGTCTTGCAGTTGATTGTGAAGAGTTTTGAGGGGTTACATGATGACAAAGGCCTTACCTTTGTTAAGAAGGTTAAAATTTTATAAATTATGTAAAAAGTCAGATTATTTGACATCATGATTGAACTTGAATGTAATGATTTGATTCTTCAAATGTTTCAATGCTTCTTAACATAAATCAAGAAACATAATCCATACAACGTGAGGGCTTGTATGCACACTATTATATCCTGATGAGGATGATGACATCTGTAAGCAATTGCAATCAGATTTGTTGGCTATTTGGAGAAAAGAATATAAAATTTCACATATGGGTTATGAGCTCTCAAAGGGGTTGATTGAGCATAAAATTTAAAAGTTCAAGGGGCACATGACTGACAATGAATTAATCTTAATGAGCTTACAGGTTGTAGGAACTCCCCAAAAAAGTAAGAACCAAATGAGGAAGGAGCAGATTTGTTTTACATGTCAAGACACTTGGACACCTAATCATGTTTGTGAGAATTGTAACGAAGATAAAACAGCCAAAAAAATTCAGACCAGCAATGAAGGAGATAAGAATCTCATAGCTTTGTCCCAACAAAATACCACAAATATTGGTGATGAGTTGAATTCAGCTATTGTTATAGGTAAGGGATATACAAATCTCTACATTGGTTACTTGGAGGTTGTAATTGACAAGCATTTTTTTTAAGGATGGTCTTACTCAATGTGAAAGCATGTTGTGATCTCAAAATGTTTCCAACGAAGTGTATGAATCTTCACATGATGATAATTTGCTTAAAGATAATGACATAGCAGTAGCCTTGACATTGCATGTAGATCAATCTAACAAACACTTTGAGGTCAATGATGACATGGACGACACCCTTGAAAGGTATAATGAGTCGTGCATTCTTAATAGCAGTTGTACATTTATGCATGATAGTGTTTTGGAGGACCAATCAAACAATGCAAACCAAGATGATGCTGTTATGACACATGCTTTGTAAAATCAGCTGAAGTTCACCAATGAAATGATAGTTGCAGCCTTAGTGCATTATGACGACATTCGCAGGATCATTGAAGATCTTTGTAAGAAGATTCAAATTGAAAAGAGGCAAAAGGGCATGCGAGGTGATCCTTATTTTGCAGACTTGCAGATTGTTAAAATGACTCTGGAAACAATGAAATTAGATTATTTGTGTTTTCTTTCAGATAGGGATCATATTTTAAAGGTTGCTGAAGTACATGCTGACAAGTTGATGGAAAAAGAGAATGCGGTTATTAGGCTCATCAAGGACCTTAATGATGCACAAGAGACTTTGGAGAATACGCAGATTGCTCTTCAAGAAGCAAAAAATCAGATTTTGGTCACTAATCAGCTTAGGAAGCAAGAGAATAGAGGAAGGTCTAAGTTTTTTTAGGAAGTGATTAAGGAACTTGATAGCATACAATAGAGCTATGACTTGGATAGCTGCCCCAAAAGATCAAGTAACAAATTCTTGGATCAGCCAGACCTTCAATATGAGCTGGATAACGTTTAGTTGGTTGACAATTCTTTGTTTGAGGTGGATGCTGATTGGACATTTGATAATCCACTCTTTGAGTTGGATGGGTGAGTTTTTTTTGATTCCAGTGATGAGGATGAAATTGATTGCATGATTTGGGACCTAGGTAAGTTCCTAGTAACGAGGGATGGTTACATGATCGGAGTAGTGGATTGGTTTCTAGTGTTAGTATTGCTTCCCACTTATTGATCAACCGACATATGAGTTCAGATTCAGATCTACAGGTGAGCTGGATGGAGTCTTTGGTTCAGCACATGAGTGATTCCGGGTGGAGGGTGGATGGTAGATATGTTTTGATGAGAGAAAATGATTTTTCAGCTACTTCCTTACTCGTGATTTCTATGTATTCAGTGGCATTTCAGATTGTTTACTGTTGTGCTAGTTCCTTTCTAGCGTGGGTGTTGAATTCAGAGTATTTGTATACTTCAGTGCAATTAATTGTGGGGCATTTCTTGGGCACAACTTAGTTATTCTTCATGACTGTTTGGGATAAGTTGAGTCATTATGGTCACTTCATAACATCAATTTGTGTGCTTGCAGTGAGTTGGGTTTTTTGGAATGCTCGCTTTTCCTACACTAGCATTTGGAGGCAAACTGTTGATGCCAGGTTTATAGCAGTTGACTACAGGAGTAGTACTTGGATCCTTAGTGACATGGTGTTTTATGGGGTGGTCTCTCTTGAGTTACCTTGGCAAAATATATATCATGGCATTGATCTTAGCGCTCTTAGAGTTTTCAAACCTATGAGAGTTGTTATGCATTACATCAGCAACTCAGGTTGGGCTGATATGTTTTAGTTTGTGCCTATAATGGGTGTTATGCACTTCCATGGGAGATAACTCACAGTTGGAGAGTTGTTTAGTGATGATAGCTTCTTGGGATACTACTATCTCTTCATATTTGATAGTTGTGACACCATGATAGTCTGGGATCCTAGTATTGACTTGCTTGGTACGTTACTCAAGTGGGGGTTTGATGAGTGGCTTCATAATTCCAGGCATGTTATTTATATCAAAGTAGAGCAGCAGATTGGTAGAGCAACATTCTTGAGGTTGATACGGGATCCAAGCATTTGGTTTCAACATGCATGTGTAGACTGCTTGATGGAAAGCAATCTCTGGGAAGGGAGGGCTGTAATGTCCCCTTTTGTAGTCCATTAATTCATGATGTGTTGTTAGCCCTATATGCCTTGGTCTCATGGGCTAACCAGGACTTTACAAGGATCAACATGAGATTTGGCCTAGGCAATTCCTGTTTCAGGCCAATCAGAGTTTTTTTAGCAGGGTTTCCAGATACTTGCTATATTCAGTAAGTCAACAGCGGGCTCAGTGATGTTGGTATATCGTAGTTGGTCTGGGAGGGTCTTGCCGAGATCTTTCCAACGAGCTATCACACATGATTATCCGAGTCTGATTGATTAGTAATTTTAATGCTTGAAGATTAAATAATTTATTAATAAAGTGACTTTTAAATTAAAAGTTCATATTATTATGTCACTTTATTATTGATGAAGGGTCAAAGCAGGAGGATCCCCAATGGAGATATCCTAGCCCCCAACCAATAACCACACAATGGAATATAAATAACAACACAGAGATTTATATCCACACAATGCAAATACTCATAATAAAATCATCATATTTCATCCAACATGCCCGGCTGTAAGGCCTTCCGGGTTACGGCCAAATACAATGCAATTATATTAGAAACTCCGTAAGATCTCACAAGATCCAAATGAAACCCTAGCTAGCCCAGAGCCACACACTGGTAGGAACACCCAAGGAAGATCTAAATTTGTGCTCGCAAGCCCACCAAGCAATCTCCTTGTTTCCCAAGCCACAGCCACTAGCTCCTCTCAAAAATCGCTCCTCTACCTCTTCCTCTTCTCTAGGATCAATGAATCATCCTATCTAGTCCAGATCCACACACTGGTAGGAGCCCCCAAGGAAGATCTAAACTTGTGCTCGCAAGTCCACCAAGCC
>MU224510.1:935458-956877 GCA_018584345.1 Thuja plicata
TAAATACATCAAAACCAATTACCCAAGACCCAAGTAGGCCCACACAACTCTACCAAATCCCTCACACATGAAAATAAGTCCACACAACTCCATCAAATCTCCCAAACATGCAGGATAGCCAACTACCTTGGGATGCTCCTGCATCAATTATTAAAAGAACACTTTATTCACTTAAGTGGGAAATTATATTTTAGAGGGAAAATGAAGAGACAAAAAAGAATATGAAGAGTCAGGCAGAAGGGAAATGAAGGGTCAGAGGTTTGTGCTTTAAAATAATAGTTAGAGGCTCATTCTCATTATCCTTGGTTTATGTTTGAATTAATCTTCTCTTGGAGAATTTGGAAGCTTTAGCTTTTAGTAGGTTTGAGGACGGAAACCCTCGAGCTTGGAGGCAATGGACGGAAACCCATTGTCGGTTGGAGATATCACGCAGGTGTCTCACTTTGTGTTTCAGATTCATATTTCTGGTATCCAATCTTGCTGTAAGTTCTATAACAACGATTGGATCTTTGTTATTTCTTACGGAAGATTTAATTGCAATTTTTATTTCTGAGACTATTTCAGGTGGGTATTTTGTAATTTTGCTGGATAAATTGAAATCAACTACATGCAAAATATTTGTTTTAATTTCTGTGTTAAAATCTGGGGATAATATTCTATTGGGTTATTACAATTTGTTTGATTAAGAAAATCATATTTGTGGATTTCTGGTTGAAATATTTTAATAAAATAAGGCAACTGTGACCTTGTTGTGATATGATATTTTCAATTGGTATAGAAAATAATTTCTGACATGAAATGGACACGGGTTGAATTCCCGATATATTATTTATAAAGGGATTGTATATCGAGATATTTGTGTACATTTGAGTTCACCTTTGACGTTTATTCTTCACTGATTTCACTGTTGAGTGTAATGACCCTGTTAAGTGGTTGAGGTGTTGTGGATATGTATATTTATCTTGTTGGATTGAATTGTTGTTTCTGTAAGATTAACTTCAATGAGTAGGCTGATTTGTGTTTATTATAACCACTATAAGAGGCTGCATGCTTATGTGCATGAGTGTCTTTGAGCTCTTGCACAATGTTTGTCATAGCCTATGTGACTCTGTTGAAGAATATCATTGGCATAGTGTGTAAACAAACTTTAAAGGTTTTGGTTTAATAATAATTTGTCATTCCACCATTTAAATTTTTGCTTTCTTTCTAATTTTTAATGTATGCCTTATATGTCAAATTGCTGTTACGATGGTTTCTTAAAAAACTTGTACATGATTTTCCTGAATTCAGCTTTATATTATTTGGTTGGCTCACCACTCGCTTTCATGTAATCATAAGTTGATTGGGTTATCTCGTTCTGTGTTTCTTATAATAGACCATAAATGGTGTCATCCCATCATGGTTGAAGGAAAGTAAGTGGATGAAGAAGTTGAATGAAGCACTCATAGATCGGCTAGGCTTGCAATTAACCAAAGAAGATGTGCAGTCAGCAGTTGAATTAATGGAACCATATGACAAGATAAACCCTGGACTGGAGCTTCAAAGCCCTCCAATGACTGTAAGGATATTTTATTTTCAATTTGGCTTGTATATTTTTGCAGCTAATATTTCCTTTCAAATTTATGAGGTTCTTATCTCTTTTTGTAGTGTTAACTTTTTTCTTGTGTTAGTTTGATATTTATGGAATATCTTTTTACTGGTTTTAGGCTGTGTGGTTATTTCATAATAAATTTAGAGAATCTGGAAATGTAATTTTTCAAGAAATATTACAAAATCCTAGTGAATTGCAGTTAAATATTTTATGAATGCATTATATTTAGAACTGAGTGTATTTGAAGCCTTATAGGATCTTCTTCATTACTATTTGATGGTAGAGGAATCACAGTTAAATGAATTAGTAAGGTGGTTTCCGGGGAAGATTAAGTTGGTCACAATACAATTAGATGGCATTTTGTCAGTGGTAGCCCATTTCTGTTTATTCATGAGGTCTATTTCTTTGTGGCTTTACGTTGCCATAGATAACGTGACGTTCCCTTTCTAAAATAAGATTTAATTATAAATAATAAAAATAAAATTAATGAACAAATAAATATTAATAAATTAATAAAATTTATTATTAAATTAGCTATAGTATTAATATAGTAATGATCACAGTTAATTGAATTAGTAAGGTGGTTTCCAGGAAAGATTAAGTAGGTCACAATATGATTAGATGGCATTTTGTAGGTCACAATATGATTAGATAGCATTTTGTACTGGTAGCCCGTTTCTGTTTATTGAATTATTCATGAGGTCTATTTCTTTTCGTGGCTTTACTTTGCCATAGATAATGTGACGGCCCCTTTGTAGAGTAGGATTAACGAATAAATAATAATAAATTAAATTAAATTTATTATTAAATTAACTATATTATTAATATAATAATGATAGAGTAAAATATATTGATTGATATAATATAATATATTAATGTTATAATTTACTGTTATTAATTATATATTAATGAATGAATAATAAAATCAACCGTTAATATTAATAATTTAATAATATAATATTAAATGAATAAAGATTCTTAATATTAATTATTAATATTAATCAATAATAATATGGAATCTTAATTTTTTATCATTTCTTAATATTCATACCAACTTAGCTATTATACATGGCTCACTATATTCTAAATTAAATTGGTATAAATGAAAATAGCAAAGGCCTCTTAATACAGTCAAAGTCAACAACTAATGGGGCAGGGGATGCAAGGCAAGGAGACGCGTCTCTTAGACTTTGCAAGGTATAAAGTCAGCAGGAATCATGTCCAAAAAAAGGGAATGAAAATGATACTTAGTCTTTGCTTCTTTGGGGATCGCATAAATCTGCCAATGATAAATATATTCAGTCTTAGTGGACTGCAGCAATCTGCTAAGAAAAATCGATCAGCACTCAGGGGTATGGAGGATCAGCATTCTGCTCAGAAAACGAGATCCAAAACTGATATAAAGGAAGGATAAGCGGTATGTTTGCTCTTCATTATGAGTAAAGATAAGATAACACCATGTACTACGTGGGGTAATATTTGGGATTAAATCTGGTTATATTAAATGATTAGAATAATGACAAGATGCGATGCTGATAACATTAACTTGTAATATATATATATATATATATATATATATAAGTTGCCGGTTCAGATTTGGGTTCGAAATTCATCCAAATTTTTTTTGGGCTGGGTTTGATTCGTTTTGGGCTCGTCTGTACAAGATTTAAAAAAGAAAAGAAAAAGAAAAGTTATATATATATATAAACTTATCCAGCAGCAAATAAGCTCATACATTACTATGCTAATAATAAAGAAACATAGCAAAATACTACACCACCACATATATTGTGTCATTCCTATCATTGAATGATTCCTGATGTGTGTGACTCACTGTGATACAATTGCACAAACTAACAAGACATTTATGTGGGTTTTGTTAGCGATTTTTCTTGCAAAATCTATATTAAGCATCAATGCTTGACTCTAGGACTCCCAATGCATGATTCTTGCAAGTAAAATGACTAATTGATGACGATTTGATCCTCCTTCGAGCTCCACATACTTAGGCAGGTGTACCTTTCATGAGACTCACTGCTTCACAACGAATCCTTCAGTGGATTAAGGATTTTCATCCTTCTCTTCGAGCTCAGAGGCTCAGGCAGGCTAACCTAATGGATTCAGTTATTTAATGAATCAACAATAATCTATGTATTCTTCAATAAATATCCTAGACATCTATGCTCTTAAGAAAAAAATAAGAGATTGTTCAATGTTTTGATGGATTGATGATGATCACTGCTAGACCAGTAGAGACCAGTGCGTTATTCATTGGGCAAAGATTCAAAAGAAGATATACCCACATAAATTTATTAATAATAACACACCAAGAACCCAGGTGAAATGCCTTACAAGCCACCCTCTCATTCCCATACTTGTGTATCAAATTCTTATGAAAGTCTGGAACTCTCTGGAACTACTCTTAAGACTTACTCTCTCCTTGAAAGAAACATATAAACAATCTCACAGCTACCTTATACGCAGTGTATTTAAAATGCCTTACAGATTTAATGCACAAGAATTCAAAGACAAGCACATGAAGACATCACAGATATGCAAAAGGAATTCCTACTGTATTCTCATTAAAATCCCTCCGTTTCAATACATCATAATGACAAAAGCTTTTGAAAATAGACTCAGAATTGGAAAACTGCTCAACAACATTAATTTCACCATCCTTGTAACAATGGAGAAGACAAAACATATAGAGAAAGGGAAAACAAAAATCAATCCTGTCTGTTTGCAAGAAACTTTTGCAAATATCTTCTTTCCTCCAAAAATCTGATTTGATTTCTCTCCTTTGAAATGCCTTTGAACTGCAATCATTTTGCCAAACAAACTTGATTCCACTTGCCTCTTCAAAATCTGAAAATCTTCCAAGCTTTCCTTTGAAATCTGATCTCATTCAGCCCCTTGGAAATTTGCCTGTCGTGAATACTCTTTCAAGTTTTGAAGACAAATACATTTGCAATGTTTTTAAAAAACATTCTAGGACTGTGAAAATTAATCCTATATCTCCATTTAATCTTTGAAATTTGTCTTTAAACTAGTCTTTATCTCTTTTATTATTTATGCACTTTTGTCTTGCATTTTCTCTCTTTTATGCATATTCTTGCCAAGAACTCACCAGATTTTGCCACTTGTCATGTGCTGGTTCACTCTCAAGTCTACCAAGCTTCACTTGCAGATTCAGAGACTGCCTTTATCTCCATATCTCTAAATGAGTATCTTGACCTTAGGTTCATCTGGAGAATAGGACATTGCCTTTATCTCTAGATCTCTGAATCATTTTCTTGACCTTGTGTTATCTGGAGACTTGGAAACAAGCTCTATCTCTAAATCTCTGAATGAACTCAACTTGAGCTCAACTTTAACCATGATTCGATCTAGAGATTAGGAGACAAGTCTCTCTCTAGATTTTTGAATACTTTCCTTGACCATGATTAGATCTGGAGACTTGGAGACAACCTTTGATCTCTGAATCTCTGAATAAACTCAACTTAGATCCATCTTTAACTCAGGTTGATCTGGAGATTGGGAGACAAGCTTACCTCTAGATCTCTGAATCATTTTCTTAACCCTGCGTTTATCTGGAGACTTGGAGACAAGCCTTTGATCTGTGAATCTCTAAATAAACTCAACTTGAGCTCATCCTTAACCCCGGGTTCATCTGGAGATTGGGAGAGTAGTCTATCTCTGAATCTCGGAATGATCATGCCAACCTTGGTTAGATCTCGAGATTAGGAGACAACCCTTGATCTTTATCTGATCCGACGGCTCACATGTAATATCGGAATGTTTTAGACTTAACCGCCAAAGTCTGGATATATGGCACGAGGCTTCTTAACTGTCATCTCCGAATCTCGGAATGTTAGCTTTGACTGCAGTTAAGTTTGAAGATCTGGCGACTAATCGCTACCTCTGAATCTTGGAGCACTGCTCGTCCGCCACGTGTCACCATCTCCTTTGCGCGCGGGTCCCACCAAAAACATATTTCCTTTGGAAGTCGCTTGCTTGGCATGCAAATCGAGGAACCTATTGCACGCGAGCGCCAAGAGCCTCCGTTCTTTACTTCAAACTAGAGTGCAAGCGCTTTTGCTTTTAATCATTTGAAAATTCGTTCACCCCACCAATGTGGGCTATATGGTTTTACAATTTTTAGAGTTTTACTTGTCTGTCCTGCCCAAAAAACATGTTTTATATGTCCTCTGGTGAGCGCAACATTCCATTGGCTAAGGGGCCCGCCAATGAGCCTCTTGTCTCTTTCTTCAAACCAATGTGCAAGCGTTTGCATATAAAAATTAACTAAAATCCTCAAACCCCATGCATGTGGGATAAAAATTTTACTGGTTTTAAAGTCTTTTTACCTTTTGGCACTTGCGAAGTCTTTGGTTTATTGCGCAAGCTTTGGTATGGCTTTTGTATCTACCAACACTCCTTATAACCCCGCGCAACACCTCCTCCCTTTGCTTGCGCAACAACTTCACCCTTTTCATGCTTACGCAGGGTTTTTTTCTCTTTAGTACCTGTGCTGGATTTGCATTGGTCTTTGCGCAGTACTCCAAGACTTGCGATTGGCACATTAGTTTTTGAACATCTTTGTTTGATGCGCTGGCCATTGCGCAGACATCTTTGCATTTGTTTGTGATTTTTTAATGTTTTATGTTCTACAAACCATGCGTAGTACCTCCATCCCTCCATGCAACACTTTCATTTACTTGCTTGGCATAGATTCCATTTGGCTTTACCTTGCGCGGGCACCTTTTAACATTCCCTGCGCAGGGTACTTTGCTTTGTTTTATGCATACTACACTCCGTTTTAATGCGCAACACTTGCTTGTATTCATGCGCAGACTCCACCTTGTATTGCGCTGACAACTTACTTGTACTCCTGCGCAGGCTGCCTTGATGCATTTTGCATTGGATGTTTTTTAAAGTTTTTGAATCCATGCTTTCATTAATAGAATGCCTAGACTCCCCTTCACACTTGCTATTGCATTTGCATGGAATGTTTTTAAAGTCTTCCTTTCACTTCAGACAACACCTTTATGTCTATATTGCGCATGCTCCATGAACTTCCATACCACTTGGCTTGAAGGTTTTAAAACATATTGAATGCGCTGGCTTTTGCATTAATACCTCCATGCCTTGCGCAATCTCCTTCTTTATACATTTGCAAACATTTCCTTTATTGCACAAGCCTTGCTCATTCACTGTGGTATTTATGTTTTAAAACTCTCATATGCTGGCCTCCAGCTTTTTAAACGCAAACATTTGGGAATGTTTTGTATTTGCAAGCCTCCACATTTTCTTACTGTGCAGGCTCCTGGCAATAACAATTGCCAAACTTGCATCTGTCTTAAGTGTCAAAACATATTCCATTTCATGGCTCATGCGCAACCGCTTACACTTTGAGAAATAATCTTGATCCATCGGGAATGCACCTAGATCAAACATAAATAGCCGAAGATTATTTAGGCTCACATATTCACATCCCTTTTGTAATGTATAAAACTTAGCAAGTAACCTCCATTTCCAATCTTGAAAACGGACCAAAGCACATCATGAGGTCTTGGCAACTAACAAACATATAGTTTGATATGCCTGTACAATCACCTTGTCAGACAACTTTAAATGACATTCCCTGAAGTGAGAGATTTTAATCTCCAAAGTCGACTGTTTATTACATGCTGCAAAGGCAATTGCAAACACCGTGGGAACTGGTTTTGGAAATGACCTTGAACAAATGACAAAACAATCCCTTAGCATCCACTCCGAATTTTGATAGAAGACTCACATACAAGGAGTATAGACCCGCCATTGGTATCCCAAGACAATCATCTGACATGAAACTACAATCCTCAGAAAGTGGCTGTTTTGCCAAATCAATTCTGCCCACACTGGAAATCTGCATAAATCACTTTTGGTTTTGACTTCACAAGACCATCAAAAGAGACCCTTACAGTCTAAAACTTTGAACATAGATTCACTCTCACACAAGCAATATGAAACTTCAATCAGCTCGCTTTGATGATCAACTGGTCAACCGGCATTATTCTGCAAAGTCAACACTTCAAAACTTTCTGTACTTAAACACAATAAAAATGCAGAAATTTGATTTTGAAACGGCTGGGCAAAGTGGTCAAATGGATTGACCATGATCTGAAACTCTTCCTAGAGGTACATTTGCATGTTTGCAATATGGGGGAACATTCAATTCCTCATGTCCTTGAACTGGGTGCAACCTGTAAGACCTCAAAGTAGGCTAGTTCATAATTCTGCAATTCAGACTCTGAGAAACAGAATAAATTGCAAACGGAATGGCTTTGGAAAACTTGTCAAATAAACTCACAGGGGTCTACAAATGGGCATGGAGGTTCAATTTCATGTCTACAACACCTAAGAAAAATCCTTATGTCATGCCTATCCATCCAGTCAAAGATATAAACCGCTAAAGTAGGTCACTTAGATAAAACTGGGAAATGTGCAAAATGCAGATTGGGTAAACACCTCCAAATGGCTATCTCCAAAACACATCAAAACTGAATTCTGAGGGTTGAAACCCATTATACTTGCTCTACGAAAGGTGCTAAACACACTCTCGAAGCACTTTCTCAATCCAAGCTCTGGGTCTCAATTTACATGCATTCGAAGTAGGCCCTTTCAAAAGCATTTTTCGGGTAGTTGCTTGTGCCTTAGAGAAAATTCTAAACTTAGCCACTCCAAAATTTATCCGGAATTGTAGAGCTCCAACAGTGGCTCTGATTGGGGACGCGTGCCCCATGCAGGCATGTAGAGAACTTAGAATCTCGTGGTATAGCAGACCATTCAGAAGAACAAATCAGACTTTTAAACTCTTCTTTCAAAAATTGGGATCCTAATTGGAAACTAAACACCACACTACTGAAAGCAAAGCAACTGTACAAACACAAACATTATTTACAAAAGGCCTGAAGCCCCAAAACTGAAATCAGTTTTTACCTCTATCAAACATTTGATTTTCATCTCCATAGATCAACGGTAAGCTGAAATTGTTAGTTTTTGCAGCATGATTAATAACACTGCCAAATATCCTCAACATATCATATAAAAAACAATCAGCATTTTCTCTGCCAATAATCAGCATTTTCTCTGTCATTAGGTGCTAAGAAACTTCCCATGTATTGTAAGCGCTGATCATTATGTGACACCAAAATATCACACCCTTCACTATCATTGACTTGCTGAAAAGAGGAATACTCCAACTCCTTCACATAGCTGGAATTAAATACATCTTTAAAACTAGTTTGCACTACAAGACAAGTCTCTTTTATAACAGCACTTCGCAAACTAGAATAGAACATCTCTAAACAAAAATTTGACTGCGCAAGATCGGAGACAGCTTGTTGATCACAACTCCTATCTGTTAATGTTTAGTAGATAGACCAGATTCTAGCTCTCATTATTCTAATTAGGAAAATTAAAATAATGAATTAATTAATTTAAATACATTTATTATTTTATTAAGGAGAAATAAATAATATTATCAATGGATGGACTAATTATTTATTTAATTGAGAGAATTAAATAAATAATCTTTTGTGAGATTAATTACTTAATTGCAAAGTTAAATAATTTATTTATTTAATTAGGAGAATTAAAACAATGAATTAATTATTTAATTGGAGAATTAAATAATAATATACTTAATTGTGAGATTGGATGAAGTAATTATTTAATTGGAGAATTAAATAACTTATTTATGGTAGTTATTTTAATTAGAGAACTAAAATAATTAAAATAATATAAATTGAATTAATTACGGCCTGGTCCCAAATTATGGCATCAATATTGTAATTTCAAGGTCGGCCTTGGAGGCCGACCTTGCATTGTAATTGTTTTACCTCATATATATATGAGAAAGTTCAAATGCAAGAGAAGATCAACATATACAAGGATACTTGCGATTTGATCTCAGCGACACTTTAGCGAAGAATATAATTCATGGTTGTATTTCAAGCAGCATCTACAAGACTGCGACTGCGACTGCGACTTTGTGAAGAAAACATGATTCAGTCATATGTATCTTCAGCAGCGAATTCAAAGGCTAGGGAACGAATACCACAAAGAAAGACATCAATACACATAAAGACAACGATCTGACTGAACAACAACCACATTGCAATATGGTGATCTGATTTGATACATAAGTAAATCACACATTGAAGAAGACTCCATACTGGACTTGCATCAGAGCTATGCTTGTAGAGATAAAGGTTTGATCTTTTCAACTATCTGGTGCTGCACTCTAATTGACAAATCAACATTGTACTGTGAGTTAATATTTCTAAATATTAATCTTTCATTTCTTATTGGGTTTTTCATCTCCACAAGGGAGGTTTTCCTAGGGTATTTTGGTGTCATGTGTTCTCTTTCTTTAATTCAGATCATTAATTAAGTTGAACTATTTAAATTATTATGCATGATCTACTTATTACTTGATCTAATTATTTGTTAATAATTATTAGCTGTCATTTTATTAGATATGATCTAAATTTAACACTATCACCATCTTGTAAAAAAGTATTGTCAATTAATGGTTCAACTACTAGTTGCAAATCTGAGAAAGCACATTCAGATTCATCCCTTTCTTCAACATCATGATGTACACAAGAATCCGTGACACTAAACTTGTCAAAATCTGAATGTATACCAACATATGAATCTTCATACTCATCATACTTGACATTGTCAAATTTCTCATATCCATATGCATTATCATCTTGCAAAGTATCCAACCCAAGTACAGGAAAAGAATCAACATTACATGTATCATATTTAACGCCCTCATCAATATCATCACTATCAAAGCATATATCCATTGGGCTTGGAATTCTAGAGTCATATTTAGATGCATACCTTTGAAAACCAGCAGCTAAGAGTTCTGAGATTTTCTCACTACTTAGTGGGCATTGGACTTCATGTTCACCTTCTTTGGCCTCTTGCTTGATGCTGCAAATATCTCCCCCATTGGAAACAAGGAGTGAGACCTCTTGGATCATATCATCTTCCACAAAGAAATCACTGCAACAACTTACATCCGCATTGTAATAATCATCTTGTTGTTCACACAATTCTTTAAACTGAAACAAGAAATCTGCATCATTATGCTGAGAAAAAGAAAAATCTACAGAGTCAAGGGAAACATTTCCAACTACATATTCATCTTCATCATCTTGCTGTTCATAGACTTCATTGTCAGCATTATAATCAGCATCACTAGCACAAGTAGACTCAACATCATCTACATAACTAGATTCATATTCAACATCCTCAGCATTTTCAGATTCTGATTTCTCAATCGAATCTATCCATTCTATGGTATGTTTAATTTTTTCCTCTCTAAAAGATGCAGACCAATTTACTGATTCAGGCAATCAAAGCTCTAGAAACAAATCAATCCATGCTAATTCTGGAAACTCAATGTTCGCTATAAGCCTATTAAGTGCATTACGAAACCTTTGATAAAACAAATATGCCGACTCTTTCCTCTTTTCTCCTACCCTTACTCTTAAAATCAATAGGGCTTTCTCTTGGATGCTTTGCCCTCTTAATGCAATATTTTTATTAAATTTCTCAATATATGCCTGATAAATTTCGGATATAGAAAATTTAACCTGATCCATTAAAGTTGGACTCTCCATTTGAACCATTCACTTAACAATACATTTTATTTTGTCATAAAAATTTCTATCCAATTTTATGCAAACTACAAATCAATTTTCCCCTTTTTCTTAGTGACTTATTCACCTATAAGAGACTTTTCTTTCTCATAAAAACAGAGGATTACCTGGACCAGAACTGCAACTATTGCTCTTTTTGCTTCTTGATTGGAAACATGACAGATCTAGAGCCATTTAGAAACTACTTTCAATTCTGGGTTGGTTCCAATCAGCAAAGTTGCAAATCTTCTTTATACTTCGTTGCAATGAAAATATTTCCAGGTTGTTCTTACACATAAATCTGAAAGAAATTTCATATTCTATTTCTTGACTCTCTCTTACAATCAAATTCCGGTGTTGATTTAGCCAAGCAAGGAAACAATCATCTTAAACTTGCTGATCTTAAACTTCACATAACAACTGATGATCAATGATTTTACACTGGGACAAAACAACCAGGATTCTCCAAGTTTAACAGAGTCGCCACCCACAACAATTATGGGAAAGTTTAACAATAATTTCTAGGTTTTAATAAAACAAAAGTCATAACACATCCCCAGCAGAGTCGCCATTTTGTTAGCGTTTTTTCATGCAGAATCTATATTAAGCATCAATGCTCGACTCTATGACTCCCAACTCATGATTCTTGCAAGTAAAATGACTAATTGATGAGGATTTGATCCTCCTTCGAGCTCCGCAGACTCAGGCGGGTGTACCTTTCATGAGACTCACTGCTTCACAACGTATCTTTCAGTGGATTAATGATTTTCATCCTTCTTCTCTTCGAGCTCAGAGGCTCAGGCAGGCTAACCTAATGGATTCAGTTCTTTAATGAATCAACAATAATGTCTGTATTCTTCAATAAAAGTCCTAGACATCCATGCTCTTAAGCAGAAAATAAAAGATTGTTCAATGTTTTGATGGATTGATGATGATCACTGCTAGACTAGTAGAGATCAGTGCCTTATTCATTGGGCAAAGAGTCAAAAGAAGATATATCCATAGAAATTTATTAATAATAACACACCAAGAACCCAGGTGAAATGCCTTGCAAGTCACCCTCTCATTCCCATACCTGTGTATCAAATTCTTATGAAAGTCTGGAACTACTCTTAAGACTTATTCTTTCCTTGAAAGAAACTTAAAAACAATCTCACAGCTACCTTATAACCAGTGTATTTAAAATGCCTTATAGATTTAATACACCAGAATTCAAAGACAAGCACATGAACACATCACAGATATGCAAATGGAATTCTTACTGTATTCTCATTAAAATCCCTCTGTTTCAATACATCATAATGACAAAAGCTTTTGAAAATAGACTCAGAATCGGAAAATTGCCCAGCAGCATTAATTTCACCATCCTTGTAACAATGGAGAAGAAAGAACATATAGAGAAAGGGAAAACCAAAATCAACCCTAACTGACACCTTTCTGTTTGCAAGAAACTTCTGCAAATATCTTCTTTCCTCCAAAAATCTGATTTGATTTCCCTCCTTTGAAATGCCTTTGAACTGCAATCATTCTGCCTAACAAACTTGATTCCACTTGCCTCTTCAAAATCTGAAAATCTTCCAAGCTTGCCTTTGAAATCTGATCTCATTCTGCCCCTTGGAAATTCGCCTGTTGTGAATTCTCTTTCAAGTTTTGAAGACATACATTTGCAATGTTTTTAAAAAACATTATAAGACTGTGCAAATTTAATCCTATATCTCCATTTAATCTTTGAAATTTGTCTTTAAACTATAGTCTTTTATCTCTTTTATTATTTATGCACTTTTGTCTTGCATTTTCTCTCTTTTATGCATATTCTTGCCAAGAACTCACCAGATTTTGCCACTTGTCGTGTGCTGGTTCGGTCTGAAGTCTACTTGGGTTCACTTGGAGATTCAGAGATTGCCTTTATCTCCTAATCTCTAAATGAGTTTGTTGACCTTAGGTTCATCTGGAGATTAGGAGATTGCCTTTATCTCTAGGTCTCTGAATCATTTTCTTGCCCTTGGGTTTATCTGGAGACTTGGAGACAAGCTCTATCTCTAGATCTCTGAATGAACTCAACTTGAACTCAACTTTAACCATGATTCGATCTGAAGATTAGGAGACAAGTCTATCTCTAGATCTGTGAATACTTTCCTTGACCCTGATTAGATCTGGAGACTTGGAGACAGCCTTTGATCTTTGAATCTCTGAATAAACTCGTCTTAAACCCATCTTTAACTCAGGTTGATCTGGAGATTGGGAGACAAGCTTACCTCTAGATCTCTGAATCATTTTCTTAACCCTGGGTTTATCTGGAGACTTGGAGACAAGCCTTTGATCTGTGAATCTCTGAATAAACTCAACTTGAGCTCATCCTTAACCCCGGGTTCATCTGGAGATTGGGAGACTAGTCTATCTCTAAATCTCAGAATGATCCTGCTAACCCTGGTACCTCCACCCCTCCACGCAACACTTTCATTTACTTGCTTGGCGTAGATTCCATTTGGCTTTACCTTGTGAAGGCACCTTTTAACATTTCCTGCGCAGGTTACTTTGGTTTGTTTTATGCATACTCCACTCCATCTTAATGCGCAACACCTGCTTGTATTCATGTGCAGACTCCACCTTGTATTGTGCAGATATCTTTCTTGTACTTCTGTGTAGGCTGCCTTGATGCATTTTTCATTCCATGTTCTTTAAAGTTTTTGAATCCATGCTTTCATTAACAGAGTGCGTAGACTCCCCTTCACACTTGCTATTGCATTTGCATGGAATGTTTTAAAAGTCTTCCTTTCACTACACGCAACACCGTTGTCTATATTGCGCATGCTCCATGAACTTCCATACCACTTGGCTTGAAGGTTTTAATACATATTGAATGCGCTGGCTTTTGCTTTAATACCTCCATGCCTTGCGCAATCTCCTTTATACATTTGCAGACATTTCCTTTATTGCGCAGGCCTTGCTCATCCACTTTGGTATGAATGTTTTAAAACTTTCATATGCTGGCCTCCAACTTTTTAAACGCAGACATTTGGGGATGTTTTGTATTTGCAAGCTTCCATATTTTCATACTGCGCAAGCTCTTGGCAATAACAACTGCCAAGCTTGCATCTGTCTGAAGTGTCAAAACATATTCCATTCCATGGCTCACACGCAACCCCTTACACTCTGAGAAATAATCTTGATTCATCGGGAATGAACCTAGATCAAACATAAATAGCCGAGGATTATTTAGGCTCACATATTCTCCTCCCTTTTGTAATGTATAAAACTTAGCAAGTAGCCACCACTTCCACTCTTGAAAACGGACGAAAGCACATCATGCGGTTTTGGCAACTGACAAACATATAGTTTGATATGCCTGTACAATCTCATTGTTAGACAACTTTAAATGACATTCCCTGAAGTGAGAGATTTTAATCTCCAAAGTCGACTATTTATTACATGCTACAAAGGCAATTCCAAACATCGTGGGAATTGGTTTTGGAAATGACCTTGAACAAATGACAAAACAATCCCTGAGCATCCACTCCTTATTATGATAGAAGACTCACATACAAGGAGTATAGACCCGCCATCGGTATCCCAAGACAATCATCTGACGTAAAACTACAATCCTCTGAAAGTGGTTGTTCTGCCAAATCAATTCTGCCCACACTGGGAATCTGCATAAATCACTTTTGGTTTTGACTTCACAAGCCTATCAAAAGAGACCTTTACAGTCTGAAACCTCTAACATAGATTCACTATCACACAAGGAATATGAAACTTCAATCAACTCGCTTTGATGATCAACTGGTCAACCGACATTAATCTGCAAAGTCAACACTTCAAAATTTTATGGACTTAAACACAGTAAAAATGCAGAAATCTGATTTGGAAATGGCTGGGCAAAGTGGTCAAATGGATTGACCATGATCTGAAACTCTTCCTGGATGTACATTTCCATGTTTGCAATATGGGGGAACATTCAATTCCTCATGTCCTTGAACTGAGTGCAACTTGTAAGACCTCAAAGTAGGCTACTTCATAATTCTGCAATTCAGACTCTGAGAAACAAAATAAATTGCAAACGGAATGGCTTTGGAAAACTTGTCAAATAAACTTAGAGGGGTTTGCAAATGGGCATGGAGGTTGAATTTCATGTCTACAACACCTAGGAACAACCCTCATGTCATGCACATCCATCTGGTCAGAAATATAAACCGCCAAAGCAGGTCACTTAAATAAAACCGGGAAATGTGCAAAATGCAGATTGGGTAAACACCTCCAAATGGCTATCTCCAAAACACATCAGAACTGAATTCCGAGGGTTGAAACCCATTATACTTGCTCTATGAAAGGTGATAAACACACTCTCCAAGCACTTTCTCAATCCAAGCTCCGGGTCTCAATTTACATGCATTCAAAGTAGGCCCTTTCAAAAGCATTTTTGGGTTAGTGACTTGTGCATTAGAGAAAATTCTAAACTTAGTCACTCCAAAATTTATGCGGAATTTTAGAGCTCCAACAGTGGCTATGATTGGGGACGCGTGCCCCATGCAGGCATGCAGAGAACTTAGAATCTTGTGGTATAGCAGACCATTCAAAAGATCAAATCAGACTTTTTATCTCTTCTCCTTTCAAAAACTGGGATCCTTATTGAAAACTAAACACTACACAACTGGAACTAAAGCAACTGTACAAACACAAACATTATTTACAAAAGGCCTGAAGCCCCAAAACTGAAATCAGTTTTTACCTCTGTCAAACATCTGATTTCATCTCCAGAGATCAATGGTAAGCTGAAATTGTTACTTCCTGCAGCATGATTAAAAATACTGCCAAATATCCTCAGCATATCATATAAAAAATAATCTGCATTTTCTCTGTCATTAGGTGCTATGAAACTTTCCATGTATTGTAAGCGGTGATCATTATGTGACACCAAAATATCACACCCTTCACTATCATTGAGTTGTTGAAAAGAGGAATACTCCAACTCCTTCACATAGCTGGTATTAAATACATCTTGAAGACTGTATTAAGTGGCCTTTGCTATTTTCATTTATAACATTTTGGTTTAGAATATAGTGAGGCACGCATAATAGCTAAGTTGGTATTAATATTAAGAACTGATAGGATATTAATATTCAATATTATTATTGATTATCATACATAGTATTAAATTTATTAATAATTAATATTAAGAATCTTTATTCATATAATATTATACTATTAATATTAAAGGTTGATTATATTATTCATTTATTATATTATTTTTCATTCATTAATATATAATATTATATTATATCATTATATACAATATTATATTATATCATTAATACATTATATTATATCAATTAATATATTAAACTCTTTCATTCTTAGATTAATAATATAGTTAATTAAACAATACATTATATTTAAGTTATTTCTTTGGATTGCTGTACCAGTCAAAGAGGTATATGCTACATATCATAAGACTTAAGACTGATATGTCCATGAACATGAATTATAAACCCTTGAAAGGAATTCATCCATTTTATTGATGGTGGTACCATATTTGGGGGAATAAAATGAAAGGGATGCACAAGTCTGTCCCACCCAATCGATAGAGATAAGTTTTGGTAAACAAGTAGGTGTGGGTTTTAAGGTTGGAAGAGCTTAAACAGCCAACATTGACTGTTTAGGTGGGAAGACAGCCCCACTTAAAGCACATGGCAGCTCTTTAATTTCAGCTGATAAGAACTATTTGAAGCATTCCTTTGTTTGTACAGGAAAGAGTTGCTTGAGTTTGTTCAGTCACAAGAAATAGCAGTTATATGGGACAGTAAATAACTAGTCAGTGATAGCAGTGATATGTGAAAGATATTAAAATGCTGTGAAATTGTGCAAAAATGTCACAAGAAGCCATTGTGATTAAATGTTTCATTTGAATGAATGCGAGTGAATAAAGAAACTTTTTTCATTTAGACCCAACCTCAAGCTTCTGTGTCTTGACTTAAGTCCACCCAGATAAACTTATGGAGATGAGCACCCATGGAGCAGCATCACCTACCCTTCCTACTGGTGCTCTTAGAACAACATCTGACAGCACTGATCTTGCAGGTTACTGCTTAACTCGGTTGGTGCAACCTTGGTCATCATGCAATCCATGGTACCATCACAAGAAGGCACAGTGTGAACTCCTGCATCAGTTGGCCTCACACTTGTTGAAGTTTTCTTATAGACCAGCTTGTGATGATCTTACGCTTTCCTTCTGTATTTTACTCCTTCAATTGATGATGATCTTCTCACAAATTTGCGAATACTTTCCTTCTTTAATCTGCCTTTAAATTATATATATATATATATGATTTTTCTCTATCAATCGACACACACTTCTATTTTAAAGTCTGCATATATTTCTTACCAAATCTGCATATATCTTTACACATATTCAACACTTATTTCTCAACATGGACTGCATATATTCTTCAATACAGGTGTGGAGCACTCTTTATAATTATCTGCCCTATATCAGCTCTAAATCAGAAATATATCTTATTCAATGCCTGCTCTCTACTTGGTGTGTATCCCTATCTTATCTTCACACTTGCTCAACACATCCTTCTCTCAATCATTCCCAATCTCGGATCTGATTTGATATTTCCATTTATAACCCTCTCAAAATCAAGTGGATATATTGACTCTCTTTAAAGCACATACACTACACACATCACACTTTATTTTCAAATCTGACATAAAATAATGCTCAAATCTGCCATTTGTAAGCTCTACGTTGCCTTCATAAATCTTCTCTAGAGTGTTTGCAAAGTCTTTATTTGTCTAATTAAGAATGCGTTGTAGCTCTACGGTCTACCCATACAGAGTGTAATGTCTCCTTATGTTAAACTTAGGAAATAGGGACAAGGTAGACTTCTTTCCACAGTCTGTAATAACAGTTAAAATAATGATAATTGATGCTATTCAATGTAGGAATGATAGATTTGATACACATTTTGTATCACTTATAATATGATGATATAAGGATCAATATCGCTGCTATCTCTGATGCAACACTTAGATATATGTCAGATGATTTTGATATATATATCTGCACTTAGTGTAATGCAATCAATGTTAAGATTATCTCTGCTGTCTTTGATATGATCAATGATAATCATACAGGGATGATCTCTGATTTGCAAGGGTGGAGTTTACTCCGTTATTTGTGATATGACAGTGTAGACTATGCTGCAAATTACCTCTCAACTGCTTGTAGCCCTTTCTGATATACCGATATGAATATGCTGTTTGTTCTCTAAATCGCTTATAGCGATGATGACAATTTTCTGTTTCTAATTATGACTGTTAAAGTATGCAATGGTACTTGTTTTGGCCTAAGATGACCTTCAATCAATATATGAATGCTGGTCTGATATAGATAATTAAGTAGCGATCATATATGATCTTCAGAAATGGATGCTTACCTGATTTATGTTGTGCATTATAGCAATTCTAAGGTGCTGTGTTTGATATGTAACACTAGCAAATATGCATCCAAAAGCCAAAGGCTGTTTGCTCAATAAGAGCAAATCCACAATGGATGAAATAAGAATTAAGAAAATATGTGATGATGTTTGATACAATGGATTGGATCTCCCTTTTGTATCTTGCAAGATGGAAGGATTGCATTGTTTGAATGTCTAAGAGACATGCCTCTTCCTAATTGTGTTACTCCATAAGCAGATTGCATCTCTTGATTATATTAATTGCTTTATTACATACATTGTACCTTTCAAACTAATGATTATTTCTTATTTCTTAATCGCTGCCACCCTAATTACCGTTTGTAATTGCAGATATGTATACTATGCACATCGCAACATACTTAATGGTTATAAGTTACCTCTTGACTAATTGTTATTCATCAGATTCTTTACTTTATCTTAATCATCCTTATCGGTCGTTCTCATGCATCGATAATATGTCTTCTCCTTGATATGATCGATCCAAATAATGCATAGTGCCTTGTTGCAATCAAACACTTATTGACGATTGATCACTTGTATCGTCCTTTATGTGGTTTTCATATACGATTGATCTACTTAATGCTTGCTACTTGGTCATTTTTTATTATATGATTGGATGAAGCAATGTGAATCATCCTTTGCTGAATGACACATTATAACTAGCTGATCTAATCCTTCTTTCGTTACAATGATGCTCTTCGCTCTCGGTATGATAGTGATACCGATAAAGATTTTTCTGTGATATGACATTCATATCTTCGACATTCTTCCTTTATGTTTCCATTATGCTTGTTTGAGCATGTTGCTTGCTATCTTCACCCTCTAACCGTTGTATGAGGATTGTTGCAAAGATGGTATCAGTATGGATACTCTTCTTTTTTTATTGATGTGTTATGATGGTATATCCATATCTTAATTAAGGACCACATTACTTAATTGTTGTCTTGATGATAATTGACAAAGGATGTCATCTTATGAACATGACTGATTATTGATTTACTATTCATTATATGGATAGTATAATCATGATTTACATGTTGATAATGTGCTTGTCCCAGAAGATTGTCGTTCTTGATAACATGTGAGCTCGGTAGTGTTTGATGGAGATAATCGATATTTGTCACCTTGGATCTTGACTCATCTGAATATCGCATTCTCTAATGTGCTCCTTGATGCTAAATAGGAAAGTCATTTTATTGATAAGACTTCACGATATTCCCTGGTTCACTTGATGCTTATTGACTCTTTATGGAAAGAATATACAAAGTTACAAACTATCTGCTTGAAGTCTAACTTTCTATGTATGATTGCTAATCTCTATTTTCTAACTATCTTGAGGTGCTCAAGATCTACCACCCCTTGACCACATATGAGTTTCATTGCTATTTTATTACTAGGTTAAGGATTGGGACATAACAGAAAGCTTTCACAAATCTGTATGATATAATCTTCCTAATTCTTCATATTATCTTCTTATGGTGAATGATTTTTCTTTTGTTTTTTACTCTCACACACACTTCTTCTCCACACACCATAGTGGTTTTATATTTTCCGCGTACCCTTTCATAAAGTGTTGAACTCTTTCCAAAGATTCATTCTTTTTTAAGGGAGTCATGCCTTTGTTTAGTAAGTACTAATTATTCTTGGACTTATGAAATTTTATCACACCGTAGAGTCACATCTCCTCAGGAGTAAATTGCTATTCTTTGGTAATTACCTTTTTTAAACAAATCACCATCTTAGCAAATAGTTCTTACTTATAAACAAATACTTAATAAGGGAGCTGCTTCAATATTAACATCTCAATTATTGTATAATATATTTTAAATAAACCACTGTTAATATGATTCACTGCATTTCAACTTTTAATAAAATCGCTGCTTCCTACCAAATCATTATCTACTTTGGTCATTTTCTTTTTGTTATTTTTTGCTTTTGTCATTTTCTGTTATTGTCATTATCTGTTTTTGTCTTATTATTATTATTTCTTTGTCCCATATGTTATGTTGTCTTTTCCTTGCGAAAGTAATTAAGGCTTTATATCTTCCATTAATCAATGCCTTTGAAATGGCTATTAATAACTCCCTTTTATCTCATGATTTTAAGCATAATACTCATCTTAATTTATGCATAATATTAATTGTATTTTTGAACACTTCCTTTATTAAAATTGTTAATCTTCTTGCTGCCTTCTTGCCGAACATTTTTCCTGTGCTCCATGGGGATGCGTCCCGTATGCTGGTACCCCTGTTCCCATACCATGGAGAGTATGGGGACGCAGGGATGGTGTTTAGAAGTATCCCGCCCCTCCCGAATCTGTTCAGAATTTCAAAAATGTTTCTGGGACAACTCTGATAGTGGTCGGGTATGTAGGGGACACTAGAAGTCCCTGGGCCGACAATGGCTAATCAAGTTAGAGATTGGGACCTATGGCTGCTCTTTTATCAGCACTGGTTGTGGATAGTCTGTTGTATTAGTGCTGCTGTAGAAGCATTGTAAGGGGGGTTTATTTGGTTGTTGGATGTAGTTGTTTGGAATTTTGTATTTGAGCAGACATTTTTGCATCAGTGAAATATGTTGTTTGTTTAATGATATTGCTGATTGTCTTAGGTTAGTTGCTACAAACATTTTATATGTAGTCTGGCT
>MU224510.1:956927-969343 GCA_018584345.1 Thuja plicata
GGAATTTTGTATTTGAGCAGACATTTTTGCATCAGTGAAATATGTTGTTTGTTTAATGATATTGCTGATTGTCTTAGGTTAGTTGCTACAAACATTTTATATGTAGTCTGGCTGATAGCCTGGATTGCATACTGTCAGTTTGGGGGTGTTCTATAAAATAAGAAATTTGTAATTTTTGGGTTGGCATACTGTTAGTCGGGGGTGTCATCACTGGACTTCTTTTCTGTTTGTTTCAGATTATAAATATATCGGGAGAGTACCCTTACCCCTAACTTGAATTGGCAAAACAAAATAGATAGTTAAGAAGGTAGTGTATCTGTGGCTTCATTTATAGTTTTTATATATTTATTGTCAGGTTTAAATGATAGGTGAGGGAGTATGATATTTGGTTAGCAATAGGTACTATGTTAACCCTGCAAATTAGTTTTCACAGCCAGGGCAAATAATTATTGAGTTGGTGGTTGTTTGTTGGCCAAATATTGTTCTGTGGTAGCTAGGTATTGTTTATGAAGCTTATGTAAGATTATTATTTGAGACCACAGTTACAAGCTATGTGCTAGAATACTATGGTGGCTTTACTGTTCACGTAGGAATTTGACAGTTCAAGTGCCATATTTTATCAAGGCTTATGACTTGATGTTTAATGCGATGTACTTTTGGAGCTCAATTCTTGAGTATTTGGTTCATTTATCTGTTTTGTTTCTAGACATCTCCTATTAGCGAAAGATGTAACACTGAAATATATGGTGGTTGACAGATATTATTTCTATGTTTGATAGAAAATATATTTGTATACATATGGATAAAGTTTGGTACCTAGGCTCCTCAGCAGACATTCCAGTTAGTAGTTACCTGCTTCCTAGTAACCCCATTTCTATTGCTACGGTTAAAGAGGATAGTAAAAGTATTGAACTTTTGAATGGCAATTTTTTAAAGTAATCGTTCTCTTGAATTTTAAAGTGGTACTGATATAACTTACATGGGAGTATCTTTGGCTCTTTTGTATATATTTCTGTACCTAAATATAAACTGTTTGATGATGATCTATGGATTTCATGTTTGTGTTTCGCAAAAATAAAATTTGGATGAAGTTTGAGAAGGGGACAAATTAGGAAAAAAAGAGGGATTGAATCCGTCTTATATAATTTTGATTTAAAAATATAAATAGTACATGCATAGTATTATCAAATAATTTAACATTGCTAAATAGATTTAGGTTTGGCTATGCAAAAACATATAAATTTATAAATATAGATATATTTATAGTCTAAAATTAGAAATTAATTTAGAATAATATATATGTAGCATGTATTATATATAGTTCACGAAAACACCATAGAAATAAAATTCATTTATATTTATAATAAATTAAATAATATGTTTTTTTGATCGGTAAGGCGCAGCCACCTAGGGGCTGCGGAGGATCACATCACTAGTTCAGACCCATGAGCACATTAACCCAGCAAAGACACAAGGCTTGTGAGCACAATAATCTAGTAGGGTTTGAACCTTGGTTGTTGTGACACCAACAAAGTGACTTGACCATGACATTGCGTCCCATAGGATAAATAATATTAAATTTTTAACATAAAGAATATTATATTAATAAATTACAAATAGTAAAATTATAATTGTTATTAAATAGTAAATATCAAAATATTAAAGTTTAGTTTTAATGAATTCCTTAGATGTCGGCTGGAAAGAAGGAATGACAAACTCCAGTTTGTGATATTGCTATCAAGATTCAGCTATGTAGGTTTTTAGTCAAACTCATTGACGCATATTTCATGAGTAGTAGTTTACAAGACCCCATCTCTCATGAGAATGAATGGAACACTTAGCACTCGTTGGATCTTGGTGATTCTCACAGACGTGAAGCGTTGAGAGTTCTCAGGAGGTCACACATCCTAGTAATACTCTAGCTCAAGTGCGCTTAACCACAAAGTTTACTCCAAGGTTAAGCCCACTTTGTTTGCAACCCCATTCGCAAAATCTTCAGCAACTATTGTGCCTTATGAACCATTCATTATAAAGTAAGCTCATCAATTAATAAGTAGGGGATATTTTCCATAGCAGGTCAAATTGCGATATTGTTATCAGGATTTAATTGTGTAGTTTTTCGAGTCAAAATCATTGACCCATGTTTCATGAGTAGTGGTTCACAAGAACCCGTCTCTCATGAGAATGAATGAAACGCTTTGCACCCATTGCATCTAGGTAATGCTCACAAAGGTGAAGCATCACGACTTCCCAAGAGGTCACCCATCCTAGTACTACAACTCAAGTCCACTTAATCACAAAGTTTCCTCCAAGGTTAAGCCCACCTTGCTTGGAACCATTCATTATAAAGCCCCTTAAGCTCGTCAATTGATAAGTAGGAGATATTTTCAAAAATAAGTCAAATTGTGATATTGCTATCAGGTTTCAACTATGTAGTTTTTGAGTCAAACTCATTGACCCATGTTTCATGAGTGGTGGTTTACAAGAACCCATCTCTCATGAGAATGAATGGAACACTTGGCACTCATTGCATCTACGTGATGCTCATAGAGGTGAAGCACCGAGACTTCCCGGGAGGTCACCCATCCTAGTACTACTCCAGCTCGAGTGCGCTTAACCTCAAAGTTTCCTCCAAGGTTAAGCCCACTTTGCTTGAAACCCAATTTGCAAAACCTTTTGCAAGTGTTGTGCCTTATGAACCATTCATTATAAAGCCCCTTAAGCTCATCAATTGATAAGTAGGAGATATTTTCCACAACTAGTCAAATTGTGATTTTGCTATCAGGACTCAAGAGTGTAGTATTTGAGTCAAAACCCATGTTTGATGAGTTGTGGTTCACAAGAACCCATCTCGCATGGGAATGAATGGAGCACTTAGCAGTCATTATATCTAGGTGATGCTCACAGAGGTGAAGCACTAAGACTTCTTGGGAGGTCTCCCATCCTAGTACTACTCTAGCTCAAGTATGCTTGTGAACAACTACTCATGAAACATGGGTCAATGAGTTTGACTCAAAAACTGTATAGTTGAATCCTAATAACAATATTACAATTCGACTTGCTATGGAAAATATTTCCTACTTATCAATTGATGAGCTTAAGGGGCTTTATAATGAATGTTTTGTAAGGCATTTTACTTGCGGAAGGTTTTGCAAATGGGGCTGCATGCAAAGTGGGCTTAACCTTGGAGGTAATTCTGTGGTTAAGCGCGCTTGAGCTGGAGTAGTACTGGGATGGTTGGTCTCCTAGGAAGTCCCGGTGCTTCACTTGTTAGAGAATCACCTAGATGCAATGAGTTCTAAGTGTTCCATTCATCTCATGAGAGATGGGTTCTTGTGATCCACTACTCATGAAACATGGGTCAATGAGTTTGACTCAAGAACTACATAGTTGAATCCTGATAGCAATATCAGGATTTGACTTGCTGTGCAAAATATCTCCTACTTATCAAACTCGAGTTTCTCGTTTGGTCTAGTTTCAACAAGAGGACTTTGTTATAGAGACTCAAATGATGGGAGGAAACCTTCACTTGGACAATCTGTTGGATGATGCTATCAGTTTGTTCGGGAATGACACACAATTTGTAGGACCTTTATCAAAAATTTCAAAAGCATTTGCGAAGGGTTTGAGAAAGGATTGCGATTTATTTATTTTGGTGCTTTCGGGATGCATAAAATGTTAAAAATTGTCCAAAATGCAATGTAAGACTTGTAATAAAAACCCTTGTGAACTAATCTTGTAAAAAGAAAAAAATCCTAAACACTGATTTTTAAAATTATTTATATAAGAAGCTATTCCTTTTATCCTAATGCATTATAGGCGAATTTCCTTTTATTTTTAATAGTCAATTGATGTTTGCTGAATTTTGAACCTTATGGTTGAAATTTGGCGAACATCGTGACTTAGTGCATATGTATGTGTGTGTGTGCATGCGTGCTTGCTTTTTTCCTTAGAGAGTATTAAATAGTAGTGTTTTCTTCTTGTTCTATTCAATTTAAGAAAAGAAAAAGTTAGAACTTGGAGGTGCACATCTAGGTCTTTTATATGTCATCATATTTTTCTTTTTGAAACTTTTAGCATGTGATGCACTTATTTCTTTCATATCATGATCCTTGTAAGTTTGTTGAATTTTGAGCTGTCATTGAACCTTGAAAGATCTTTTTTGTGAGATAGAGAGATGGGCCTCCATTTTGGCATGTCTATAATGCAATTTCACATGTTTTGATTGTTATGCATTTCGGCATGTCTGGAATGCGTTTTCATATGTTTTGATTGTTATGCATTTTGTTAAGCAACATGAAGGGGGTTACTGTGTACATTAATTATTTTTTACATATGGGTTTTGATTTTTATGCAGTGGACAAGAGAGTTCAAGCTCCCACATGCTATTTGGGCTGCTGGGCGAGGATTGGTGGCTTATCTTCTTCCTAACTTCCATTCAGTAGATCTATTATGGCTTGACCCAACTTCTTGGAAGGTATGCTTCGTGATATTCAGATATCAGAATTAAATAAGAAATTCAAAGGAATACGTTTTAAAGTAAGATTAGGCTATATATTCTTGGTTAGACATATTGACATGTTCATGATTTTTTTCTGTTATTAAATCCTTAAAATTTGTTCTTATATAATCTGAGAGTGACAAAGGTTATTAGTTTTACATAATAGTACTTTTTTCAAGGTATGAGTGCAATGTATCTTTCACTGCTACATATTTTGATATATTGTATTATTAATTTAAATGAAAAGTGAAAGATGAAGAATATATTTATTTTGCAGTGTTTGACTGGTTGCTGGGTTTATCAAAATTGTAATCAACATTTTCTTTGTTTAATGTTTGGTATTTTGATCTATACTCTTTGATATTTGGTAGAGGTACAAAAACCCATTTTTAAATGTGACAGTCTTTGAACTCGTGAGTGTACTTGTAAACCTATCATGAGAGAACCATAGAGTATTAGTTTTGCTTTGATACATTTCATATCAATTTGTTAATTTTCCATCATATCGATTTGTGCTTGTTTATGTTCGTTCGAACCTTTCATTAAACCAGTGCGTTTGAAACTATAGGCAGGGCTGTGCATGGTCATAAAGAGGTCGAATGCCAGTTCAAGTTAATTGGAATTTTTTGTTTTGTTTTAAATGTCAACATTAGGCGATGAGAAATAAATATCAAACATGGTAACAAGCCTAAGCTGGATGGAAGAGGGATATTTTTTAATTTGTACATGAAAAAAATAAAAGTTCCTATCAATGTTATGTTCTAAGTTGCTAGTCTTGGTATGGGGATGGGTACAAGTTTGAGTATGTTGGTACACCAGCTTTTTCCTTGGGTATGAATATAGGTTCATATATATACACATTAATATATGCAAAAGAATTTAAAAATAGTAATGCTCATAATTGCCAATAAATGTAATATTTAAATACCTCATAATTTGCCAAAAGGAAATATTCATAAATTCACAATAGGATAATTAAATTAGTTGTCAAATGTCACAACAATCTATATTCCATTGTTTTATTACCACTCTTCATTGTGAGCATCAAATTCAAAATATAATTTAGTTTCATTTGAACCACAATCAGCTACAATGGCACTACTTCTAGCCATCGGCAAGTTTTGCAACTAAATGTCTAGGTCAGAACACATAGGAGTTAGATTCCAATTCCGTGTTTCCCCCTCATTGTAATTAGGTCTCTTGTGTGACAAGAGATGCAAGTTGGAGTGCACAAGGATCCAATTCTCTACTTTTTTGTACCCACTTTGTTGTGCTTAACTAAGTGGATAAAGGAATATGTACTCCATTTTTGCTTAGTTGAAGAACTTTCAACTTGTTGAATTTGCATACAACACATGCAATTGCAAAACATAAATTATAAACTCTAATATTTAACAACAAATGGGAGATAGAAAATTAAAAAATAAAAAGATTCATAGTTGTGATAGAATTTTTATTGTGAGAGGCTACAAGTAAATAGAGCCTTAGCCATGTATATATCACCATTCATGAACATCTTTTTTGTAATTGTCTTGAAGAATGCAAACATCATGATTCTTTGAAGATATGAGATTGCCAAACTGACTCAAGACAGCACATTGATTATCTTCGTCTAAGAATATTCTTTTAAATGTAGTTTTGTGGCCACTAGCAATCTCATCATCCCTTCGTAGTTCTGTCCTCCTTAGCAAATGAAGTACATTTTAACTATAATATTCTGGGGACAAAGCAAATGTTAGAGATGCAAGGGCACGACCATCTTGTTCGAATGGTCAACAATTATCTTTGCACCCTTTCACAAAATGTTTGTGTGGGGTCATACTCCTTGGTTCCTATTATTGTCTTTATTTTTTCAACCATGGAGTCCATGCCATCATAGATTTCACCCAAACATGGGCAATTTGTGTAACAAAATACTACACAGGTCTACCACCTCTCATTATCTAGGATCAATGTATTGATATTTTGGGCTCTCTTTGTGTTTGATTGCCTCCATGTATGTCAAAGAGTGTTGATGACCATAATGCTCAAGACATTTTGTATCCTCATAAGTAATCATAATATGATTATGTGTGATACTAATAGAATTTTGAAAAATTAGCATCATGTGAATATGAAACAAATTGAAATATTAAAAGGTAGATGAACATTCACTTTTAAAAATAAGAAATTATATTAAAAAAAATAAATTAAATTACTCTCAACAATTCCGAGTTGGGGAAGTTCGTGAAGGTGGCTTGTTACAAATGATGATTTGTTACAAACATTTGAATCTCCTTGTCTTGTGTGTAGAATTTTTTGGTTCACTTGATCTCTTAGCCTATCTTTTTTAATATCAAGTTGAGTGAGTGTACAACACATCTTCAAAAAATATGCCCATATGTACCTTGTACCATTAAATTAATTGCCCTCATATTTTTATTGTTGTCCATTATGACTTGAACAATGCTTTTGGGGCCCACTATCTCAATGTACTATATGAAAATATTGACAATAAAAGGTGCATCCTTCACTTGCACCCACTATCTCAATGTACTATATGAAAATATTGACAATAAAAGGTGCATCCTTCACTTGCACCTTACAGTCTATTGCCTCTAGAAGCATCATCTCTTAGGGGATATGTCAATGGCTTTGATTAGCTGTTTAGTTTTCTAATCTTTCCATACATAAAAAATGTTGGACACACCTGTCGTGGGACTTGTGTCCTTGATTGTGCTCAATGATTCCTCAACAAAAGTTTTCTACCTAGTTAATAATATAGTGCACACCTTTTCATATCGAATGCAAATGTAATCAATAGATGGATTGGTATTCTTGTCCTATGCTACCAATGTGGTGATTTAACAATGTTGAAAGTAAGTCCATTGCCACAAATGCAATGAGCAATGCTCTTTCTTGAAGACCTTTCCTAGTGGGCCTTCTTTTATGGAGAAGAAAAGGATATTCCTTTCTTGGCATGATGAGAGCATGGAAGAATGTGGGCCAATCATATGCAATAGGCCAATAGGAGTGTTTTACAATCCTTTTTGGAAAGAGTATGTGTTTTGTCCTTGGATATTCTACTTACCATGTCAACATCTTGTTGTTCTTCAATACATTCCATTATCTGTTGCCTTGAAAACCTTTTTTATTTTGCTATTTGAAAATTCTCATTCCTAGGACAATAATAGTGTACATGTGAGGTTTCAGTTGACCATATGAGCTCATATATTCATTCCCTTATTGGTTTCAATGCCCATGATAGGCCCCATTGCTAGGAAGTTGGTTAGTCATGTATGCATCCAAAAGGTGATATTGCATGAAATTTCAACAACTCTCTACAAATGGGGTGATTGAAGTAGAGCTACTAGCCATTTTGTATGAACATTAGAAAATTCCTAGAAATTTTTGACAACTCCAATACAATTCATTATTGTGCAATGATAAATCATACTTATTCGTAAGATTCACATCTCTTATATTATTGGAGATCTCCTATAACCATTTGTAACAAACATTCACAAATAAGAAAACTCTTAAGAAATCTAAACAAACTAATAAACATAACCATGTGAAAAATGTAATATTCCTTACATACCCCATGTTGCATCATTCTCCATTTGGTGATAGTTGGACTAATAATACCAGATGATTGTGTTTGGTAGTTAATGAAAAATGTAAGGTATGAGGAGGGACATACACATATACTCATGACAAGGAATAGTGGAACTAGCCTCATTAGGCTTCTTTAGTAGGATTGACCATACTTGAATTTTATTTGAGAATAAGGACAGACACTTCTATCCATGGAACCAATGATAGAGACTAATACTTCTATCCATGTTCACATGACAAATTTTGATAGGGATTAACAATAATGGAACTAGCCTAACTAGGCTTCTTTAGTAAGTTGATCTAGTAGACTTTTATCGAAGAATAGGGACACATTTGTTCAAAACAATTATGTTTGGGACAAACACATCCAATCGTAATTACTAACTTTTGTGATGGACAAATTACTCTTGCTTAGCAAATGTGATTTTGGACAAACACGTCTAATCAAAAACAAAAAGTTTGTGGACCTAATCCTTGATGTCATTTATGAAGGAACCATTATGGATCGTTGCCATTTGATAAAAAATGTTATTAGATGGTTATTCCTACCACCTAGGAATTTATCTTGACTTTATTTATATCAAGAAAACAATCTTGGGTACTGAAACAATAATCAAGGATTCGAGAAGAGATCATGGAATATGAAACCTAATAATGGAGGTGTGCCTTTGCCATTGAATAATCTACTAGCTTGTAAAGGCAAACTTATGGATAAAGTTTTCTTAGCAAAAGCAACCCTATCAAAATGGTGTAGATTGTATGAAACTGATCAACATTTTGAATTACAATGTCGTGAATTACTCTTTGAGGGTTGAGTGTAATATCCCTTTTTAGCAGAAGTTGTATTAGTTTGTTATTAGCCTATTTCTCCATGGTCCTCTAAGCTAACCAGGATATTTACGGGACTTTGAGGCCATTTGGCCTAGGCAGTATTAGTTGTAGGTTGGTCTGAGGTGTCTGGATGTAGTTTTTGGCATACTTACTATTTATAGTAATTCATTTTGGACATGGTCGAGATCTTCAGTGATGATGCCATGTCAACGATAAATGTTTAATATCGACAGAAAAGTTATATTATCATTCATATAATTTATTTATGCATTAATAATGTTAATTTATAAAGTTAGATATAAATATTTAAGTTTAACTTTATTAATATAAGACTATAGTTATGTGGAAAATATTTAAAGTCCCTTTATTTAATAACACATTGATGATATACAATATTTGGGAACTTAAGATTAAAGGAAAAAGCATCGTGGAAAAAGAGGAATTGCGATAAAATCGGGGGAAAAAGCAATCACAAGAAAATAGGGGGAAAACAAATCCCGAAAAAATAGGGAAAGACAAAAAGTGATTTTGTTTATCCCACATCGGCAAGGCGAATGAGTGAATTTTCTTGAGAACATTATAAAAGAGATTGAAGAGCTCTTTTGTAGCATTCTTGGTTGAATATTGTTATTGCTTATGCTTTGGTTCTTGAAGGAGATTGTCCTTTTTGCTGGTTTGGGAGGACAAGAACCCTTTTAGGTGATAATCTCCACGTTGTTGAGAAATACAATCTGGAGGATTGGGAGTGGCTTCAGTACAAGAGTCACATTGGAGCTTATTGGGAGTAATTACTTCAATCTTCAACAGTGAATATTGTAGATCTGATTTATAGCAGCAGTTGTTCACATGGTGGTTCGTCCGATGGCTTCTTTTGTTCTAGGTTGCTGTATCACCGGCTATATTTGTGATTGCCATTATCAATTGTGGCAAGGTTTGTCACCTTGACATGGATCATTGTTTGCAACACCTATTTGACTATGTTACTTTCAGACTGTTACCTTAGTGGAGTACTGACAGCTTCATTTGAGGCCTTCCTTTCCTCTTCCATTGTCCGTTCCATTGAACTTTGGCTTCTCAGAGTCTTTCTTTCTCTATACAGGGAGACAAATATATTGCCTTCTTTGTTTGTAGTCTTGTGGTTGCCAGTACTTCATTTGGCTCCTCCACTACTAGCATCTTCACTCCTTTTTGCTTCTGGAAGTCGACGTCTTCATGGTTTCCATCTCTACACAATTTGCATAGCAAACTCCCATTAGTTTGGCTGCTTTCATATTCTCGGGTGAAGTGACTCCATTTGTTGCACTGTTGGCACTAGATCATGGGTCTATCCTTCACATCATGTTGGATTTTGCTTCCCAGCGCATTGTTTTTACTGCTGTTATTCCTTGGTTGATTTTTATGATACCCTTTGGGTGAGGCATTAGAGTTTGTAGATGGTTTTGGTGGTGTGGTTGGCGCGGTAACTTGTTCCCCTTACCACATTATCTATGCATTGGTGGTTAGTCTCCCGAAAACCTTTGCAAGTAAAGCATAAACCTTGTCTTCTCATTTCATTCCTGCCCATTATGGGAGTTCCTTTTGACTTGATCATTGAGTTTGGAAGTAGAACCAGCTTCATAATCTAATTTAGTAGCTCTTCCATACCTGCTCACACTGTGCCCATGACTGAAAGTTTTCCCTTTAGATGAAATTTCCTCTTTATACACCCTCTTAATGTAATTTGCCAACCCGATCCTGTTAGGCCTCAAGATAACAACAATGTTCAGAAATTTACGTAGAGAGTACTGTGCTTTAAAAGCTTCTGACATATTCTACTAGCCGTCAAGGAGTCGAGGAGCTTCCTTTTCACATCTTTCCCTCATCTTGATGACATCCTGTTCAATTTCTTCCTTGGATTTCCCTACAATACTGTAGTAACCCATATCTTGAACTTATGAGTGCTGGTCGCTAAAAAATCATCGATGTGAGCTCCTTGAATTTTCAAATCAAACTCCAATGAGGTAGCAAGAAAGTGCTCTGATACGACTGTGATGTCTCACCCTAGGTGGACACTTGCTAACACAAATTTTCTGCCTTGTTTGGTTTGTTTTGGTAATGTTGTGATATATTGGCGATGTTTGATACAACAATTTAATGGAGAGAAAACATGAGATGTTGCAATAATTTTTTTTAACTCAAACTCAAATTGCATTGGGAATACACAGCTGAAAATTCGAGATTTTACACCATCTTAAATACTCAGTATTTTCACAATATATTGATAACCTAGTTCATTAATTAACCCTTATTATCTAAAACAACAATACCCATGTAATGACCCTGTCTAAGTCTGTACTGAAGTGTGATTGCAAATTTATGACTTAGGAAATTAAAAATAGCCTTTGTTTATTTATTTAGAACTTCCACAGTGAGGGATTCTTGTTTGTAGTTTTATATTTCACAATAGCAATAAAACCAATGAATAGCGTCTAATGATATATCTGAAATGTGCAAGAGTGCTGTCTATGAACAATATCACTAAAAACACCAATACTCTTTGTTTCCGGGTCCTTAACACATGGAATAGTCTTATTCAAAAGATGACGCCGTAGCATTACATAGCCTTTCTACCATATAAAATAACCAATATCAAATATGCAACACAATAAGATAGACACATTATTATCGGGCTACCTGGTTGACGCCAAGTTGACCGCGGTGAGGCTGGTAGATGTCGCTGGAAAGGTGACACTGCTTTCTCTGTTGCCGCACCCAGCTGTGCTTTTCCCACAAACGCACAACGGTTGTTCTCAATACCCCGCGGAGGTCTCCAGTAGGTCTCACGGCTAACAGGATGGCGTGTTGGCTAAAACCGCTCGGTTAGCACACTATCTTCACATGGCCCGTGCTGCAGTCACGCAGCTTGGAATACTACATAGGGACACGCTGACAAACACCTTCAACGCACCTCTCACACTGTCCAGCGATTCCGGGTCTCTTCACGCAGCTGAGCAGGTATTTTACTCACGTCAAACAATCAAACTCCTTCCACGCCCTGAGATTTACTGATGTGGGCTGGACACCCCTAGCACTGTTGTTATCATACAATCCTCTGCAGGACAAGAATGTAGCTGTCTGCTCCAATCTTAGACCCCTCTCATGAGAGTCCCAGTTATTTTGAATTTCACAAATATTTAATTGTTTGCATGAATAAGCAAGTTTAAAACCGACTTACAAATAAAGGTATCTCTGAATGATGTACCAAAACTGCTTGTTTCCCTTGTCTTTGTTATTAAGCTCACACATGAAATCAGAATGATTCAATCAATGCTGAGATGCTGGGGATACGTCCAACTTCTATGTTTTTTCCAAAGGGTTTCCGTCCTTAAGAAAATATGACCAGTCACAAGTGCAACCAGAATTTATATTCTTTGTTTATAATATTTTCCATTGTGCTTTTCCCAAGGAAGATCTCTTTCTTTTATAACCTCAAAGTGAGGGAAAGCAA